>OY284470.1:42288253-42663253 GCA_958336335.1 Dilophus febrilis | reverse complement strand
ACATCATCTATATATTTAGAAAATGGAAAATAAAATTATTCAATTAATTAATAAGGTAAGTAAATGAAATTATAATTAATTATATTTTTAATTATAGTTTTGTTTATGAGATATAGTTTAAAAATTCTATTGTTGTATATGTCCATTTTCTAGCTGTACTGTATATGAATTAGATGCGTTTTTATTTTTGAATTTAGTTCGTTCGTAATAATTTGTATTTATTTGATGGGTGATTGGTTTTTTTTTTTTTTTAATGGTGGGTGAGTGCTCTCTATAATTAATTACAATTAATGAATAAATGTTTTTTTTTTTATTTTTTGTGTATTATTAATTTTGTTAATTATAAATATAAGCAAAAAGCAAAGAAGAAGAAGCGTTCTTATCTATATTTTTAAATGATTTATTTTTCTATTTAATCACCAAATAATTAAACTTTCAATTTGAAGATGAATTTTATTAATTATAAATCGTTTTTGATTGTAATATCTTAAAATAGAACAGTTAATTTAAATCATATTTTAAATAAAACCCTAAAATCCCTAAAAACCCTAAAATATTTTAAATAAGACACAGACATTTTTGGTATTTTAATCATTAAACATTAAAAAATCCCTTGTCCAAATTCATATTAAACTAAAGAGTTTGTAATAAAGAAATTCGTTAGGAATTCGTTAATAAAAACAATTGCTTTTGTTTCTAGAATAGAACAATTTTGGTATTTTAACCTTTAGAAATTCAAAAAAACCCCTGTTCCAAATTCATATCAAACTAAAGATTTTGTAAAGAAATTGGTTAGGATTGCCTTTTAAATAAAAGCAATTGATTTTTGTTGTTTCTTGTAATTTGAACTATGAGAAAATAACAATAAAATGTTTCTATTGAATTATGTTCATTGACTCTGCAATGAAACTGACTTTGCAATCTTCTGCAGGAAATAAAGTTAATAATTGGCTTATTTCATTTTAAATCTCATTAATTTTAGCATAAAAAAACCATTTTGACTTTGAAAATCTGGGGGAAAAAAAAATCTCTATAAACTTTTCAAATGAAAGTAAACATTCTTAGAAGAATTTTTGCTTATTAATTCTTATTCTTTATTTAATTTTTAATGGAATTCAACGGATTTTGACGGGAAAAGTCTGCATTTTTGTTATGATGAAAACTTTGTTAAATCCTTAGTAGAATGTTTTAAAATAAAATCATTTAATTTCGTTCAATTGAAGTATATTAACAAAACCTTTTGGGTTTTGATTCTTCGCGAATAAAACTCAACAGTTCTCGAGATTGTATTTCCCGAGATAAAAATTGAAATTATTTATATTATAAAGGAGTTTTTCCTTTTCCAGAATAATCAATTTCTAAGATTTTTTTTCTGTTATATAAAAGAAAAACTTTACAAAACTCTAAACGTCAATATTAAAAACTTTGAAGAAGAAAAGAAAAACTTATAATGAAGGAAAATTGAATGGGATTTTTCTAATAATTTGTTGTCAGTTTTGTCCTTCGAACCTTCGAACCTTCGAAATCTTAACAACCTAAATCGAAAAATAGTTTAGGAAATTCAATTAAGTATATTAAGCTTTTATATAAAACTATATAATGAACTTGGAGGAATAGAAGAATGAGGAATTTCATCTCATCATAAAAAAATTCAAAACATATTTTGTACATAAAATTTGTATGAAATTGTTAAGATTTTCCTCTATCTTTTCTTCTAAATTAGAAGAAAATTAGATTATTAAATCCTATAAAGATCCTCTTAGACAATTTTCTCCCAAAAAAAAAAAAAAAAAAACCATCGAGATCTTTAGCAAAGTATATTAACCTTCATCCTCTGTTTTCGGTTAGATTTAAACCAAACATGACCTAATTTAGCAATCGATTTTTTCAAATTTCCTGATTCTAGTTAAGTTTTATCCGAAAATCTCTATTCGAAATGTTTAATTCTAACGTTAAACGAAGCGAAGCGTTCGCCTCCTTTGATATGGTGATATTTAATATATATATTGTGTTATAAATAATTACCCCCTCTTGAATATTTGAATCACTATATAATTAATAAATTAACTATTAGTTATTAAATATATAGTTAAAAGCTATATAAGCTACAATCAAAAACCAGAAAAATAAAGGATAATAAATAAATAAATGATTCAAAGCATTCAATAAATAATCCATAAAATAAAAGCAATTATAAATGAGCAAAAAACTACGAGTAAAAAAACTACGAAACATTCATCTACTATATACATTAAGCAATTAAGAAAAAAAAAAATAATTAAACAACTACTGAAACAAAATAAATTAAACTAAAAAGTAAATTAAAATAATAAATAAAATCTTTCTTTTTTTCACTGCCAATTTTTCTCACTGGCATCATTCAAAATAATCGTTAATAATCAAAAACAAAAAAAGGAAGAATAAAAAAACCCCCCCAAATTAATTCTTAATCTTTTGTCTTGGTTTTTCTTCTTCAATTTTACGTCTAAGCGCAATAAAATATCATTTTGCCAGCCAGCCAGCCTCTTAAAAATTCAATTCAATTCTTCAAAAAATTAAATCTGCGCACTTACTTAAATAATATCATTATTATTAATATTAATATTATTATCTTAATATATATCTATAGTTAAATATTTATTTAGTTAAGCGCCTCGCCTCACGACTTGTCCATAAATATCCATAAATATCCGATGATGATGATGATGGGGAAAGGATATATGATTTGATTTGTGGATTAGGAGCTTTCTTTCATGTGATTATTAATTATCATCATGATAATTATATAGATATTTACAAAGTTATCCTGTTTTTTTTTTTAGTATTTAAGTAACAATAAACCAAAAACAAAAAAAAAATCTTGTAAATTATTAATTAACAAACTGCCAAAAAACAGATTGATGATTGATTGATTTGATGTCATGATATGATATATGTAAAATGAATGAATGTATGTTTTTTTTTTTTTTTTAAATGTGATTATATGATGTGATTAAGGTGATGATGATGTGGATGATGATGTTGTTGTCAAGATGATTATTATTTTGTTATGTTTTTTTTTAATTTAATTATATACATTTTTGGTCGTGGTACCTGTCTATTGTTTATTTTTATTGTATTGATTGTATTGATTTTAACTCACCTCTGACCCATCATCAAATTTTTTCTACAATCTCTATAATGTACCATTTTTAATGTAATTTTTTTGGTTTATTTCTTTTTTTTTTGTTCTACTTTCAATTAATAATCTAATATGGTTTAAGTTATAATTTTAACGTCTTTGTTGCTGATGATGTTGTTGATTATGATGCGGGTGTTGCTGATTCTGTTGTTGTTTAAGATGATGATGAGATTGTTGATATTGGTTGTTGGGTTGTTGATGGTGTTGGTGATGGTGATGGTGGTTGTTATTATTATAATAAGATGAAGATGATGCATTTTGACTATTCATGCCCAATCCCAATGTTGATTGTTGTCCAATAGGTAATTTTTGTTTAAATGATCTATTATTATCATTATTACTATTTCTATTACTACCCATATTTCTATTTTGAACTGTGATTTGTGCGGCGGATGATGATGATGATGATGATGGTATGGCACCAGCACCACCACCACCAGCACCACCACCACCAGCACCACCACCACCACCATTGAAACTATTTTGACGACTATTGCTTCCATCATAACCGATACCGGTACGATTTGAACGATTATAACGACGATTATGATGACTATCATTGCCTCCACTTCGGCCACCTTCACCACCACCACCAACAATATTTGGAATTTTACCACCACCACCACCACCACCACCACCACCACCACTAGTTGATGAATTTTGTATTGGTATTGTTTTTAAAAAATCAGCTACTCAAAAAAATGAATTTTCCCCGGACAGGACAGGTACCGCGGCCAGGATTTATTTTTAGATTTTTTTGATTTTTTATGAATAATTTTCATGTTTTTAATCGTGCGTTTTTTTGTTTAATAATCACCCATACATTTTTTTTTGTTTTTACATTTTTTCGATCGTAATAATAAAATAATAAATTAATATAAAATAATAATAATAATAATAATAAAAAAAAGAGTTTTTTTTTTCCATCAAATAAATTAAAAAAAATTAAGACATAAAAAACGCAACAACGCAACGATGACGACGACAACAACAACAACAACATAATAAACAAACGATATAAATATTATATAGAGACATATAAAGATACAGAGAGAATAATAAAAAAATATAATTAACAATTAAAATTAAAATTAAAATAATTAACAAAACAGTTTTTGTATAAATAATTGAATAGAGACACCAAAAATAGGTATAAATAAAATTATTTTTGCTCAGCTTCTTCTTTTTTTACTTCTAAAATTCATACAAATATTTTTTTCTTTTTTTTTGTACTATTTTAAATTTATATAAATCTATATTTTAAAATTTAAAATTTAATTTTAAATTAATTAATTATTAAAAATTGTGTGTTTGTAATTTAAATAAAAGAAATTGTGTTTTTTTAGGTGCGTACTACAAAAAAAAAAACAAAATAATATAAAAATATTATTAAAAATAATTAAATAATTAAATAAAAAAAAATCTAATTTGAAACATGCAAAAAATTAATGTACATTAAATAATAAATAAATAGTATAGAGACAATATAATTAAATAAATAATTAATTAAATAATTAAATAATTAAATAAATAATTAAATTATTTAGAAATTGATGAGGTTTTCAATTATTTTTAAATTCATAGTGGATATTTTTTTATTTTTTTTAATGTGTCTGGATTTGATTTCTTCAAAACCCCTTCCTTTAATTACTCTTCGAATCCTGTTTTGAACTCTTCCGAAAAAGGCTTTAAATTATCCTTTAAAAGTATATTCACCCACACTCGCCAAAAAAAAACCCACACAAAAAAAGAAAAACCCTTCCAAGAGATGAAATACCCAAAATATTATTGGGAGTATACATTAATTCGTGCGGTTTTCTAAGAGTGGGTGGGCGTTACTATAGTATTATTTCACGTCGTGTTCATCCATGACTATATATATTCATTTGACTATATATATTCATTTGAAAGCTACTGTTAGTTTTTCAGTATATGTTTGATTTGATTGAAGTGTAAACAACATTTACGTTTTCTATTCATGTATTGGAACATCAGTCGAACTTTGTGCCAGAAAAAGTGTTATTGCGGGGCAGTTCTTTTTCATGTTCATTACTTTACTGAATGAAGAAAAGTGCTACCCCGAAAGTCATATCGTATTTTAGTATAGAGGTTTGCATGGAGACCATGCTATATAGCTGAAAGAACGTGCCGCAGAAGTGGTTTTCACGCACGATTTAAAAGTGGCACGATTTCAACTTAGAATACGATGAACGACCCCCCGGACGGACAGCCAAAAAAAAAACGTTTGAAGATGAAGAATTGGAGGCATAATTGCTTGATGAAGATGCGTGTCCCAAACGCCAAACAAGATCTTGCAAAATCATTGGGAGTCAGAGGATCAAGCAACAAAATTTCCAGACGTTTCAAGAAAGCATCGGGATTCATCCAAAAAGCTTGGAAATTGGGTGCCGTATATGAATTAAAACCAAGTGATATCGAACACAGATTCTGTATGTCTGTATTCTGTATGTTGCTTCAACGCCACTACAAAAAACAAGTCATTTTTGCATCGTCTTCGGATTGTCACTGAAAAATGAATGTAAAATGGATTCATTACGATAACCCCAAGCGTATGTGAAATCGTATGTGAGCGTGCCCGGCCATCAAACCATCAAACATTCACGGCAATATCCATGGTGCCGAAGTCTGTATGCTTTATATTTGTTGGGAATTGATGAAGGGTGTATTGTATTTGTGTGAGCTGTTGAAATCGGGTCAGACGATCAACGAGGGAACCGAACTACCGACCGAACACAATTCACAATTCACAATTCGTTTGAAGAGAACGATTGCGGCCAGAAACGACCATAGAATATGCAACCAGACACGAATCCATAATATTCCTAATCAAGACAACGTCGTTCGGCCACATGTTTCAAGATCGGTTCAAAACGGTATTTGGAAAACAGTGGGTGGGTGGGAAGTTCTATCTCACCCGCCCAGATAGCCCCCCTAAGACATATCCCCTTCTGATTACTACTTGTTCAGATCAATCCAGAATGCGGCCCTCACCGGTACGATACGCTTCACTTCAGAATAGGGTATCAAAAATTGGCTCGATTCGTTCCCAACCCCACCAAACCGGAGATGTGTGATGTGTGATTTGTGATGGAATCCACAAACTGCCAGAAAGATGGGCAAATGTAGCTATGTAGCTTCTAATGGACAATACTTTGTGATCATTGATTGTATAACCATTCATGATGAATAATTCGTGAATAATTCGAATGAAGACGGATAAATATTTTGTAAAGAGCCAGATAAGACAAGAGCCAGACAGATTTAGAAATGATTTTGACAATTATATTGAACAAATTTCATAAATTCTTAATGGATTTGGCTGGGAAATGGAAAAAATCTATCGTAATCTTGAATATGTGAATGTGAGATTGCCAAATGTAAAATGTCTAAAATCTAAAATGTAAATTAACTACCCTCCGGGGCAAAACCATTGTGGAAGTTATGGTGGTGAAGAAGGGATTATATCAGTTTATAATAAATAAAGTAGTATTTATCATTCGATGCGTTCCATTGCCTTCTTCTACACAATAACATTTCTGAACATTGTTCAGAATACGTGAAAAAACTCTACAAAAAAAGCGATTTTATCAAAACTGTTTTGACACCGAGATACTCGACGGACAAGCTCCAAAATCAACTGAGCTCAACTGGCAACTGAATGTAGCTATCGACCGATAAAAATCGAACTGATGGATCTCGAGATAATCCATACAGATACAGATGCAGACAGTCTACCCGGGACCGAAGTAATTTTCTGTTAGAAAAACCAACCAACCGCAGTCACTTAGTTAACTATATATTAAAAAATTGGATGAATAAAAAAAAATAGAAGAAGTAGAAGAAGAAGAAGAGTAATTTTTTTTTGAAGGCACCACAAAATTCTTATTGTTATATATAAATAATTTGAATCTTATAATATATAAATTATTTGAATCCATATCTATTTTTTTTATATATAGTTATATTAAAAGAAGTAAATAATTAACGAAGATCTTTTCACAATTAATCCCAAAAAAAATTAATTACACACAAAAAAACCACAATAATAATTTAAATAATTTTTACTTACCGTCATCATGACGACTATGATGATGATGATGATGATGATGCTGATGTTGGTTCTGATGCTGATTATTATTATTATTATGATTATGATTAAGATGTCTCATATTACTATTTCGATCATCAGATGTTAATGAATTTATTTCAGGACTCATTAATTCCATAACCGGAGCCATTGCCGAAGATTTTCCAGATGATGAAGTTGAAACCGATAATGTAGACGAAGAAGACGAAGAACAAGAAGAAGAAGAAGATTGATTATTTATCAATAAACCTTCTGATTGTGATTTTTGTCCTCCGGTTAATGTTGTCATTAAATTCGTATCATAATGTCCGATTTTTGATGGTCGTGGACCATGACTACTTAACGGTGATGTTCGTTTCATTGCTGTTGTGCCCATTGAATCTGTAAAGATGACAATTAAAAATTTGTTTATGTGTGTTTTGTTTAATAGAACACAAAAAAAGTGGTTTAACAAAAAAGAATAGAAAAGATTTTCATACCTTCATTTTTATTATTATTATTATTATTCGTTTTTGTTGGTATCGATGGTGATACGGTTATTGTAACATTACTCGTTTGATTTGTCATTGATAAATTTGTATTATTTGTGGCGGTGTTGGTTTCCGAAGAACGTCGTTGTTGTTGTTGTTGTTGTTGTTTTACAGCATTTTCTTCTTTTTTTTGTAATGTTGCAATGACATGATCTTGAAGGGATGCCGCTAAACCTGTTTAAAAAAAAAAACAAAACACAACATAAAATTAAAATCTAGTAAAAATATCCCGATAGTGTTAAGGATCAATTGAATATTTCAAAATTACCTTCAAGCGGTGGTGGTCGGTGTGACGGTGACGGGGATGATTGACTATTATTATTATGATTTATTTTTGTTGTTGTTGTTGTTCGTTGATGACGTTGATGTGGATGATGATGATCATTATCGTTGGATGATGCATTTGCATTTTTAGCGGATAATCGGGATTCTTCATTAAAATACGATTCTAAATAGGGTGCCATATCGGCTCTTGGTAATGGTATATAATTTGATGGTGGTGGATTAATAATAGAACGATTTGATGATGTTGTTGATGATGAAGATGATGTTGTTATTGTTGACGATGAGAATGATGAATGCTGTTTTGATGAACGATTATTATTCGATGTTGTTGTTGTCGATGTTGTCGTTGATGTCGTTGTTGTTAATGTCGTCGATACTGTTGTTGATGATGCCGGTGATAATTGTTGAATATTACCCGAAGATGATAATGATGATGATTGATGTTGATGATATGATGTTGATGAATTATTGGTCAATTGTGAATAGGTTGATTGTGATCGTGATGGACCGGAAATTGTTGAATTACGTGATTGTTTTTGATTATACGAAGGACTTATTGTTGATAAATGACCATGTTGTTGTTGCTGTTGCTGTTGAATTGATGATGATTTTGTTGACACATTCAATTGATTATTATAATTATTTGTACTATTTAATTGATACGGTTGTTGTTGTTGTTGTTGTGCATGTTGATTATGATTTGAAGACTGTGCAGGATGTTGTTGCTGCTGATGATGTGAAGAAGGATGAATAGATGTTGATTGTGCATTTTTTTGTGCATTTAATTCATCCATAATACGAACATGAACTCTTTCGGGACGTTCAGCATTTGAATTGATACTAACAGCACCGATTGCCAATTGTGATGCGGCGGCGGCGGCGGCGGCTGTTGTTGATTGTGATTGTGATAATGATAAAGGCATTGTGGGATGTGGCAAACCAGCAGCAATTGATGGCGGAGGTGGTACCGACGGTAATAATAAAATATTACTAATTGCGGCGTTTATAATTGATTGATTGGATATTTCTAATGTACGTTCAATTTCACCATTTACTAAATCACCAATTGTTTTTGTTGCAACAATTGTACCAGCTGATGATGATGATGATGATGACGGCGGATGATGCATGATATTCGTTGATGATTGTGATAATTTCTCTTGGGATAAATGACGACGTAATGCCATTTTTGCCGGTGATACTTGTGTATAATCCGGTTGATTTATGGACGATGACGATGTTGAGGAACAAGATGATGGTGATGGTGAAACGGCAGTAGCCGTTGACGCTAACGATGATGACGATGGTGATATTGATTGTGATGGATGTTGTTGACGTTGTGAATGTGGATTGTTATTATTATAATGATGTTGATGATTGCCAAACGAACGATTTATTTGATAATAAAAATCATGTGAATTATTATCATTTTGTGATGACGGTGGTTGTTGTTGTGGTGCTGTTGCTCCTGGAATTGGTAATGTGGCTAATGGATGATGACGATCAAATTTTGATATATTTTCTGGTAATTTAAAGTCAAGATCATTTGGATGACGTGATAAATACGATGATGATGATGATGATGAATCAAATGGTGTATTTGTATTAGAATTATTATTATTCATTATCATTTGTTCACGTTGTTGATGGTAATTTGATGAAGGTAATTGATGATTTTGCATATTATTATTATGTTGATATTGCGGATGATTTGATGGATGATGCTGCTGTTGCTGCTGGCTAGGTGAAATTGTAACACTTGAAATTTTTGTATATGGTGTGAGTATTGCACCTCCTATTGTTGTGTTTTGTTGATCACCGATGATCGTTTGATTTATTGTAGAATTATATTTTTTATTTGTATTATAGATAGGCGACATATCTACTAATGATTGTTTATTAAAATTAATTGAATTTGAATAATCTGTAATTGAATTATTATTTGTACCGGATTGTATTGAATGGGACGATGAATGGGATTGCATATGATTTATATTTACTGGTGAAATTGTTGTTGATGCATTTAATAATTGGGTTGTTGTTACCGGTAAAATATTATTTGGATTTATTGGATGTACATTGGTGAATGGTGTGGTTTTATTATTCGATTGATTTTGAATAGATTTTGAATTCATTGATTTAGATGATGTTTTAAATGTGGTGGCGGCGGCAGCGGCGGCCGCTGCTGTTAATTGAGCATATGTTGATGTGGATTGTGGAGGGGTTATCGGAGAAATACCACCACCATTGGTTGATTTTAATTGATTACTATTAATGATATTGATATTATTATTGTTGTTTATATTTTGATGATTTGTATTTGCTGCAGCTGCAACACGACGTTGTTCAACATCTTCATTCAATACGGATGTTATAATACTTTTAAGACGATCTTCAAAATTAACAACTTGTACCAATTTTGTTGGTGGTACATTACTTTTTTGATTTATTGCTGACGAAGATGCGGCATTAGTGGTGATTGCGGCCGTCGTTGCTGAAGCTGTTGATGTCGTCGTCGTCGTCGTCGTGATCGTCGATGGCGTTATCATTGCCAATGGTGATGATGTTATTAATGGGGAATTTGTAGTTGTAGTTGCTGTCATAACATTTATATTATTATTATTATTTGGATTGTTGTTACGCATTGAATTTTTATGTATTGTTGGTGGTGCTGGCATTAAAATTGCATCACCACCAGTATATTTTTCTCGTCTATCCGTTAACATTTGTGATTCACGTTTACTACTTATATTAACATTACTACCATTATTATTTATATTTATGTTAATGTTATTACTTGAAATTGTAACGTTATTATGATTTGAATTGTTATTATTATTATTATTATTATTATGAACAAGTTTTCCCGCTTCAATTTTACGACCAGTTTCTAATATTTTTTGTGCTAATATTTCTGGATTATTTTCTTCAATTTTACCAACATCCGGTACATCAGGCCATTCCTGTGAACGTAAACGATGTTCACGACGTTTACGATTTGATTTTGGATTTGATGCGGTCGATGATGACGATGCTGGTGATGATTTGGATTTTGTTGATTCCATCTGTAATGGAATAGACATTTGTTGATGGTGTTGTTGTTGTTGTTGTTGATGTCCAACTGGTTGATTAATATTGGATCCGACAGGTGGTAATTGAGTTTGTGGTTGTTGTTGTTGTTTAATTTCATTTATATTCGATTGTGAATATGATGATTGTTGTAAAAATGTTTGTTGCTGCTGCTGTTGTTGATTTGTTATTATTGGTATTAATTTTTTATCATCTGATATATTTTCCATAATATTCACTTCATGTTCAAGTAAATCCATTTCAATTTGTAATTTTTTACGATATGCCAATGTATTGGCAATTTCTTTAAGTACTAAATCATGTGATGTTAATCCTGCTGCTGCTGCTGCTGCTGATGCAGTATTTCCATTCATGCCATCAATGAAATCTAATGGTTTAAATTGAAGATTCGTACCAAGACCGCTGGCCACCGTTTTTTGCTTTAATTTATCGGCAATGTCCTGGACACGAGCCAATACCAAATGTTTTTGTTCTTGTTCCATATCGGTTATGGATTTTTGTAAATTATTCGATACCAATTGTAATTCTTTGTGACGACCAACAATTTCCTTTGCTTTGGCCAATAAATCATTTTGACTGGTGATCGTGATGCCCAATTCATTGATGCGTGCCTTAAGTAAACCAACACTGTCGTCAATCAGTACCTTAATTTGTTTTTCCAATTGACTGGCACGATTCAATAACGATTTATTACGATCTTTTTCCATTGTAATTTGTTTATTTACATTTTCCTTATACGATGTGGATTTCATTTGATCGAGTACCGTTAAAAATTGTGAACGAAACATATCCATTAGGATTTGTAATGCATAGGGGGTATCACTGGGCGCCACGGGAATATCTAATTCTTCGTGTAACATATCACCGGTTAACGATGTCAATTGTTGATCAACACAACCGGGTGCTGGTGGTAATTTTTTACCTAATATTTCAGCACTTGTACTTGATAACGTATGACTATGTAATAAATCTAAACCGATAATTTTAATATTACGTTTACCTTTACCCACACCTTTACGTATTCTTGTATTTGTTGTTGTTGTTGTTGCGGTTGTCGTTGTCGTCGTGGTGGTTGCTGTAGAATTAGCAACAGTAACAGTGACGGTAGCGGGAGTAATATTAGTTGTTGTAGTGGCGGTGGTAGTAGCAACAGTAATAGAACCATCATCATTATTATTATTGGGTCCATTATTAATGTTAGCTGCATTACGATTATTATTATTATTATTACCATTTGAAACAGCTGGTGTTCGTTTACGTTGTGCCGTCACTTGTTGATGATTATTTGTCACCTTTGTTGCTGCTTTTCTGGTTAATTTTTTACGTTTCTTTTGAGTATTGCCATTTCGGGTATGTCGAGTGTTAGCAATTGCATTCGACGGTCGACGTTCATCATCTTCAGAATTTGTACTTTTATCTTTATAGCTACACCAATCTGACCAGGCACGACGTGTTGTCGGTCCATTTGAATTGGCACCATTGTTGTTGTTGGTAGCCGCCGCATTCGTCGTCGTTGTTGTGCCACCCTCACCGTCCGATTCCGATGAATCACCAATTTTATTAAAATGTGTACGTGAACGTGCCGATGATCGTGTACTACCACAACTCATATTACTATTTGTATTCTCATTATCGATACCCTTTTGATTTTTATTTAATCGTTGAAAATATGTTTCTAATTTGGTTCTATCCATTGTATGTAAATAATAGGAAACTGGTTTACCCGTCCATGAAACAGACCCGCGTAACGGTGACAATTCACTGACATGCATTATTGTACCAATATCACATAGATTTCTATGAAATTAAATTAAACATTAGAATTATAATTTACAAAAAAAAAAACAAAACAATAAATCAATCAATTAATCAATTAATTAATTAATTACCTTTCAGTTATACGAAAATTTAATGGACAAAAACTTTTCGATGATACAATTTTAACGCCATCCTTTAAATCGGCAAATCGTTGTTTAAGATTATGATCAACGTTCGGTCCAAATGCAAAATTATTTACAAATACAATTGTGGCACTTGTTATTTTCTCACGATGTTCATCCGATAGAAAATCACCTTTGATCAATTGAAATTCACCGTATTTTTTACCAAACCATTTCATCCATGCCTTAAATATAATATCCATATCGAGGGCGTACCGTGATGGCACCTCCGCCCGTTCAATACCATAACATCCCTTTAATGTTTTGGTGGCGGCCATCTGTAGAACCACTTGACCAACACCCGAACCCAAATCAACGAATACATCGTCGGCCGTTATCTTTATTTGATCAATCATTTGACATACCAATTCATATGATGTTTCACCATAAACTTCGGCCGAAAACGGTTCGTATTGATTTAATTTTTCGGGATCGACAACCGCCGAATTATACACCAATTGTAATATATGTCTTAATAATCCACGTGATGCAAATTTATTTAAACGATTTTGTAATATTGATGTTCCACGTTCCTATTTTATAAAAAAATTAAAAAAAAAACCACCCTTTAATACAATAACTTTAATCATTAAGAAAATGGTAATCATTCGCCTTACCAATGCCGCAACACTTTCAATAGCTTTATTATATGTTTCACATAATAAACTCATTATATCATAATTGGTTGTATCAATATCATTTATATTAAGTGTATCAATTGTTGATTTAATTTCCGGTATATCATCGCATACCCATCGAATTGTATCAATAATATCATGTCCATTATCGTGTTTATCCGAACCGGTACCGCATTGTAATGGCCATGAAAATACCATTGGTTCATTGCCAACCGGTGAATTTATATGTAAACTTTTAAATTTTACAGCAGACATTTTATTGAAATATTTGAAACCTTTTTTTTTTTTATAGATATCCTAATCCTAATCAATCAATTATTTTTTTTAATTTTCTATTCCTTTGAAATTTTTTTTCTTTATATACAAAAATTTGGATTGTACTTGAATTTAATAATAATAATAAAAAGATGATTTTTTTTCTATCTAATTGCCATTTTTATTATTCCTTTTAATGATTATTTTAGTTTTTTATCTGAAAAAGAATAATAAAAAATGAATTAATGTTAATTAGCCCATGGTTTTTAAATAAAATCTTGATATTTTTATGGGAAAATAACAGAAAAATCATTAATAACTAAAGAATAATTCTTTCATTTGGATTTTCTTATGGTTATTCTTAGAAAAACTATGGATTTGATTGGGAAACTCATATACTTTTTATGAATAGTAAGATTTTAACGTTAAAATACCATGCAATGGTCATTTTCCACATAGTTATTTATTAAAAACTCCTTCATTTTATCCGTTTAAGGGAAACATTTTTTTTTTTTTTGGATTTTCTAATAAATATTTTCATAGAGAATTGTCGTCTCAATGGATTGTCCTTAGAAAGCCTATCAAATATACTTAATTTTTGTATGATCTGTTTTGGATGATGCAGAAAATTGTCCATCTCTACAAATACAAATCCTATATTTTATGGCTTTATGGGATATCTTTTCATATTTTCTATTGTATTTGTATACAATAGAAAATTTTCATATTCGCATACACCCAAAAAACAGAACTGAAAATATATATATATACAGAATACAGGCAATTTTATTATTATTGTATATAGCTGCTATATACAAAATTTTCTCTATTCAATTCATATATTTATATATTGTATATAGAAAAAAAAAATATTTTCATATATGCATAATAAAAAACACAACAAACTGAATTTGACCTATTTTTTGTTGTTGTTTTGTTGTGTTTTTTTCTTATATATGTTTTTTTACGATCGATTTATTTTACTTCTTGTTTAAGTTATATATAATACAAAGATTTTTATTTTCTATTTTATCATCTAGAAATTGTTTCGTTTTGTTTTTAAACAATCATAAAATGTGTAAATAAATCAATGCAATTCAACAACAATGCGGGGTTGACCAAGAAAAAAATGGGAAAAAATGAAAAAAAATTAAAGAAAATTGAATGATTTTGTTGTCTCTGTATTCTAGGTTTTTTAGTTAGGTTTTTAATTAGATTACAATTACAATTACAAGTACGGAAACTATATACTAAGGAAATTATGCGATGATGATTATGTGAAAAAATTATTCAAGGTAATTATACAATTTGATTTTGAATGATGATAATAAAATTTCACATAAGAAATTTTTTAGATTTTATCAAATATTCTTATGATATTGTAGGAGGTTGAACTAATAATTGGATGGTTCTTTTTGGAAGACAAACACAACTTCAATTTTGTCTTGTTTTAATTTTAAAAATAAATCATAGTTACGACTGGAATTCCAATAGAAAACGGAATTTCCTGATCAATTTATGAAATTATCATGAAACAGTATTTTTAAGTTATCCAACAAACAGTGAATTTCTTTTTTTGATCTTTCACAATTCTTTGAACTCTTTGATAGGGATTTTTTTTTGTTTGTTTTTTATCTGAATGATAGAAACACTTTAATAATTCATATCAAAAAAAAGGTATTTTTTATGCATTTGTAATCGACAAAGATGTAAAAAATAGAAACACATCGTCCATTGACTGACTGACAAAACAGCTACATACAGATACACACAGAATATCATTCAATTATGGATATATATAAATAGAAAATTTCTTATTAAAGCACTTACCAACCAGCCAGCAAAAGAAAAATAATATATATCATACACATTGTTACAATAAATTTTTTTAAAAAAAAAGCAGAACCACAAACACACCCACAAACATTTTCATATTTTTTTTTCTATTCTATTCTTTAAAAAAAAATTAAATTTATTTATTTATTTATTAATAAATCTGAAATGTATACAAAAACAATATTGAAAGAAAATGATTTTTTTTTTGGGGGGTTTTTTAAATTTTTTTTTTATTTAAATATTTTCCTGATAAAAAAACAAACAAATGATACTAACAAAAATACAACACACAATGAAAAATTAACACAATTTTTTTTTCAAGACTGTTTTTTTTATGTATTTTCATTTTCTGTATTTGCTGTGCTGTGTTGAGTTTGTAATACACGTACAAATTGTGTATAGATAGATAAATAAATAAAGTTTCTCGTTGTTACGTTATTTTTGTGTATATACAATAAAGTATTTATATATATATATATATATATATATATATAGAAAAAAAGCTCTCATATATATAATAGCATCATCAATTTTCATAGTATATACCAGCCAGTCAGCCAGCCATAGAAGCAGTAAAAGAAATATAGCAATAGAGAAGTCAAGAACCCCAACAACACCAAATCACAACAACAACAACAAACACCCAAATAAAATAATCAATAATTTTATTTTGGTAGATATATTTATATTTTTTTGTGTGCATGTGAATTTTTTCAATTACATTGGATTTTTGTTACTTATTTTATTTTGTATATTGTTTTGTTGGTGTGGTTTTTTTTTACAAAATTACACAAAATTATGGAATATCTGTCAGGTTTTTTTTTATAACATTCTCTGTGATAATCTGTGTAATTGATAGACTTTGGTGAACGGATTGTAAAGAATTATTTGGAAAAAAAGGTCTGTCAATAATAAAACAAATATAAGTCAAGTCAAGAAAGTCAAGAAATCTCTCTGAAGTTTATTTTGAAGGATTCCGGATTGCGATAAGGTTTACAAGGAAAAAAAAAACCTTATCAATTTCATTGGCAAAATTTAGAAAAAAAAAAAACAAAACTTGTTTTGTGTGCGAGTATGAAATAATAAATAAATGGCGGTTAAAAAAAAATTTTTTTTAATTACATACCAATTTTTTGTTTGTTTGTTTGTTTGTTTTTTAATTAATCTCTGATTGTTTATATTAATGATGATGATGATGATTTATTTTTGTTTATTTATATTTTATTTTTGCTTTGATTTTTTATCAATCAAAACAATGAGATTTATCAATAAAAAAAAAAAAATGTTTTAAAACCACTGATAAAAAAAAAAGAAAAGTTAAGTACACACACACGTTCATGCACATTTATTATCATGATCATCATTTTTTTTTTACAAATAAGATGCTTTTTTTTTTTAATTTTCAAAATTCAGCAAAAAAAAAAAAAAAAGTCGACATAACCAAGATGTCTACTGATTTTTTTTTTTTTTTTCTGGTTAAACTTTTTGTTAATTTATTTTATATATTCTTCTTTCTTCTTAAAATTAACACTTTCATTATATAATTAATGTATTTTAATTTTTGGTTTGTTGGTTTTAAATTTGAATTTTTACAATTAAATTAATTTAATTATTAGTATATGAATAGATATGAAATGGAACAAAAATTAATGTTGATTGATATCCGTTTTGGTTTTGGTGCACAAAATAGAATACTATGCGGACACCATATCATAAATATGTGCATGTTTTTTTTTTTTTTTTTAATTTGCTGCTGCATACATCAAAATTAACTATTATATTAACTTAATTTTTTTTTTTTGTTAATTAATGCTCTATTATTATTAATAATTAATAATTTACACTTATTAAAAAACGCACTAAAAATATTAATTTTTTTTAATTTTTAGTTCACTTAAATATAAATTTCATGCTTTTTTTTCTCATGCATCCATTCAGCTGGCTGCAGCAGCAAATACACACTGAAGTGAAAACCCCCTACCTTTCCACAGAAAAAACAAAATCATCATCAAAAGAGATTTTCCAAAGTTACCATGGAATTGATATCAATTTTTATTTTTATCGATGTAATACGATTTTGTTGTATATTAATTTAAATTCATATAAAAGTAATTAAATTATAATTAAGAATAAATAGAAAATAATTAATAATTTATATTAGGCGGGGTTTGTTTTAATAATTTTTAATTATAAAATGAATTTGAAAAAAAAAAAACATTTCAAATCGATATAGTAGAAAGATTTTAATAATCATGTACAATTTTTCGCATATTCAAATGTCATATCCATTTTCCAACAACAAAAATGGCCTCCATTTGCAAATGGAAAAGAAAATCGCCCATGTTTTTTTTTTCTATTTCATTTTTCTCATATAATTTTGTCGTCGAATGAAGCGTCATCATTTTTTAATTCAAAAATCAGAACAATTTTTAGCGTTGCGATTTAACAACGTGGTTTTTTCAAAGCATTTTTTTTTTTTTAAATAAATTTTCTTTGTGTGTGATAAAATAATTTTTTTTTTTTTTTTAATTAATATTGTGCTATAAAAGTAATAAAAAAAAAAGTTACCAAAATAGGTAAAAAAGGAAAATTAAATAATCAAACAATGGATGTTAAAGTAGAGATACCATCTACACCTTTACCGCAACGTAATCAAGCGGGTTCGGCAGCATTAAATGTACAAAATAATGCCACACCAGTAACAGCTAAGGTTGTAAATGCAGCAATTAGTAATGTAGGAGGAGTACAACCACAAAAATTAATACCACAAAATGTGGGTGGCAATGCTGGTGGAAATGCATCGGGACCTCCGCCATTATTAAGTTTTGATCAAAAACCACCACAAAATAATTTTGGAGGTGGTGGTCAAAATGCAGGACAAGGTGGTGGTGGTGGACGTTTTGGTAATCGTGGTAATCGTAATGCAGGCGGCGGTGGTGGAGCTGCTACGGGACAACAAGGAGCAGCAGCAGGCGGCGGTGGTGGTAATCAGGGTGGTGGCGGTAATAATAATCGTGGAAATCGGGGTGGTGGTGGTGGCGGTGGTGGAGCAGGAGGTGATGGTGGACAAAGAAATTTCCAGAATCGTAATCGGAATCAACATAATAATAATAATAATAATAATGAGGTAAGTTAAATTTAATGATAAAAAAAAAATTTTTTTTTTCTATATGAAAAAGTGGCGTTCAAAATGGCGGATGAAAAAAAGAAAATTTTTTCATTAGCTGTTTTTTTTTTTTACAATTTTACTTTATAATGTTATTGATTTTATTATAATAATTGATAAATAATGTTATGGGTGTCTCGTGGGATTCATTTCCGAATTTCGATGGATTAGATTTAGTGTGGAAAATTAAGATGAAAAAAAAAATTACCGCGTGCTCTAATATGAATGGAAAATTCTTTGTAAATTTTTTTTTTTTTCGTGAATTCTTCATACAGTTGCGTACGCACACACTTTCGTGCATTTAACTATCATATGAAGAGGTAGGTGTTGTGAATGTTTGTACGTTTTTATTAAAGGCATTTTCTTATGGTTTTTTTTTTGTGTAACCTTAAAAAAAAAAAACGAAAAGAATTTACAAATTATATAATTAGATCATTAATTAATGATATATTCAGGTAAAATACAATTAATTTAATTAAAATAACCTGAATGCGGTTGTGATCTTTTGAAATTCAATATTTTTTATGGTTAGAAATATGAATAAAAAAAAATTTTATTACTTTGTAAATATTACATTAAATTGCATCTACCTCCTGCGGAAGTGAACTGGATAATTAGAGATATCCACTAATTAATTATTATGGTAGATGTTTATGTGATTGCCTGTCGCCGCCACGTATAACTAAACCGGTTTTTTTTTTATGTGAGTCATGTGTTTTTGCTTCATTTCGGATTTTTCATTTATTAAATTAATAACATTATAAAGAAAAATTGTCGCTCGGCAAATAAAATTAATTTGTATCCTCTTACTTTGGCATTTTTTCACTAATCAATAGTGATAAATGAGTGTAGAAAGAGGTATAGTAAAATACTTAAAAAAAAGGTATCATTTATGGGAATAAAACCTTCGGTGTTCACACAAATTTTTACTGTCTGAATCCTATCCTCTGTATTCCCAACAAATACAACAACAACAGCATTTATAATAAATACATTAGAAAATAAAAATTGCAACAATCAAATAAACAATTTTTATTTCTACTTTCATTAGGGAAATGATAATGGAGTTGGTAAATTTGAATTGGACTTTGGTGGCGGTGGCAACACTGGAGGAGGAGGTGGTGGTGGTGGAGCCGGAAATCGTAGAGATCATCGTGGTGATATTCGTGGCGGCGGAGGTGGTGGAGGGGGCGGTGGCGGCGGCGGAGGAGGAGGAATGGGCGGTGGAGGTGGTGGCCGTGGAAAAGATGATTTTATGATTATGCAAAAATTAAAAAATTTACAAGGACCAACACATGAATTACCACCGGTTGAACAAGAAGAAATTAAATTTTCGGGTCGTAATCGATTGTACATCGGTAATTTAACGAATGACGTAAACGAAGATGAATTAAAAGAGTTATTCAAACCGTTTGGTGAAATTGGTGAAGCATTTATAAATGCAGAAAAGAATTTTGCCTTCCTTAAAGTTGACTATCATGCAAATGCCGAAAAGGCAAAACGAGAATTGGACGGTTATGTACGAAAAAATCGTCCGTTACGTATACGTTTTGCACCGAATGCAACAACCGTACGTGTTAAAAATTTAACACCATTCGTATCCAATGAATTACTATTTAAAGCATTCGAAATATTTGGACCGGTATGTATTAATAAATTACTAAATTAAATTACTTATATTTTTGTATATTCCATAGATTTTATATTAATGTTATGATTAAAAATTGTGTAAACAGATTGAGAAAGCCGTTATTGTTGTGGATGATCGCGGGAAACCGTCTGGTGAAGGTATCGTTGAATTTACCCGTAAAGCCGGTGCAATGACAGCATTACGTTATTGCACGGAAAAATGTTTTTTCTTAACGTCATCATTACGACCATGTGTTTGTGAAATATTTGAGCATAGCGATGATACCGATGGCTATCCAGAAAAATCATTGAATCGTAAAAATCAAGATTTTTATCATGCCAGACAGTCGGGTCCCCGTTTTGCCGATATCGGTTCATTTGAACATGAATACGGAACACGTTGGAAACAATTGCACGAATTGTACAAACAAAAACGTGAGAATTTAAAGAGTGAATTGGCCATGGAAGAGGATAAATTGGAAGCACAAATGGAATTTGCCCGATACGAACATGAAACGGAAATGTTACGTGAACAATTGCGTATGCGTGAACAAGATCGTGATTTTCGTAAAAATGAATGGGAATTAAAAGAGAAAAAGGCGGAAGAACAACGTACACGATCAGAAGAACAAATGCGACGTACCCAAGATGAAATGTCAATGCGAATGAGTCGACAAGATGATGAATTACGACGAAGACAACAAGAAAATACATTATTCAAACAGGTAAAAATGAAAATGTTTAATAGACTTTATTGTTTTTGTTTTAAACTTTTAGATTGTAAGGCTATTTTTTTTCGCTATAAGTAATTAGTATATCACACGCTTAAAGAAAAAACCAAACAAATTCAAATGTAAAGTATGTAAAAAAACACAAACGAAATTAATTATATATCTAATAATGAATTGGTTGCGTCTCCTCTCTCTTTGGCATGAATTCACTTGTTCAATTGTGATTTATGAATCTGATGAGAGGTATAGTAATTTAAAAAAAGGTATCAATTATGGGAATAAAACCTTCGGTGTTCACACAAATTTTTACTGTCTGAATCCTATCCTCTGTATTCCCAACATTTAAATTTTTAAAGTTAATTATTGTCAAAAAAAAAAAAGAATTTTAATTCAAAAGTTTCAATGGAAAAGCATTAAATAATTTCGGTATAGACAATTGTTTTTAAAATCACATAAATTGCAAATAGAACTTTAGTTTTTATGTTTTAATTTTTGTTTTTTGTTTTTATTTTTTGTTTTGTGTTTTTAAATTGTAATTGAATCTTCTTATTATATGATTAATTTATGCATTTAGGAGGAAATGTTAAAACATGTATTAACTCATTTGGTTACTTTCTCATCTACACCACAGGCACAACAATTAAATTCATTGTTGGATGCACAAGAAATGAATCAAGGTGGTGGAGGAGGCGGTGGGATTGGTGTATTGGGTGGTGGTGGAGGAGGCGGCGGTAATAACGGTGGACCAGGAGGTATTCAAGGCGGAGGCGGTGGTGGAGCTGGTGGTGGCGGCGGCGGCCGTAAAAATTTTGATGGATCTAATCGTAAATTTGATGTTGGCAATCAGGTAATTGTTTTTATTAGATTTTTATTTGAATATTGATTATATTTTTGTTGAACAACGTGTATATAATCGTTGAATATACATGACATTATTATTATTATATATATAATTTCCCCTTTTTATATATATATACATATATATAAATATCATCGAATCCCATTTATATCTCTATATTGTAATTATAGATTTTTATTATTTATTTATTTTATACTAACCATTTTGAAATATAATATTTGTATCAATATAATTCAATATTTGCAACAACAGCACTTGATTATTAATAATTAACAGAATTGTGAATAGAAAATAAGTCGTGCAAAATGTTTTTTTTTTTATTAATCAAAAATTTATATATTTTATTACAACAAGACATTGGATGACACAACATTGATAAAAAAAAACTCTGGTCAACAAAATCAATAGATATTCAAGAGTCAATTAGGCTTCGCTTCGTTTTGTTTTCATTCTCGTATTTTGATGTATTCTATCATTATGGAATTGTGATAAATTAATGTAACATTAGTATATTAAATGACAAGCGAAATCAGAATGAATAGAATGATTTTAGAAAAGATTAATAAGACAATGGAAACATTAAATAGAAGAATCGAAACAATTTTGACCATTAATCTCTTAATATTTGAATGAAATGGGATTTAATTAAAGATCCAGATAATTTAATTAACAGTTTGTTTGTTGAATTCTAGAGTAACCCTCTAGGTTGCTAAATTGTCTTTTTCCTTTCCTAAATCTATACTTTTATTAGTGATTTAGTATTAATCATAATCAGTTTGTTTTATTTCAGTTTGTTATCATTACTTTTTGTTCGATTTTTAATACTATTGGATTTACTCTAAAAATAGTTAGTAACCGTTTGTAACCGAGGGTGATTTCATTTTTGTTTGCTAATGATGATCAATCTATGATTAATATTGTTTCAATATTGAACAACAACGAATGTTGTTTTAATCGGAACGTAATAGTTGATCATTTAATAAATTTCATTTGGTGTTTAACCAAATATAGAAATACCATCCATTTGTTTTGAATTCGTTCACTTTCCTTGAACACCACTTAACATTATAATTCATAAGGATTGGAGAAGTAACGGCAATTTTCCTATAAGGGTTTTTTTTTAATAATCTTTCTTTATCGAAGCCTTTGCTTTGATTTGACGACGTGACAAACGTAATTTTACCGATCAATACAAAGTTCTATCATTAATCAAATATGTTCTTAATCAGTTTTTTTTTCGGTACATCTGGTGGCAGATTTGCTCTACATTAAGAATCGTTTTTAATGTTCTACGAATTTTAACCTGTATCGAAATTGAATCTATTTCTTGATGATAATAATTGAAACGATTTATTAATTCCAAATTGTTTTTTTTTAACATAACGAACGATACGTTGTTATGCGAAAGATACTTTTACGTCCATTTTTTTCGTTTGCGCTGTCGATGTGAATAATTGGTCGATTCGATTTGGTTATTTGTAAGATAATTTTTTTTTTGCAACCTGGGATATTGAAACAAACACTTTCAAATTCGACACAGTCAGAATTACCAGAATCACTGACCATTAAATACTGTAGTGAATTGAAATTACTGCTGGGGCGGCAATCGTTGTCCCAATACACTTAACCTTATGATATAAATAAATTGAACTTGATTGGTTAACCAATATTGGTGCTAAAACGAAGTGAGTTTTAACAGGAAACACAATAGATTAGCTTTTTATTATACGTGCTTGTTGTGCAAAAAAATATATTGATATTAATTTTATTTTTTTTCTAATTTTTTAATAGTGATTTTATTAATAACATTTTAAACAAAGTTAAAATACACACTTTTTTTTCTATTTATTTATTATTATTCTATTTAATTATAATAAAAAAAAAAAAAGAGTAGTTTTTATACAAAAAATATATATCGGAAAATATGTGGAAAATAATCTCGTTTATATTCACATATATATTGATTGTTGTTATAAGATGGCAAAAAAAGAAAAGAAAAGAAATATGAATATTATTTTATAAAAAAAAAAAGTTCGATGATGTTTTTATGACAATTATTTGTTTTATTTTGAATATTCGTTGTTTTTTTTACTTATTTTTAAATATACAAAAATATGTGCAATTTTTATATACAATACTTAACTTAAAACATAATCAATTTGTTTTGTAAATATTCTTCTTCTCTGATAAATATATATACTTAAAATATAAGAAGAATAAGAAGCAAACAATTAACTTTGGTTCGATTTTTAATAGCCATTGTTAACATTTCTATATATAAATACTTTTGTATATTATACAAAAATTTTGTGGGGTATAATTTCTCAATAGATATATATATATAGATATAGACAATTTTTAACTATATTGACCATTGTGACTATTTTTTAATCATGTATATTAAATTGTTGTATTTAAAGGGATTTTTGAAGTTAACAAAAAACTATATATATATTCTTATACAGTTGTGTGTGTTTTTGGTGGGTCTTTTAAATTATATTTGTTATTTTCTGTAAAAACATATCATTTTTTATTTAATGTTTATCTTAAATTGATGTTATATTGTTTTTGTCGTTGTGATGCAACTGGACAAAACATAAAATTTGATGAGGATTTACATTAAATGTCATAGACAATTTGTTTAAATTAATTTAATTAACTAAAATAAAATACTTGTATACAAATGAAATGGTGAAATATTAACTACACTTGATGAATTATTTTTTGGCATTACTAAATTGGGGTGAAATCCGAATCCTTGTGTGTTTAAGTTTTGTCATTTATAATAATGAGAACATTATATGATAAAGTTTGAAATGTCATCGTTGTTTTTTAGTTGTAAAGAAATTTTGCAAACAAAATAGATTGTTAAAATATGCAGTATTTTAAATAAAACTAACATTTCCTCAATCAATATTATTGAATTTCGTCGGAGAGAATTATCAGAATGAGCCATATTGAAACCGGAGATTGACCTCTCCTACTAATTTTGTATAACACAATTTAATTTAGAATAGAATAACTTGAAAATTTGTCAGAATTGCAAAAGATATTAAAGTGAGCGGTGGAACTTTAACAATGTTGGAACTTGTAATGTTAATATTATTATTTTTAATTCAATTCTGTATCGTATACAAATCTTTTATTTATTGTGATAATTAACCCGGCTGACGAACTCGTGGGATAATTCAATTTTATTGAATCTATTTTTTTCATTTAATTCAATTTTACCCGAGAAAATTGTATGGTATCAATCGTTTCTTTCTATCGGAATTTTCCGATTCAATGTAGCGGATTTTAAATTGAAAATTAACCATAAATCAGAATTCTCCAAAATTATTCCTTGGATTGTATATTGTTAATTATAAATTATTGCTTAGGGAAAGCAATAAGCATTGCTTCATCATCATGGATTATCCACTTTAACGCTAACCATATTTTAATGGAATGTGATAATTTGCGAGGTGAATGAGTTTTGCATAACAATTTTGGTGATTTAACAAAACAAAGATAGATAATTTAGAATCAATTTTACTTGTATGAGCCCAGCCCTCCACAAATTGTCGTTGTTAAATTAAAAAAAAGATTTTCTTAGAATAATATTTTCCTCTAGTGTTCAAGACTTTTTCTGTGTTTTTCTATATCTTGTATTTTGAAAATATCAATAATTTTGTATATGGTTTTTGTGAATCCAATAAATCCACTAACTCCATACAATATTATATTATTTAATAAGATAATCAGAATTATATAGGGTTTCCCAGTACAGGGTGCGAACCCGAAACAGGCAGGTTCTACACCTCATTTCCAATCAAAAAATGTATTGCGACCCCATGCCTATCACTCTTGGGTTTCGAGCTAGCCCGAAAAAACGATTTTGTTGAAGTTCAAGGTAGTACGTAAATGTTATTTACCATATATCTCATCAACCAATCATTGGAATCTAATAATTATAACCTTGTTGAAAAGCTATTTTAACTATCTTATTTATTTTATACTAACCATTTTGAAATATAATATCAATATTATTTTCATCATATCTCTAAAACGAGTTGACACATTTTAAAAGTTTGTACATAAAATTAAAGCTAAAACATCAAAGAAGTAAAAGTCCTACAGTTTTAGGCTTGCAAAACAAACAAAAATATTTGAAGCCGTTGAAATTTCTTGTGTTTGAACAGCTATAGTATGAAAACCGGGTGTCGCCGATGTTTATGTTATTAGAAAGAGTTAAAGATAGTTAAAATACCTTTCCAATCCGATAACTGGTTGCTGAGATATGGTAAATAAGATCTACGTACTACCTTGAAGTTCAACGAAATTGTTTTTTCTAGCTAGCTCGAAACCCAAGCGAGATAGGCATGGGGTCGCCATACATTTTTTGATTGGAAGTGAGGTGTAGAACCTGCCTGTTTCGGGTTGGCACCCTGTACTGGAACAACCTGTAGATTTGTAAATGATCCCTTCACAAATAATATTTAGAATTGTTATATCAAATATTTTTACATTGTTATTGTATTAAGATGTCGAAGCAAACAAAATTGTGAACTATTTAATAATAACATAACTTTAGTTATTGTCTTATTTTGTTTAATCTGTAGGATGATTTTGTTTATGTATTTATAAAACTATCAATCAATTAACACTTTAAACAATTATAATAAAAAAATTATATATACCATTATGATGTTGTTCTATTAATAACAATATATAATAAAAGACCACAAAACACACTCTGAAAAGAATATATATAAAAAAATTATGAATGTTATTTGTAATGAGAAATATTATAAAGCTAAGTTATTTATTATGAAATCAATCAATTTGGTTTTTAAGACAAACTTATATATATGTACATAATTTAACGTGGATGCTACCGTCGATATAATTTTTATGATGATGATAACAACAACTATATAGAAATGTTTGTTATCATCTCTACATTAAAATGTATATTTTTACAATTTTACTTTTACTTTTTTGATACTTTCGAACTATACTCTAATATAATTGAATTTATGTATATTTTAAAACTATACAATAAATAAAAATTGGTTTGCAAATATATTGATGATGATTGATCAAAACTACTCATCTTATATGATAAGAATCTGTTGGTTGGTCGTTCTTGAGGAGCTGCCAAACTTCATTTAAAATATAGAATTAATAGAATTTATAATAGAACTTTATACTTGTACTGATCAAAACGAAACAAACATAAAATCATTCAAATGAAACAAATAATTTTTGGGTTATAAAAACGGAGAATATTTTATAAAAATAATATATTCCACTACAACAAAAACATAATAACTTTATTTATAAGTAATAATATTAATATTTTTAAGTAAAAAAGAAGAGAATCTAAACGTAATTTTTTCATTATATTAATTAACTTTTACCTATTAATTGTGAAAAATATTAAACGAATATTCCTCTTTTTTTTTTAACATACAAAATTATCAGAGCTCGAAAAATATCAGAGCCTTTTTCTGTCGGTTCTCTATCTATATAATAATATTTAAAAAAAAAAAACATTTATAAGATAATTATTAATTCTTTAAGACAAAAAACAAAATATAATATTTTATTGTTTGTAGGTTGTTTTGGGGATGTTGTTTCCTTGAAAATGTCTCTGTATATTTATTATTGTGTCTTGGTGTGTGTTTTATGCGAGGGTTGTTTGATTTTTATGAGATATTTTTATAAGAGGGTGGTTTGTTTGTACAGACGACGACGGTTTATTATCTGCATTTTGATTTGACGATGATTAGTTTATCTTTGTCAATATTGACATTTTTACATTATTCTTTGTAATAATCATACATAAAAAGATTAAGCAAATTATGTGTTTTTAATGTAATGATTTAAACTATTTCGATTAATTTCAATATACGAATTTAATGGGTGGTTTACCGGCCACCCGGCCTTTTTCACATGTAATATATGGCTTAGAATAACACAACACACAATTATCATTATTCAGTTAATCAATCAAAGGAATTTTATTTAAATTGTTTTTTTTAAATTATATAAACTTGAATTTTTGAATTAAAAAGTTCATTGTGTTCGGTTTCAAAAGTGTCCAACCATAATTATTTACGGATGAATATCTTCAATTTCACTACAAATTGCATATAAACATTTTCTATAAACATTTGAATCATGAATTAGTAAGTAATATTCTTAATCTTATATCGATTTGATTGGATTTATATTTAATGTTGTTCAGTCAATTTTTCCTTATAAATTTTCCATGTCTTATGGACATACTCGATTGTAATCGGGTAAAATATCCTGTATTATGATGACTGAATTATTTGGAACTTTTAGACAATGTTTATTATCAAATACATATCCTAAAATAGAGGAGAAAAAAGAATTTTCCTAATCGTTATTAGATTTTTGTCAGACCTATTTATGTTTTCTTTCCAATCAAAAGCATATACAATTTAGTTTTTTTTTTTTTGGCACCAAACAATTGTAAAATTGCTGTAATTTATTATTAAATAAAAGTTAAAAGATCTACACCATTGTCTTTTATGGATTAACGATTATTGTTTTATTATGATATTGTTGGTTGTCTGCCAAGAAAGTCTAGTTTTATTCGTGCATAGAGATTGCAATATTTTTACTTTCATAAAATCAAAACAAAAGAATGAAACAATAAACATTATGGTAATTTTGCAAAGAACACCCTCCCACAAAAAATGAATTACAAAACATCTGTAATGTTATTTAAAGACAAAATAGTCATCGACTGTTGGATATTCTCCATATCTAGTTCTAGTTTGGGCCAAAAAAAAAAAAATACGCAGATAATATCAATAATATCAAATGACTCTCGTGTAAATGTTTCGTATTTTGTGTTTGGATATTATTAAAATTGAATTTTTTTTTAATTTTAATTCACATCAATGATTGTGATTGATTATCGATTCTTATACACCATCGATATCCATCGAACCCAAAACAATACAACAACAACTACAAAAAATAACCTACCCAAAACATTTAAAAAAAAAATTATACATAACATTCAAAAAAAACCAATATCGTGTCGTATGAAATATCCATATGTGTCTATTTTATTTCTATTATAAATATAGGATGCTGGATTTATGGATTTTAATAATGGAAATATTAATAATGGTGGTGGTGGTGGTGGAGGAGGAGGTGGTCCACGATTTGATAATCAAGGTGGACATGGTGGTGGTGGCATCGGTAATCTCGGTGGTGGAGGAGGTGGTGGTAATAATAACAATAATAACAATAATAATAATCAACGTGGTCCATGGAACAACCAACGAGGTGGTGGTGGTGGAGGAGGTGGAGGCGGCGGCGGCGGCAATGATAATTTCCAAAATAAACGTCGACGATTTTAATTCTAATAATTTCAAATCATAATTAATTTTTTTTTTTTGACGAGATATGTTTTAATTGTCTTTTAAATTAAACAACAATAACAACAACGACGACGACGACGACGACTTAAAAACAAATAATACAAAATTATCATCATCGTCGTCGATTTAATTAACAATAAATCTTAAAAAAAAAAAAAAAATCAACAATTTGTCAGCAAAAAAAAAAGTCTTTTTAATTGGACGTTTTTTTTTATATTTAATTTAAGTTTTTCTTTTAAATTACAACTTTTTTTTTTTTCATATAATTTAAGTTCATTAATGTGATTTTAAAACAATCCACTTTGTTTTTGATATGGAGAAATCAAAAAATGAAGTAACTCAAATTATTCTTATATATATGTATTATATTTGGTTTCATGTATATAATAAATAATACATGACGCGTTCGTCGATTTGTTTGACCAAAATTAATTTTGGTTATTAAAATTCCCTAAATTTTTACAATATAAAAAAATAAACTCATTTTTACTTTCAATTAAAATTTTATTATAATTTTTTTTATCATTGATTATACTACTAATTACATTTTAACCAAATAGAAATTAACATTTTATTTGTATTGTATTTTCATGTGTATGTGTGTATTGTTGTGATCATGATGGGATGATGATCAACTCTGCCACCCAATTCAATATTAGTGTATTAACTTTATTCACATTTTGAATTGTTAATTAGGAAAAATCACTTAATAATTAAAACGAATCATATTTTTTTTGGTAGAATCAGTGCTTTTTATCATGCAATCATAAATTTTGATTTATGTTTTCGATAAAAACAGTCCAAAGTCATATATTGGAGGATTGGAGGAGTGTGGTGGTGTGAGTTGTTCAACTTAAAACAATTTCTATATTAAGTATCGCCCTGTATCGCAAATATAAAAAAAAATACACCGAAATAGACAGCTTAAAATAACTCTTTAATTGTGTTACAAAAAAAAAAAAAAAGTACAAATCAATCTTGAAATTTTTCTATCACAAAATGTCACTGTCATATACTAACGACTCACATTGCTGGCATTCCGATTCGATGATCAAACAGTACTATACTATAACTTTTTTTTGAAGAAATTTCCCATAGTTTTCTTCCTTATAATTGTTGTAATAAATATTCAAAAATAAAAAAAAAAGCACTGATTATACGAAACGTTGCATTCACACATCCCCCATTGTGTCCAAATCCAAGTAAAAAAAAATAAAAAATATAATGGATAAATTAGAAATATTTTGACTGATAATAAAATAAAATCTTGATAATGTTGATGAATAGTTGGCAAAAACCAAATAAAAACAAAAAATCATCTGAATGCGAGTTGCATTTTATTTGATTTGATTTTTTTTGCAACCTTATATCGACGTGTGACATACAAAATAATCAATAATCAATAATCGTAAAGTAGAGATAAGAAACAAGTTTTTATAGTTTAATTAAACATAAATAAATAAAATAATAATTAGTATTAAATAATGATGCTAAATTTTGTATGTTGTGTTTTGTTTTGTGATCGTAATGATGATTATAAAATTCTCTGCTAATAAAACAAAAAAAAAAACGTTTTTGTGTTTTGAGGGAATTTTATATATCATTTCTCTCATGATCCATCATCCATCATCATATCATCAAACAAAACATAAATCAAATTTTAGTGTGTGCACCCACCCCCCCATTATGTTTAAAACATTTTTAATAATATAATAGATATACTTTACTATATATTTAATATAAGAAAACTAAAATTAATTCTTTTTTTAATTAATTAATTAAATGTATTATAATAATGCAATTTTTTTATTATTATTATCTTATATATATATATATATATAAAAATATTTTTTTGTAATCTTAATATATCTAAAAGTAATAAACAACAAAACAAAACAAAATTATGATAAAAAGTTACAAAATTCTGCCGGTGATGTGATGATGAATGTGAATGTTTTTGGAGAGGTGTGCATGTTGGTGTTGGTCGCATTCATCGCCTCCCCACACAATCCCAAACAAAATATGTAGAGATTATCTAAATTCTAAAAAAATAAAAAAAAAAAACAAATAATCTTAAATGAAAACGAAATACAAAAAATAGTTTTTTTCAACAATTTATTTCTATAATTATTAATTAAACTTTTCAAATATGTTTGAAATATCCAAAGACATTCATTCATTCGTCGCCGCCACACAGAAGAAAGTAACTTTTATCAAATTGAATTTTTTTTTTTGTTAAAATAACGCAAATATATAGTTAATGTTTTTTTGTTACTGGAACATCGCTATCTAAGAAGAATCAAACAAGGCAAAGGAGAGTTTTGTGTGCCCAAAAATTAAAGTCAAATGTGTGCATAGGGAAGATTTAGATTATTTTGAATTGTCTGGTCATTTAGATTTTTGAATCATGAGGGGATTGGGGAGATAAAATTATATGCGAGTTGTCTCTGTCTCAAATTTAAATGAATTTTTATAATTTTATAAATTATAAAATATCTTCACTTATTTATTAACGGATAGGATATTGGACAGTGTGATTCTTGGTTTATTTATTAAATTATCGTTGGAATCATCCTAATTTAGCATTATATTTGGGTATATCATCCCAAAAACTGTATGAGAAAAGTTTTATTTTAATTTTTGTCTTATAATTCTTTTAATATTCTAAATTATAATAAACTCGAGAGAGAGAGAGGAGATCAGAAGGGTAATTAAACCGATCAGAATAATCTTGAATATCTGCAATTGTATTTGGTTGTGAATTTTTTAATCAAAAAATCATTATGGAGAGTTTAAACAGCGCTTTAAAATGATTTAATTTCGTAAAAAATTTTAATTATTGTTACTAGGAAATATAATAAAGTAAAGATTATTAAAAATAATCAATCCAATTTTTTGGGGTTTTGTGTATTTATTTGTTTTTCTTAAATATTATTTAAATTTTGATTTTCAATTTTAAAATTTTTTGTATAATGTTAAATTAAATTTAATATTTTATGTTTATTTTATTTTAATTTAAAATTATTTTATTTTTTCTATTTAATTTAATTTAAATTCTTTTTTCTTTTTTTTATTATTTATTGTGACTAAAATATAGTTATTATTAAACTATATATAAAATGTAAATTCAACCAATGAATTTTAAATGGGGGTTGGTTGGTTGGTTGGTTAATTGCAAATATTTGCAATTTATATATTTATATGCAAAAAAAAAACACACACAACACACATTTAATTAATTTTATTTTTTAGGTTTTTACAAATCTTACAAAGATGGCAGAAAAGAAAAGTATTTTTTTTAATTTTTTTAGAAGAAAATTTAGAAAATAAAACAGCGACAACTTTTACGGATAGTCTTAATTTACAAAAAAATCAATAAGATTTCATAAAATTCGATTCTCAAATGTATACTATTATTACAATTGAACGTGTTATTGAAAGGTTCAGTTAAATTTACTATATATTTAATCCAACAAAAATGCATTTAATGCATTAATGATAATCTATTAGTCTTTTTTAATTTTAATTAATTAATTATTATGAACATTCGCATAACAATCAAAAAAATATGCAGAAAGATGCAAATTTTTTTCCTTTTAAATGTAGAAATGTTTTACATTTAATGTTACTTTCGATAATCATCAAACGTTGTTTATATAATATTTATGGTATTTAAACCAATTCTGTGACTATAAGAAACATAAATTACATAAACTGATGAATTAAAATATGTTTATTAATCTTAAAATACTCAGAATATGAGTCTCGATTAAGATAATCCAAAAAAATGTCTTTACTTCATAATTGTTTCTCAAACAGCAAAAAAATTGTCAATGGTTAAATTTACTAAAATAAGAAGATAAATTAATTTTTGTTGTGGTAAATAGAAATATAATTTTATTAGCTATTATGAAATAAGGAATAGAATTTTACGTTAAATATTAAAATACTTGATTGGATTGGTTTTAAGTACTGAACACACGTTTTTGTGGTGATCTCCCCTTTTGTTGATCACATTAGAGAAAAGATTATAAAGACAACGATGACAAATTATTTATATAATAAAATGGTATATTTTATATTTTATTTCATTTCATTTATGATTAAAATTAACTTTAAAAAATATTAAAACATAATCATTAATTTATTAAAAATATAAAACAATTTTAATACTTTACAGGTTATTAATTTTCAGGATATTTAGTGCTTCTAATATTAAGCACTTAAGCTGTTCTCAATATAGTGTATATAGTCAAAATTATTTAACTACTACTCTTAAATTAAATCCATTAAGTTATTATTCACAAATGTTACTACTAGATTTTGATTATTTTTATCGTTAATTCACTTTTTATATCAAAACTCAGTTTCTTTTTTTATGATATTTAACAATGTGAATTCCTTCATGTTTTCTCGTGGTAATTTACATCATTCAAAATGACATTTAGGTGAAATCATAATTGCTTACAGAATATAATTTGTGAATTACTAGATATGTTTGATACGATAAACTAAAAATTTATTATATTTTTAAAATATTTTTTATATAAATACTGAAAGAATTTCAGGACTTCTTTAAATTTTGATTCAGAGGAAGATTTTTTTTTTTAACAAGTACTTTTGAATACCATTCAATTAAATAAACCAATAAGTGTGTTATTATTATGTACTGAAATGAACAATTCGGGATTTTAACATGCTTTTAAATATGTTGTAATTGTTAATAAATTTTGAAATTTTTCCCCCAGCTCGTTAAATCTCCTCTTTCCATTCAAATGAAAATTTATTTGATATAAATCATTCATAATTTTTAACTAATTTATACATTCGCGTCTTCCAATATAATTAATAAAGTAAAAATTGAAGAAAGAAAATACATTACCAAGTAATAATTTCTGGGGGTCTATTCCATGGAATATGAAAAAAAAGCAATAATAAAATATAAAAATCCAAAGCAGAAATGGATATTATGACAACAGATTATCACACAGATCATCAAAAAAGTGACAGAACAAAACAGAAAATACTTGGGACAGATTATAACAAAATACAACAACAGCAAGATCATCAGATCATCAAAAAATACGTTGGACGTTGGATATTAAGAGAAAATGCAGCTGCATTTTACATTTTCATCACTATTACAATTTGCAACCTAAATCATCTGGAATAAAACAAATTTCTTTTGCTATTTTTTGTGATGCCTCCCAAAATGAAATGAGACATTTTTTCTATAACCATGGTCTTTTAAAACACCCCTTCCATAATTAATTAACCATCAAAATCTAAAATCACTAAATATTTTTTCCAAACTATAAAATTCATTAATCAACCATCCATCATATCAATAATTTCACCACAATTGGATAAGGATACGATGAAAATTTACAAGCCGTTACTAGCGATAACAAAACGATAACATTTTTGGCCGACTACGAGTAATTACATTCCAAGGACCAGTAATCACACAGAGTATAGAAGACGACCATCACAATTCGTAAAAAAATAAAAATATAAATTCAATTCTTATAAAAATATAGAAATTGTTTATCAACAAGATATCAACAAGAGAAGGACATCATTGATTTGACTTCAAAATCACATTGTGTTAGAGGGATGAAAAAAGATGAATGTCCGGGATTTAGATAATTATAGATGATAACCTTCTGGTGGAAGCAAACCTGAAAATAAAGGAAATATATTGGGTGAAATTCAATGGAAAACTCGGGAGGTGGCTTACTGTCAATAGTATTATTTTTTCTTTTGGATTCTGAAACATTTCAGTGGTTTACGGAATATTAATTATTCTGTTTATATAAAAAAAAACATTTATCAGATCATGTAAATGATACGCTAACATTCTAGTAAAAAAATTACAAACGATATCCTCTAATATCTTATCAATTTAATTCATGATAAGTATTTTCCTAATATTTCTTATTATCTCCGTTTTGTATTTACTATAAATGTTGGTCTAATGGTGGGAGATTATGTACTTATTAAAACTTTGTCAAAAATCTTTTGAAAACATGAATGGCAACAGAGGAAATTTTACACCCTTTGTATTCTGCATTGTTTGTATGGTAAAGAGTTTGTGGTTTGTGTCCCATGCATTATAAGTATGAGATTTCAAAACATTTCCTAATAATTTCCAATACAATAAAACGATGCCGAGGCGTATGGAGAAAACTCACAATGTACTATAAAAATAGGATATTTACAATTTAAAACCAAAAAATAAATAATATACACTTCTCATTGCATTGAAGACAAATCCAAAATTTGTATTTGAAGGGTTCCAGTGAAGAAAAGACAACTATCAATAATCAAAAACCAACCATCACATTATTTATTAATCATAATTCGTCAATAAAAAAAGAATAAAACTCAATTTAAAAATGTTTATAACACAGAATAACTTAAAAATATTAAATCAAATTTTAATAGAATATACAACCGATAAAATTGGAAAAATCCATTGATCGATCAACGGCGTTTGTGTATTGCAATGAAGAGATTATATATAGAAATAATAATAAAATATCTCATTTTATTATTATTTTTTTAACAAAATATAACAAGAATTTTTTCACTAAATGGTTAAAAATAAAATAAAATCAGTCAGTCTCAGGTAAGGTTAAAAAAAAATAAAAACACAAAAATATGGAAAATTAATAATTTTCTAATAATTTTGTTATATATATATAATTTTTTTTTTATTAAAATTATTCATATTTGTATATTTATATATTTAAAAAAATAAAATAATAGTATTTAAAAAAAAAAACTGAAACCACCAACTGTGAAAAGAAAAACGATAATTGACTTATCCAAAAGAAAAATAATAATTAATAGAATTGTCTATAACTTTTCTTAACAATACAAAATTTTTGTTATTTATATCAAATTAGTGGTTTTATGATTCATTCATTTAAAAATCAAAAACAAACAACTTATACGTACTTAAATGAAATCTAATTTTTAGTATTTTACTTAAAAATTGTGCCAAAAATTAAATTGCACTTAATCAAATATAATAAAAAAAAACAAAACAACTTTATCAAATACAAATGTCTTTAACAAATATACTTAAAATTTAAAAATATTACATGATTTGTAATTTATTTAATGCGCTCCATCATAAAAATCTATTATTATTATTATTATTGAAATTAATAAAAAGGACAAAATAAACAATTTATATTATCTCTTATATTATCAGAATTTTATCACTGGATTTATATAAATAAAAAAAAGACTACATATTTTTTTATTACTATTTCAATGTGAAATAGATTTATATTTATTATTTTATAATCAATGAAACTATTTTTTTTGTATCGGCAATAGAAATTGCTCTTTTGAATACTAAATATAATTTAACTCACGATGATATCGATCAGTATTAGAACAAAAAAAAAAGGCGATGGACCTTTTTTAACTTTTTCTTGTTATCAAATTTCTTGTTATTATTTTTTATTATATGTTTGTCTATGAATATAGAAAAATTCATTTGCAATTGAAGATTATTCACTTAAAGAACAAAAAAAAAAACCAAAAAATTTACAATCTTTTTGGATTCTCTACCCTCCCCCCATCTACGATTGATCCATTATAAGATTTCATATTTTTTTCCTTTTGACAATAATGTTTTTTTTTTTTTTTATTTGATTCTTAACAATAATATTGAAATTGAAATTAAATTTTTAATAATAAATTGTAAATTGTTTAAAATAAATTATTAAAAATCAAAAAACTAATCTTTAAATGTATTGTTTTTTCTTTTTCTTGTTAAAATTAAATTTAGAAATTTATACAACAGCACAGAGGAACAGTTATAATTCGATCTGTGTGATTAATCTATGAAATGAAGCGATTTTGTTGTTCAACAAACAAAAAGAATAACTTTATATGAATATTTTCAAGAGAAACCGATCAAATCATCGAATACCATCACGAAAGAACATTATAATGAAAGAAAAATGATTGGTGAATGCAAATGGTGATGTGTGAATTTACATCGATATATCACAAATTTGGTGCTAAACAAACTGTTTTTTGATGTTGATTTATTAATAAAGAAATCCATCTGCGAAATGACAATTTGTTTTAAAAGGTAATTATTTTCAACTACATAATTAATACAAAAAAACAATATATCCGCCTTAATAACTGTGGCAAGAGATAAATAATCAATTGATGATACCTATCTCTAATCAATTAAGGCAATAGAAAACATCAAATTCATAATAACCGCCGTACTTTTTCAAAATGGCAAATAAATAAATCCATTTGAAAAAGTCCCGAATATTTGAAATTATTGAATTACAAAAATTTGTTTTAATAAAAAAACAATTTATAATAGTCATTACGAAACCTTATTAATTTATTTTTTATCGTTTTTTATTGCAGCCCAAAAATTTTAATAAATGATTTGGAATATCAACTTAAAAATATTCTTTGAATCGGGATATTGATGAAAATAAAGAAGAAATTATACGAGAAAGGGGATAATTTGTTTAAAAAGGTAAATTAATTATTTTAAATACTTGTTAATTAATAGAAAAATATTAGCAATAATAAAAATCAGCCTTAATAACTGTGGCAAGAGATAAATAATCAATTGATGATACCTATCTCTAATCAATTATGGCAATAGAAAACACCAAATTCATAATAACCGCCGTACTTTTTCAAAATGGCAAACAAATAAATCCATTTGAAAAAGTCCCGAATATTTGAAATTATTGAATTACAAACCACCAAATGAAAATTAAAACAAACTTATTGTAATTGTTATTATTTGCCGCCGTCTCTTTAAATGTATTTCTATAAGTTGCTTTCATGATATAATGATTTTTAATTAAATCCAAAAACAATTGCAATTACAAATTACAATATAATTTTAGACTAACCCTATTTTTAATGTCTTAAAAGTGGCAAAAATTATATTTTAATATAAACGTTAACTATCATTTCTAATCTTCATTTCTTTCTATTATTTCCATAGGGAAGAAACGGAATACCTTCAAATTATCCAGTAAAATGTATAATAATTAGTTATTAAAAAAAAAAACTTGTAATTACTAACTAAAAAATAAACTTGTAATTACTAACTAATCAAAAAAATAAAAATAATAAATAATAAAAATAAAATGTTTTATAAATATTAATTTGTGGTGTACACGATTGAATCGGATCGTAGAAGAGAATCCATTGTTGCATCCATTCACATTTGATGTCCCATATCAGCACAACTAAATCATTTCCATATAATCAGATCATTCACACACGCACACATATACCATACAATCACATCAACGGCATTTACAATTGAAATTAAACACATACCGATGTCGACATCATCACCATTGAAGCAGTTTTACCCTTTTTTTTGAAGAATTGTTTGCTATTCATGCCATAATTAATCTACAATCAACAATCAAATCTGTTTCAACGATTGAAGTCATATGTATTATTGTGTTGTCATTGTAATATATCATCAAATCCATATCCCATTTGCAAAATTAAGAACTCAATACCATTTTGATTGCGATCGACGTCTGCCCTTCGAGATCACCGGAACTAAAATACTTGTATAATACAACCGGGGGATCGATTGAATTTCAATAAGATCGCAGCTTTAACAAATTAGCAAATTATTATAAGTAAAATATTTTCGATGTATCGTCGCAATTAAGTTGTTTACCATTACCGACTTTCTACGGCGTCTAATTTACAAAAACCAATTGTTTATTGAATCCAAAATACATATTTAGAAGATTTTTTTTGTGGTGCATCGCGACAATTTAACCATTCAAGACCCTTAAAAGCTAACAAGTTACAAATATATATATTGTATTAAATCCAAAATACATTATTAGAAGATGTTTTCGATGTATCGCTATAATTGAATTCACCATTTGAGATTTTCAACGGCGTTCAACGTATAAAAACTGTATAAAAACAATGGATATTATATTGAATTTGAATACAAATCAGCCTTAATTTAAGTATAAAATTGTAAATGGAATTGTTAAAATGTTTTCGATGCATCGCGACAATTGAATTTACCATCCGAAACCCTCAACTCAACAGCGATCACGTTAGAAGAAACATATTGTTTTGAATCCTAAATACATTATTAGAAGATGTTTTCGATGTCACAATTGAATTTACCATTCGATACTCTCAAAACGGCAATCAATTATATTTAATTTGTATAAGATCAGCTTTAGTTTAAGTATAAAATTAGATGTGTAATATCCATAAAATTTCGTTTTTCGATGCACGGCGACAATTGAATTAACCGAACTAAAATCTCAAGAGCTGTCAAGTCACAAAAACATATTCTATTGAATTCAAAATACATTATTAGTAGAAGATGTTTGCGGTGTGCATCGCTGCAATTGAATTTACCATTCGAGATGTCATACAGCGATAAAGCCGCAAGAACGTAAACCTAATCATTGATTGAATTCAAAATACAAAGATGTTTTCGATGTATCGTCACAATAGAATTTACCATTCGATAAGAGTCTCAACGGTGTTCAAGTTACATTAAAAACCAAAATTGATTGAATTTGAATTCGATCAGCTTTAATTTAAGTATAAATTTAGTAGTGTAATTGCCAAAAATGTTTTCGATGAACCATTAACCGTTTTGAAAACCCAACAACGATCAATTTGCGAAAAACCAATTGCATATTGAATCCAAAGATCATTATTAGAAAATGTTTACCAAATTTACCATTCGGAACAGTAATCAAGTCACAAGAATCCGTATTGTATTGAATATGAAATACAATATATAGAAGATAGATTTTTAAGATAAGATAAGATGTTTTCGATGTATGGTAACAAATGAATTTATACCATTCGAGACTCTGAACAGCGATCAATTCACAAAAACGTATTGTATTAAATCCAAAATCCAAATCATTAGAAGATTTAAGTTTCCGTTGCATCGTGACAATTGAATTTGCTATACATCAACTAACTTTTGTTAAACAAATAGACACAGATAAGGTAAGTTTTTTTTTGAATAATCTATTAATTAACTAATAAAATTTAAATGAAAAACAGAAAAGAAATCGTATTGGAAAAATCTTTAAAGTTAAATAATCTCTGACATAATAAAACTCTAATTAAAAGTTATTTTTCAATACGTTTTCTTTTCCTTTTTTCTGTAGAAAATTATGTAAAATTAAATGGTGATGGTTTTTTTTTCTGTTTTCAAATAACCAATCATATTGAAAACAATATGATGAATGTTTAGTATCTAAGGTTTATGAGATTGATTAGTCAATCTCAACTATATCTCCTAAAAAAATTTTATTTTGTTATATGAAAGTTATTAAAGGCCATCATGGATAGTCTGTATTCGTACAGGATTGGATTATCAGATACCTATCGAATAAATTATATTTGATATTTCATCCACAACAGATCCAAAAATGTTTCTATAGTCGTTTAATCTCAATCTACAGATTCAACTCTGCTCTGCGTTGGACAATTTTTGTCCAGTATTTATTTTAAAACATAAAAAAAAACCTCCCATTAATTGATTCGTTTTTAATTTATTTATTTATTTTTTTAAATTACACTATTTACATGGTTTAATTAATTAATTAATTAATTTATTTATTTGTCCATTTACAAACACACATCAGTCTATTATTATTATTAAAACAAAAAAAAATCAATTTATTTATTCGTGGAATATTTTATTTAAATAAATAACAATTATTTATAAATATCCACCATCTCAAAGTATATTTAATTACAAAAATATGGTAAAATTATGAATAATGTCTTTTTTTTTTAAAATTTAATTTAATCTTTTTAATTGGACGGTTTCGTACATTGTTTTTTTTTTTATTTTCATTTTCATCTGTCTTTCAATTTATTTATTATTTATTTGTAATATAAGGAAGAAGGCAATTTTTAATAATTAATTTTAAATTTATTGTCATCGATCAATTAAAAAATTAATTTTAATCTAATTATAATTGTTTTTTTTTTTTGAAAGTAACATTCTAATAAACTCTCTAATTGACCAAATGATTTAATAATTCTGACCTGAGAATTTTTATTTAATTTTTTTTGTTATTTAATAAACAAATTGAATGTTAAGCACTTTGATTTTTATTTAATTGATTAATTAACTATATAAATTGTATAAATTGAAACTAAAATTAATTATTAATCTTATATTTATTTATTTACACATTTAATTTAATTTTATTAAAAGTTTTAAATCGAAAGCGAAACGCGGGCGAACAAAATAAAACGTGGATAATTTTTTATTTTGTATGTCTTTCTATCTTTTTTTTTTATACACACAAAATATACATGAGCAATTTTTATTTTGATTTTTTTTTAATATAAAATAATTAAAAAAATATACATTCATACAATGATTGGATTTTTTTTTGCTAAAAACACATTTTCTCTTAATAATTAAATTGGTTTGAATTGTTTTTTAGGCCTTAAAATATGTTTGTTTTTGTTTTTTTTTGTTGATTATTGGTCTTACAATTAATTTTTCTATAAAATAGTATTATTATTATTAAAATATTATTAATAGAAATTCTAAAAACTAAAAATGATATGAATTCGATGTTGGTTGAGTTTTCTCTATACGGTTTTGTGGCGGTGGTGGTGGTGGTGCTGCGATTAATATTCATGATTTTTTGTTAAATTTTTAAAATAATAGCCTCTTCTTTTTCAAACAATCCCAGAAAGTGATTTAATTTCGCATATTTTTTCTTTTCTATTTTCTCTTAAAATGAATACATTAAATAATTAAAAATTGCCGCCACCCACCAACCAAACAAACCATTTTTTTTTCTTTTATTTTATATATTTAATTATACATTAATTCATATCCAACATATATAGAAAAGAAGCTCCAGATGGAAAATAATAGAGGTGGTGGTGTCTGTAATTTCAATTCCACTTTTCTTAATTTTCTTTTTAAAATTAACTATAATATATATATTTTTATATATTTTAAAATATCACAAATAATTGATTTAAAAAATAAAAAAAAAGAAGAAATTAAAAATAGAACAAAACAGAATTTGTTTCTGTTATAATTTTGTTTGTCTTTTAAATTTTAACTTAAAAATTAAATGTTTTTTAAAAAAAAAATATATTATTTAATTATTATATATTGTATATATATAGAATTTATTAATCGCGATTAATAATGAATGGATTTCGGGAGATTTTTTAATTAAATAATTATTAAAAAAAAAAAACAAAAAAAACAATATCTTAAAAATTAAAAAAGAAAAAATATATAATGGAAATGTTTCTTTTTTTATATGTATAAATTTTTTTCATCTTAATTGAAAACTTCTATTTTGTACATTACCATCAATTTAGTTTTTTTTTTTATACACTCGCTCGCATACAAATACAAATTATAAATAAAACAATATCGATTGATTTTTACTATCTAAATTAAACGTTCTTCTGGCGGTGGTTTCATAACATTATCCATTTCTAAACGTGGATTACAATATTCTTGAGCACTTGGACTGTATGTGCCTCGAGTCGCCCGTTTATTTCGGGCCATTACCAAAAAGACGGCCAAAACAACACCGCCAATTATTAATAGAAGTACAACAATTGGTACAACAATAATGACAATGTCTGTTGGTGATATTCCATCATCACGAAGAGCAGCCTATTTATTGTATTTTATAACAAAAAAAAATAAAAACAGGAAAATTTTTTTCGATTAATAAAAATAATTCATGTAATGTTATGTCAACATAACAGTTGATTGTTTTGTTAGTTAATTTTAATTAGTATAATTAGTAGTTTATTTTATCTATAAAAAATTATTTATTTTGTTAGTTTTTATATTAGTTATTTTTATTAACTTAAAAAAAAAATGAATATCACGGTATTTTATAGAATTTCTGTTTATTATATTTTATCACAGGTAAATGTGTCTATAAAACTCAACAATGGATTAAATTACATTTGATCATTTAACGAGTTAGAAGTATATTTTGTAAAACTACGCAACACTTTTCAACATCTTCGGCTTTTATTATTATTGGGGTAAGTACAATTTTTTTTCATTATAATTACGATTATCAAAATGTTTATTCGATATCTACAACACTTTTACATGTTTTTTTTTTAACTTTTTGCATCAAATTATTATATTGAAATGTTAAAAGAAATCTCGTGTTTTGCGATATTTGAATGTGTTTATCAGAACTTAGGTAATCATCAGAAATTTTGTTTATGGTTTTATAAATACTTTATGAAAAATTGCTTTTATTGATTTTATAGGATTATATTAAGGTAAAATAGAATCTTTAAATCTATAATTCTGATTAGAAATCTTAAATTAAATGATTAAAATTACCCCTACAGTTTTGTTTTTTAATATAAGGATAGTTTTATTCTAAAGGATTATCAGAAAAAGGGTAATTTCAGGAGCAAATTATAAGGAAAATGTCTGATATTCTGACATTGAATGAGTTTCATAAATAAATCCCCTTGATTTCCCTCACAAAATTTGGAAATTAATTAAATTAATTAATTAATTAAATTAATTAATTTGTATTTTACATTTATCCTACAATTTTCCTACACATTTGTTTACACTTTTCCTACATTTTCATATGAATTTTCCTGGAAATTGTTTCAATTTACATTATTTAAAAACCAAAAACTTGTAAATATAACAAATAGCAATAACACACTTATTCTAACCACACATAGTTCACACGGATCCGAATAATCCTCCATCCGGATTTATTTGAAAAAAAAAAACCGTTTTCAATATGCTATTTAAAATATAAAATAATATTCGATAAAGTTTTAATGGAAAATTCGTTATAATTAGATAAAAATCAATTATATTTCATACCATAAATCAATGCGATCATTTGGGGTAAAAAATACTCCATAGATTTTCCATAACTCATAAATTTTCCAGTTCAATTTGATTTCCGATTTAGAAAATGTCGATGCATAAAAAATATCTATACACTTTTCTTACATTTTCATATGAATTTTCCGAGGAAATTCGATTTTTAACCAAATTTTTGTATTATATATGAAAGTAAATGAAGAAAAATAGATATAACTAACTAGTAATTTAACTAGTAAACGGATTTGAACGTTCCCCGGACGTTGTACAAAAATATTTTTATCTACTATGCGAATAAAATGACCATTGATAGGAGTTTAGAAGGAATCTTAACATAATCTAATCATAGTTTTTGGGGAAAATTATTTCTGAAAACACTTTTTAATCGGGTTTTATAATCCTTGGGTGTCATTTTAATCCGTACGATAGCCGATAAAACGTATAATTTGAATGTAAATTTATGACCAGATATAATATAAAAGATAAAATGATATGTTATCTTTTATGTCCTTTTACCGATGTAATCCATGCATTGCCATGAGAGATTTACTGAGAGTCTAGCTAAAATATATACATTTTTAATTTATTCAATAATCAACTACTAAAATACAAAAAGGATCTAATAAGGATTAAGCTTCATTGGTTCAGAGATTTCTATAAAATAACGTATAGGTTTTTTTTAACTTAATGATCTTCTAAAAAAAAAAATACATGCATTAAATTTCAATTAAAATTAAAAATATTTATAAAAATAATCATTAAACAAAATTATTATTACCCAAGGAAAAAATTATGATAAATTTAAGCGAAAAATAAAACAAATAATGAAATTGACCACAAAAACAAAACAATGAATTTTAAATTACCCGTAACCACCCACCCGGCCAACAGAACTTATAATTTTTTGTTTAAATATTTTTTTTTTTTTAAAAGCATTAATTTACGTTTTGAACAAACAAATTCAATATGTATATATAGAGAAAAAAAAGCATAATAATTTTGTTTCTGTGTTGTGTAATTAAATTATATTATTTTATTATTAGAAAACCTTATTCCAAATATATGATAATGAAAACCAATTCCAAAATGAATAGTTATTATTTATTTTTGATTCGTTGTTAGGATCATTTATTTTGTGTACCTAAAAAAAAAATGTAATGGTTTTTTTTTTTTTATTTTGGTTAAATGATTGTGATAATTTATATTGTGATTGTATGTGCTTTTTTGTATGTATATATATGAAAAGGATGTGCGTTTTCAATATGGTATTATAGCCTTTTATTGATATATATATATATATATATATAGCCAAAATTACACATTATAAAATATATTTAATATAGCAATTTAGAATAATTTTAATTTTACACATACCAATTCTGTACAATTACGTCCAATATATCCATTTATACACTGGCATGTATAATCGGCCGTATCTCCACAATTATCCGTACATTCACCACCGTTTTTACAAATATTTGTCACCAATTGACATGGATCGGTTAATAGACAATCATGACCACATAAACCAACTTCACATTTACATCTAAATAAAATAAAAAATTTAATATGAATAAAAATTAAAAATATGAAACAATACCCAACGAAATACGAAATGAATAATATTTACTTAAAAGATCCTTTTGTATTTACACAATAACCACGACTGCCACATGCAATACGTTCAACGGTGCATTCGTCAATGTCCAATTCACAATTTACACCCTCAAAACCCGTTCCATCGCAATTACATCGATAACCACCCAATAAATCGGTACACGTTCCTTCATTTTGACAGGGATTCGATGCACATTCATCAATGTCAATTTCACAATATTGTCCCGAATATCCTAAACTACATTTACATATTGGTAATGGATCGGTTGTCAAACAAAAACCATCATTTTGACATTGTTCCAATAAACAAAATGGTTTATCACATAATGCACCCAATAATCCTGGTCGACAAATACACGTAAAATTGTTTCCCGTTGTTGTATCTATATATAATAAAATTAAAAAAAAAAACATTAAGAAATTGTAACAAAAACCATAAAAAAAAACGTTTCTGACTTACTATAACCATCTATACATGTTGAACCATTTTTACATGGTTGATTGTCACAAGTCACCAAACGTAATACATCACATTGTGGCCCGGCATAATCTTCTGTGCATTCACATTTATAGGCAGCCAATTCATCGGTACAAATACCATTATTATGACATGGATTCGAACGACATTCATCGATTTCCAATTCACAATTAACACCCTCATATCCCGGTTGACAATCACAACGATACGTAGCTATTAAATCAATGCACGTTGAATTATTCGTACAATTGGCCGTTAAACATTCATCAATGTTATGCGAACAATCATCGGCCTCATAACCGGCCAAACATTCACATGCATAATTTTCCGATGGATTACTACAAATGCCACCATTTTGACAATCCTATAAATAATAAATAAACAAATAAATGATAAGAATAATGACAATAAAAAATTAAATCGTATTGGTTAACTTACATGTTGAAAACATAAAATACAACCCTCCGTTGGCTTTGTGGTGTTCAATCGAAAATGTGCATGTTTAACGAAACCCTCGGGATACATTTCTTGATGTTCAAAAAATGGTAATAATACACCACCGACGCGTGCCTGACCCAAACATCCCTTAAACACAGCCCCATCAAAACTATTTTTCGATATAGCATTATTTTCATATTGTGCCGGCATTCCACCCAAATAAATTAGATATTTTCCCGAAAATAATTCTAAAAATGCCATTTGATCAATGTTCGCCGATATAATCGGTTGTGGATCATTTGGATCTTCCCATCCCTTGAAACCGCCCTCCAATAGATTCTCATCAACGCGTAAATAAATTGTTTCCCAACCGAATGCCGCCGATACATCATTATGAAAACGTTTTGTTTCCGGTAATTCAGATGATAAACGCCATTGTACCGTAACTTGATCCTTATAAACGGCTATCTCAAAATACATATCACTATCTTGAACATACAATAGAGTACCGCCAGTTTTTGTACGATATGATAATTCAATTGTTGGTTGTAATGTGAACGGTGGTGATGATGATGATGTACCACCAACCGCCGTAGACGTCGACGATGATGATAGTGAATTACTATTATCCATGGTCGTTGTAGACGACGATGATGGTGGTAATTGTGTTGCTATTACATTTGTAATTTTTTGATAAAAACCATATGATAATATATGATTTTCTTTCCCTTCAAATGTCATATTTGTTAAACATTCATAACCATCGTCTAAATTTTGACATTGACTTGCACCCGGACACTTTTGTAATTCACAAAATTCAATGCCTTCACAATATTTTCCCTTATATCCACGTGGACATATACATTGTACATCATTCCATGTATTACGACAAGTGGCCCCATGATGACATGGTTCCAGTCGACATAAATCATCGGATATTTCACCTTTTAATATGGCCGTATGATCAAAGGTAACATCACCGAATGACGGTGGTAATACTAGACCTTGCTCATTTAACGGGAATATTTCAACGGTCATTGCTTGTGATCCATTCGATACTTGTACATCCTGAATGATACCTTTAAAATAGATTTTTTCACGTTCTTCAGCGGACATAGCATTTAAATCACCACCATCAATGCCACCGTCTAAAACAGCCATTGGTTGTGATGGTGGTGGACCACCTAAATACAATACTTCAGCATCCAATTGACCCGTTGACGATAATGTTTTACGAAAATATTCCGTACCATTGATTTTCACCTGAACCAATGTTAAATTTCGAATAACCTGTAACAAATGGGTATTACCATTATCTAATCGATTACCGCCAACCGGTTGTTCTTCCGGTGTCCCATTAAATTGTAAACGTAGTAGTAATTCACCACCATTTAATTTCGCGGACACAAACGATTGATTTGTATCGTTTATTTTACGTGGATCACTGCCCAAATAAAATACTTGTCCCGTTGATTTACGTGTACGTATAAACATTGAAATATCGAATACCGAACGTATTGTTCGCCTTGCATAATCGGCTACATCAACAATGACCGCCGATTGTGTTGTATTCTCATGACCAAACGTTGCGGCCGTTATATTATACTGACATATATGACCTAAGTGTGGCCGTTGACAAGCACACGAAAATCGATGCCATAAATCAATACATTGACCATTGGAATGACATGGATTCGGTGCACATTGTGATGTACGTGGACAACCCGATTCAATACTGATTAGACTTTGATTTGGATTGATTTCATGCGGGAATATCCATTGACCATTGATGACAACATCTTGCATACAACCAACGAAACTCGATGGGGCATGTGTTAAATGACGTAAATATGAACTTAAATGTGGTATTGTACCACCCAAATAGGTAACCGGAAATGTTGTATAACCAGCATTTGATGTATTTATATCGTACGATGTTATTGGATAAATTGTGGTTTCCTCGTTGGCGGACAACAGCAAATGCGTTGAATTTATCGAAACAAATACCTGCGACAAAAAAAAACAATCCATTAATAATACAATAAAATAACACATTACATATTTATTAAGTTACTTACTTTATGCCATGCACTATCATTTAAACCGGATCCAATGAATACACCCTCCCATTTGTTTAACAACGATGAATGGAGATTTAAACGTCCGTTTACCAATTCCAAAATATAACTATAAATATTACCATTACCAAATACTAAAATGCCATTTGGTAAGGTCGTTCGAAAACGTAAATGAATGTCATAGCCTTCAGTACGGCTGGTGTTCACCGTTAATATACTTTTTTCCACCAACGATAGGGTTGTTTCTTTTTCACATGTATTACCCTGATAACCCTCCGGACACGTACAATTGAAACTATGCACAATTTCATTTTCCAATGATGGACTACATGTACCATTATTTTTACATGGTAAATCATTGCATCCCGTCAATTCTACAGAACAATTTTTACCACCCCATTTCGGTTCACATTTACACACATAATTACCAATTTTATCTTGACATTTTCCATGAATGCACGGTTGAAATCTTTATAAAAAAATGATGATGAGATGAATGAATGAAATGAAATCAAATACAATATGTTTTCTTAGGGAAAATTTTAAATTAAATGATATTTTAAGATTAATTTTTTATTTCAAATTGTTACTAATATAATTAAATAATTTTTAATAAAGAAAGGGTATTCAAAGGGAAAGGGAAAGGGTAAGGGTTTGATTGATAAACTCGTATTGGATTATCGATTTTCTAATAAAGAAATTCTTTTAAATGGAAAAAGGTCTAGTAATGGATATATTCTATATATTTCCCTATAATAAATTCAATTGTTATGTTTAACAATTTCCCATAAAGGACAGAATCTTTACCCTTTCACCACATTCTATAATATAAATATGAAAAATAAAATAAAAAAAAAACACTTACTTTAAACATTCATCGATTTCAATTTCACAAAGATCGCCTTCATAGCCAATGTCACACTCGCATGTATACGAACCAACCTGTAAATTGTGTAAAAACACCGCGTGCATTATCAATACTAATTCATAATTCAATAAAAGTATATCATTATTTTTTATTCTATTATTATTATTATTATTATTAGTTACCAGAACTGATCTCTGTTTTTAAATTTTATAAATTATATGTTATGTTTTTTTTTATTTAATGATAATTCCATCATCAAAAACAAACCAAAAAAATATATAGAGTAAGTATTTAAAAAAAAGGAAAAAAAAGAAAAAAGAAGAAGTTCTTTATTCAGAAAAATATTTATTATAGATTTAGAATTTTTCTAAACGATTTTCTAATCATTTTTCTATTATAAATAATTTTTCTATATAATAGTTAATAAAATTTTAACAAAACTTACCCCATCAACACAATTTCCATGTCTGCATGGATTACTTTCACATTCATTTACATTAAATTCACAATTTTTTCCAATAATACCAGGAACACAAATACATTCATATCTATATTTTTTAAAATATAAATATTGATTTAATAAATCAAGTTAACTTAAAGAAACATAATAAGGGATGTTTGTTCACTTACCCGCTCGCATTTTCATATGAAAATGGTTGTGAAAAAATTGTTGGTAAATTATTGTACTGGTCTAATGGCAATTGATACAATGTAATATTTGAACGTTGCAAACATTTTCCATTGTATTGACACGGTTGCGGTTCACATTCATCAATATCCATTTCACAATCTTTACCCATATAACCCAAATTACAATTACATTGATAATCATTGATTTTATCAACACATTCAGCTTCGTTTTGGCACGGTGACGATAAACACTCGTCGATATTCATTTGACAGTAAACACCCTCGTAACCGGTAGCATTACAATTACACGTAAAACCACCCAATTCATCTTTGCATTGACCACCATGCTGGCACGGTTGCGGTTCACAATCATCAATGTCCGTTTCACAACGTCTGCCCGTCATACCCAACATACAAACACACGAATAATTTGCCACCAAATTAATGCACGTTGAACCTACCGAACATGGATTATCTTGGCATTCATCAATGTCCGTACCACAATCTTTACCATTATAACCGGCCGGACAAACACATTGATAATCATTAATTTTATTAACGCATTCAGCTTGATTTTTACACGGATGACTTAGACATTCATCAACGTCCATATCACATTGAATACCGGTGAATCCCGGTTCACAATAACACTTATAGCTACCCGGTTGATTAACACAAATGCCATGACTACAAATACCCATTGTCGTTTTGCATTCGTCAATGTCCAATTCACAATTTGTACCTATATATTTTATATGATGGAAAATTATTCAAATACATTCCTTAAATTAAATTATAATATATACAGGAAAAAATACATCCCTATATATTTCTTCACCCCCTTTTATTATAGGTTCTTATAAATAACAACTGCTGCGATAAATTTAATTGTATAAATATTTATAAGCAATTTTCCGAGAGAAAATTTAATCTATATCATAATATTTTATGGATACCTTTAACTATCTAACCATTTAACGTATGTGGACGTTTATAAAAGGTTTTTATATAAGATAAGAATCTTTCTATAAGAATAAAATCCCTTTAAATATAATTACAGAATAGAATTTTTATGAATTTTCGAAATAATTTGATAAATAACAATTATTCAGTTAAGATTAAATTGATATTAGTCGTAAATTTCCAATAGCAAAACTTATCTCAATTTTATTACATATAGTTAACAAAGACCCTGAAAAATTACTATAATTTTCCTTACATCCTAATTTATTGCTGTCATGAATTTTCCGGGAAAATTCTGATTTTAACCGCTCGCGGATATAAAACTAAAACTATAATCAGAATGTAAATAAAACTGGAAAAATATCTGTCGTTTTCTAATCAATTAAGAGATCTTGTCATCAATAAATTGAAACTCAGTTGGAAATCTATTATAAATAACAAAAGAAGATATAGATTGCATAGATTTTCCATGACGATCGATCATTTTATTTGTCACATTGCGCTTAATATGTTGGATTGATTTTTATTCTTTTAAAGGCTTTTTTTTACTACAATATAATGAAAACACTTTGGAAGATTGATTGATTCAACCTTATATTCATATAATAAAAAAAAATCTAAATAATTAATAAACAACTTACCATTATAACCTAATGTACATTTACAATAATATTCATTGCCTGTACTATGACAAGTGGCACCATTTAAACATGGTGATGGATTACATCCACTATTACCAGCACCACCACCACCACCACCATTCGTTGATAAACAATTTACATTATTTTCTGGACAAATACATGAACCACCTTGACATTGCATTGGATCATGACAATTTGCCGTCGTACATGGTTCTGTACGTTCACAATGTATCCCATCGAAACCATTTGGACAAATACAAATATAAGTTGAATTAACTACTGAGGAACCGCCACCACCACCACCACCACCACCTCCACTTTGACATGTACCACCATTTTGACATGGACAATCTTCAAATTGTAATGCTAATGGTGTTTCACATCGTAAACCTAATAATCCAGCACCCCCACAAAACCCATAAAAAAATTATTAATTAATCGTAAATTAAGTTTTAAAAATTGATCCAATTTTTTATATTTTTTAATTGATTTGTTTCTATATACACTCTATCTCTATATGCAAAATAATTGGATGATATAAAATAATAAACAAACCTGTAAATTCATGGGAACAAATACATGAAAAATTATTAGAAGTGGAAGCATTTCCATAGCAAGTACCACCATTTAAACAATAATTACATGCATTATTATTATTATTATTATTATTATTAACATTATTACTTTGTATCAATTTTGATGTTGTATTATTTTTAGATAAATTTGTTTTACAAGCTGCGATTTTGAATAATTTGTTTTTTTTTGTTCCAAAAAGTTTAATGTAAATAATTTTTTTTTTTTTTTTGATAAATCCAATTTATGTTTCAATTTTGTGTGTTTGTTCGAATCAAATCATTCAATGGGAAGCAATAATTTTGTAAAGCCATAGCAAAATTTCAATTTCAAAATTTTTACATATAAATAATCATTCAAAAAAATGAAATAAATACGAATATGAAAAAATAAATAAATAAAAATAAAATAAATTATAATTAATCAATTAATATATATATTGTATATTAAGCATATAATTATTTAATTGATGGAACACCCTTTCATTTCTTTTCTATTTTTTAATTGAAATCCTATTTAGAATATTTAAAGATTTTTATTGATATTTTAATTGAGTTATATTTTTTATTTGTCATCTTATATAGGTTGATCGAATCGAATCTACGAGCTGATAGTGTTAATATTTGGAGTTTTAATGAATATCTGCTCTATTTTCAAACCAAACAAATTTGTTGCAATCAATCAATCACAATTGGAGGAACATTTGAATTAGAACGAGGAAATCGAAGCCGACAACGAAATCGGTGAGTACATAATTTTTTTATTATTATTAAAAAAGTATATGAAATGTTTATTGAGATATTTCTATGATAAAAATCAATTTGAAAATGGTTTTCTTACATTGCCATTAACGTAAAAATATAATTTTATATTTAAATACAAAACATAAGTTAAGAATCAATCACGATCATTAGAATCATTAGAACAAGAACAAATACTAATTGAAAATCCTAAGATTATGAAGAATATCTATATTTAAAAGAGCGTTAGATCCGATTAAAATCAAATTCATTAGGGAAAAAGAGATTCCATCAAATAATAATCAAAAATAAATTAAACTTTTTCAATTAAAACTTAAAAATATATAAAATAAAATTTTATAAATATAAAACAAAAACGCCCTCCTCCTTACCTGATCCATCATTATTTTTGCATACACATTTTCCACCAATGCATTCATAATCAACGGGACATTCTCGTGCACATGGTAAACCAATTTCACAAAATTTTCCTGAATATCCGGGCGGACAAAGACATTCATAGCGGCCACCCTTATGATCTATACACGTACCACCATATCGACATGGTTGCGATTGACATTCATTCAATTGTTGTTCACAATTATTACCGCCATTCCCCGCCTGGCATACACACGTATACGATCCATAAGTATCGTAACAAGTGCCACCGTTTAAACACGGACTGGCAATTGCACATTCATCAATGTTATTCTGACATAATGTACCCGAATATCCGGAACCCGAACAATTACATTTAAATCCACCGATTTCATCAATGCATAGACCCCCATTTAAACACGGTTGTGATTCACAATCATTTCGATCGATTTCACATCGTGACCCAATAAATCCCTTTAAACATTCACATTCAAATTTTGTTGGATTAACATTATTATTATTATTATTATTATTATTGTTATTATTGCCATCCAATTGAATGACTTTACACGTTCCATTATTATGACATGGATTTTGTACACACAATGGATGTACACTTAATTCTGTTTCACAATGAGCGCCCGTAAAACCGGCACCGCATATACATTTATAATCACCTCGTTGTTCATCCAAACATGTACCACCATTTAAACATGGTTCCAATTGACATGGTGGTCCGGTATCAATTTCACAATTTTTACCACTATACCGTGCCGTACAATGACATTCATAACTATATGGAAATTAAAGAAAATCGATTTATTTTAAAGTGTGTGTTGAATTTTCCATTGAATATATAATATAATATACCTATCGGTACGTGATATACAAACACCATGTCTCATACATGGATCAGTTCGACAATAGTCAACGGGTGCCCGTATTAAAACATCATGGGCCGTACAAGGGCCCGGTGCTAACGGACATCCACCGAATACCACCAAATGGGTATTCATTGAACTTGTATTAAATAATAAACCGGGTCCATCCAGAATACAACCGGAATATGAACTTCCCAATATCGATACGGCCGCCTCATTCTTAATCTCTTGTGATGTTAAAAATAATGAATTATACGTTGAATTTGCTAAAAAAAAAAAAAATCAAAATATACAAAATGAAAAATTATTAAATTGTCCTTCCGCATTACTTATTCAGATCTTTTTTACTTAACTATAAAAACTAGAATTAAGAATTATCCGAGATTTTCACTGTTTTTACTATATATTTGAAATGGAAAACGTTACTAAATCATGTTCTGAGTGTGATATCTTAAAAATTTGATGACCTATCGGTTTGAAAATTTTACATGATATTTATAATGCATTTTAAATGATCTGTGTAAAATATTGAAAGGGGTTTCCTTGGACAGACTTGATCAGAATTGAGAATTTTCCGAAATTTTCACTGGTTTTAGTGTATTTTATATGGGAAATTTTACCAAATCATGTTCTGAGTGTGATATCTTGAAAATTCTTTGACCAATCGTTTTGAAAATTTTACATGATATTTATAATGCATTTTAAATGATCTGTGTAAAATATTGAAAGGGGTTTTCTTGGACAGACTTGGTTAAAAGGACGAATTTTCCGAGATTTTCACGATTTTTTATATATTTTATATGGAAAATTTACCCAAAACCAATTGCAATATCTTGAAAATTCTTTGACCAATCTTAGTTATGAAAATTTTACACTATATAATACAATAAAATAAAAAATTAAAACTTACCAATAACCGTTGATTGTTTATCGATAATTAAATTTAAACTTCCCAATTGATATAAAAATTGTATCGTATGCCATTTATTATCTAATAAATGGGCTGGTACTCGTGCTTCAACACTAATTGCTGGTGTCACCAATGACAGTGTTACCGAATCAGCATGTACAGAAAATAATAAAATATGTCCATTATGTCGTTGTGATAAAATTTCACCACCTATAATAAATTAAGTGTGTTTGTATATATATATAGACAAAAATGATATTAGAAATTGAATTCAATTTTGGTTTATTTTATGAGTGAGTGATATATTCTCTTAAATTTCTAAAATAATTATAATTGTATAATTTTTCAATTGTATTTTGTTGTTTTTTAAAGTAGTTTTGAAAACTCTAAATCTATCTTTTTAAATGAATATTCACGTTTGTATTCTTCTTTTTTTTTTTTAAATAGATTTCCGTTTTTTTTTAAATTATTTTGTATTGTATATATCTCATTAATTAATTTACTATATGTATAGTAAGTTGGAATATATGATGATATGATATAGAGTGCAACGAAGCGAATAAATATAATTTGTGGTACATCATATTATAGTTCAGTTTATAACCATCATTTTTACATTTTGCAATTACAAGATTTAACAATTTAACTTTATTTCCATGCCTCTATATCGCATTTACATCAAACAATACACTTTTCATTTCCATTGTAAAAACATATTTTTTGTATAAATATATATACAGAATAAAACATCATTTACACATCTTTGAATAATTATAATATTAATTTATTGGTATAGCATCTTCCAGTTTTTTTTTTTTTTTGGTTTATTAATTTCTTTAAAACTCTGTACATATTTCTTCAAAATAATAGATTTGTCATTATTTATTATGTTTTAATGGTAAACGATTTAATTAATTTTTTAAATCAATTTTATTATTCGGAAAATATTTGATTTATAAAGATCATATTCACAGTTTTCCTTTCTTTTTTAGATTTACACTTCTTTAGATTATTAATTTCATTCACAAATTGTGTTTTGTTTTGGTTCAGTAATTTTATTTTATTATAGAATATGGAAAATAGAATGTTAAGATTTCTTGTTAACAAAAAAAAAATACTTATATCTATCTTCGATATAGAAAATAAAGATTTCATTTACTGATTTTATAAAAATGAATAAATTCGTATTAGTAGTATTGAGATTATTTTGTAACTAACCCAATTTTGAACAAGGAAAGTTGTTCTATAAAATTGTATTTGAATTTAAAACATTCAGTTGTTTTTACCCTAAAATATAATATATTCGACATACATATGTATATTTTTCCTAAACACTCAATGACATTTTTTTTTTTTATAAATTTTTGAAATTCATCGATGCATTCATTAATAAGAATTATGTATAAGGAAAATGAGGTAATCTTACATATATATATTGTGTAAAAATAATCTAATTAAAATATAGAAAAGAAATATGTATTACTAAGTTTCATTTTACATTTCAATATAATAATTTATTAACAATTACACATTGTTCATTATTGTGTTATTAGTAAATAATTATTGTATTTCAAGGGCCAAAAATTATGCGCTCCAAAATGAAACAACTAATTGTAAATTTCACCCACACTTGATGGAGAAAAATATGAATAGTTTTTAATAGTACGTTAAAAAATAAGACATTGATGATAATTAAATGATTTAATGTGTAATCTATATATAATAATCCGCCCCATTGAATATATAAGAAACTTTAAATTACCTGATGGGGAGAGATTTTCCAGTATTTCTTATAGCAGCCAAAAAAATAAAAAGAAACCATATACAAAACAACATATAACAAATTATTATAAATTAGAAAAATATATAACTAAACATATTATATTAATGGAATTTATGGTATATATGAAAAATTGTCATGATTTTTCAATGAAGAATTTCAAATTAACCCATAGATATTCAAATAATATACTTTGCTTTCATATGGTCTGATATTCGGTCTGATGACAGTATATGATTGAATCAAGAGACTCCGGAATTTATTGAATTATTTTAAATCTCAAAGGGTTTTGGCTACTTATAAGGTTTTCCATATACTTTATTCCATTCCATTCCATTAAAGAATTTGAAAATGAACAATTCACTAGAGATGTATATTAAAAAACATATGAATTTATGAAGATTTTTAATAATATAAAAGAATTTTGCAATATTTGTATAAGATATTTTTTACCTGATAGAAAATCATTTAGTAAATCTTGATTGTTGGTCGTATATTTATTAATTATTCGTTAAATAACGTCGATATATTGTTAAAAATTAAAGATAGAAAAGTCAGCCCAACATTTATAATAATATAAAAAATAAAGGATGAAAAATTAATTCAGAATTGATTCTGACGACTAATTAATTAATATTTCTATCTAATGAATACATTTTAAATCGTTTAATAACAAAATTCTATATACCTTCTGTAATATTTTCCAGAAATTCTATAATAAAAAATTTGTGTAAAGAATTTGGCGGAAAAAGAAAAGAAAATAAGAAAAACAGAAAAAAAATATAAGCTATTTTTAAAATATTCTTTTTTAGAATGAATGAATGGTAATTAATTAATTGATTTGTGATATTTTTTTTAATTGTATGATTTTGTTAAAATATAATAATGATCTAGCATAACAAAAAACAGAAATGACAAATCTTTGAGTTTAAGAGGGTTCGAATTCTAAGGAAGGCACAGATAAACATTTAATTCCATTCTGTCCCTCTCAAACAACTCAATTAATGTCTCCCTATAAATTCAGATAAATTTAATAAAATTCCAATTGAATGTGAATTTTTTTTATAATTGATCATGACTTTTCTGTTTAATTTGTCTCGTTATTCTTGTACATTTTCTTGAAACAAAATTTTGTTTATATATTGAATTAAATGGTATTGTAAATTTGAAGGTCCTTTTTCATACGAATCCTTAATTTTTTATGTTTTTATGGGCGATTCTGAATGAGAAAATGCTTAAAATACGATAGTTTTCATCATTATTTTGACATATAAATTAATGAATTTAATTGAAATTATCTCAATTGATTAAAATGTATAAGGATTTTTACAAGATCCCAATATTTTTCCTATGGTTTATATGGGAAAATTTTCATCATTCTTCTCAGGACTTCATAATTTTGAATCCCGATGATTAATTTTATTGAAATTTACACAACTTTTATATTCTATTCGATACATTGAGCGTATATCTGGCATAAATTTTTATCTCATTCAATTTTAAAATATAAAGATTTTTCAATAACTAAAACTGTTTTCCTATGGTTTATATAAGAAAAATTTCATTATCCTTTGGAGAACCTCGCGAAAGTTTCTATATCTTTTTCTATTTAAAAAAGGATTGTAGAATTTACTTAAAAGAAAAAGAAAATTGTTGTAGAATTTAAGCCGTTTTATTAAAAAGGGAAAACTGAATCAAACTGACCACTAAACATAATTTAACTAAATGTATAATATTTTTGATGTTTACTATTTATTAATATGTTTATTACATACACAAATTACCAAAATAAATATAAATTAAATGCCTTGATGAAATATAAATATTCTAATCAAATTGAATAAACTCTACATAATGAACTGTGTGAATTAACAACAATTTTCAAATGATCAATCAATTGAAAATCTATATTATGAATTCACCACTAAAATGACGCTTAGCTGCGATTATAATCTCGCATTACACATCAAAATATAACGAATTTAATATCTTCCACGGAAAAACATTATTTTTCTTTAATGCCTCGGTCGGCTATAATAAATAATTCATTCTAAACTCTAAACTGATTTAACTTACCTCTACATGTTCGTATACTAAGCGCTGAATGTCCCCAAACTGGCATTGGTGTTAACAGTCGCAAATAACCGGATCCATTAAAGTATGCTTCTCGTGGTTCAACAACATTACTTGCTTCAACCACATTACAATCGTAATATCCAACTGTAATAATAATAATAATGAAAATTGGAAAAAAAATGATTAGATTATTTTCAAATTAACATATATATTTTAATTATATAAAAATACATTATTCTAAATATATAATTATGTCAGAATGAAGATGAGGATTAGGGATGAGGATGATCAATGGATCAATGAACCATTTATATTTAGTTATTAAAAACAATTATTATTATGGGTATTGTGAATTTGTTACTTAAAATTTATTAATAACACATTTTTATCATATAATTTTGTTATTTTATATGTCATATGCGCGAGTCGAAGATTAAATCGCATATTTTTCTATATATAGTTAATTTTATAATCAGATTTTTATTTTCCATATGTTTATATATCAGTATTTATTGTCAATGAAAACATATATTAAATAAAACGAGGAAGTATCTATATATACAGACAAAATAATAATAATAATATAATAATAACAATTTGAAATATGATATTCGTCGTAATAATACATATCGAGATATGTTTTAATATATCCATATCTATCACAGAACGTCAATATAATATTAATAATAATAATAATAATTAAATATTATTATGCATTATTATTATTATTCATACATCACCAACAATCCTCCTCGTCAACAAACAATATAAAATAATAATCAACTATATAAACAACTATATCGAGATATGATATATGTTGTTTATAATTTATTATATTTATGCTGAATAAGTCTTAAAAAATTTATATAAATAAAGAAATGTATATATACGAAAAATGTCCATAAAAATAAATTAAAAATATTGAAATGCATATATTGAAAATTATATCGTGACGGTCATTGTCAATCAAATTTTTGCATTCAAAAAAAAAATAAAATAAAATAGAAAACCCCGATTACGAAATTCATTTGAAATTCACCATAAAATTTTATTATATCGATAACAAATTCGATATCAATATCTCTATACTAATATATTGATAAAATTTAAAATTCATTTTACTATATATTTATTTTTTAATGTTCCTATATAGTATAATTATACATTCCCCGATCGATAAGCAAACTCATCATCGCGTTATCATTTTGATTAGATATTACATTTATTATAATAAGGTGGTTGGTTTTGATAAATAAAAAATAAAAAATCATCAATTTTTGCCATTGAAAATTACATTTTTTCTACAGCAATATCATTTTATAATTCATATCATCATTTTCAATTTCAATTTTTATATATAGATATATGCAATTTTCGCATAAATAATTCATTACTTTTCAATATATGTAAAATAAAAAACTCTAATCGTTCAAGATCCATTGATTTATTATTTTACGATCTTGAAATGTAAATTAATTAATTTTCTATATACATATATGCATTAGATAGAATACAAATTTGGAATTGTGTTGTAGAAAAAATAAATAGAAAAAGAAAATATATATGAGATGACGTCGTATACTAGTACATCAACTAATAAAAAAAACAAACCATGAAATGTTCATTGAATTGTGAATAAAACTTTAAATAAATAACATGCAATAATATATTGCAATTATAGTATAAACTAACCAACCAACCAATGAACATAGAACAGACAAAAATTCTTTTTCATTCAAACGTCATTAATATATTATAGTTATTTTATTATTTATTTATTTATTTATTCATATTTCATATCATATAAGTTTATTTTTGTAAAAAAAAACCTATATACTTTATCGCGAGGTATGTAAAATTTGATTGCGTATTCATTCGTCAACAAAGAATCATGTTTTAGTTACGTTTTTTTTTTTTCAATATCAATTTTTTGTATTTTTGTAATTCAACCTCATTTTTTTTTAATGCATTTTATTTTTATTTTTATATATTTTTTGTGTCAATAATAAGAATAAAGCAACAAAATGCTATTAATATTTATTCGAAATTTTTATGGCAATTTATATATATATATACGGTGTAAAGTTAGTGTGCTCGTATAGAAATTAATTAATAATATACGATCAATCAAAATATCAATTACCTTACGGTATATATAAATATATGTGATAGCGGGAGGGTAGATTTACTCGCAATATATAAAGATTTATTCGGGAGGGTAATATATATATCCACCTGGATAAAATGCACTTTAAATGCTTCACACTTTCAAAACACAAAAACAAATTTGATTTTAAAATATATTAAATTCTTTACTACTTATAATATTACATATTTGTTTATAAAAATGTTTATTATATATTTAATTAATTTATATATTCTGATTCTGATATATGGAATGCAGAAATGATTATAATTTCTTTTTTTTTTTAAAGATAATTTTACAATGAATTATATCTGTTTTGTATTGTATTGTTTATATCTGAATCATTCTCATGAAAAATAATATATGTATGAATGTAATATATATATCTAGACTTTATAATCGTCGTCGTTTTGTTTTTCGTTGTTTATATTAACATTTGAATCCAATTTCGCGTAATTGGTGGATGAAATATACACTATATATTAGAAATAGTTCTATAAACAATAAGAAGGTATAATATATATATAGGTTCTATCAGTTCTATATAGAGTAAATGCAAATGATACAATTTTATAATTAGTTTTCTATCTGCGAGTGGTTTTTTGGATTATATTTTCAATAACGATTCAATTGGAAGTTTATGCTATTGCGAGGAATTTGTTTTCATATATAGAAAGATTCTAATTTATCCCATAGAAAGAATTCCAATATAAACTCATATTATGGGGTCACTTGAAAAAGAACCACATAATCTATTTGATTGGCAATTAAATTTTTTAATGGATTTTCTATAGCAAAAAATCCGAATTATCTATAATAAAAATCATTTTGTCAATTTAACTATATATAAATTCTTAATTGATGTTCTTCATTTAGAAATGTTCTTCTTTACAAGAAGATACGTTTCAATTTCCAGTACATTTTTAATATGTTTTTTTTTCTTAATTCCGTTGTGTTTAAAAGAAATTTCCATGTCTAATCAATTCTCAATTCAATTTCCCAATTGATTTTCTTAATATAAAAAGGATATATATTGCGATGTAGCGAATCAATTCTAAATGAATTTTCTTTTAGCATTCTTTTAAGAGAAAATTTCAATTCAATTTCAATTTCACTGGTATAGAGTTTTAATGGATATTCTTAACAGAAAATTCATATAAAAAAGGACATTGACACTGTTAATTTTAAATACATTATTTCTATACAGAGAAAATTATAATTTTATAGAATAAAATTCCAATTCAAAATCAATTCTTAATGGATTTTCTTTGTATTGAAATTTTGTTCTTTTTATATATAGAATAAAATACCAATTTAAAAATTTAAAAAATTGCATGAGAAAATAAAGGTTTTTGGAATAAAATACCAAATACCATATACTTGAAATCGATTCTGAATAACACAAATTCCAATAGAAAATAGCGGAAAATATACTGGAAAAATGTTTTGTGAACCAAAATCCTTTCGAAGAAATTAACATACTAAAGCACTAAAGAAAATTTATTTATATTATTTTTCCATCCATCGAAAGCTCGTCTACTTCTATAAAATGCATTTCCTCTTAAGAAAACAAACGTTATCGATTCACAATGGAAAATCAGTCCACAGTCAGTTGATTTTGAACGGATTTTCTATACCGAACAAATGAATCTTTAAATAAGAACTATGTGTGTCTATTTCAATTCAATTTTCTCAATGGATTTTCTTTTTCGAATATCTATTTTAAAGAAAATAATACAATAACAGAAAGACATAAAGAAAATATTTAAATTAAAGAAATAAATATAAATATAGTGTGTTTTCTTTAGTGAAAAAATGAATCTAAAATAGAAAAATAATATGAGATTTTCACAATCAATCAATTCTCAATTCTTCAAAAGGATTTTACTATATAATAGAACATTTTTATTTATTTAGAAAAAATTACAACATTTCAAGAAAATCCTTTAATTAATTTTCTTCATATATATTGAAGAATATTTTTTGATTATTAAAAAGAATTCCAAATTTATTCCAAAATTAGATCCTTTTCAATAAGAAATTTAATCTCAATGGATAACGGCAGATGTCAAGTGAATTTTGAATAGATTTTCTGCAAATAAAATGTGTCCTATAAAAGAATTTCCATATATTTAATAAATTCATTCTAAAAAAGGTCTATTTTCTTAAGAAAAAATGCATTTCATTTATATATAGAATCATTTCGATGGAGTAAAAAACAAATATATAAATAGATTTTCTTTAGTGAAAATAGAAAAAAAAACATATTATTTCAAGTTAATTTTCCGAAACAAGGATTTTGATAATAGAAAAATTCACACGATTTTATTTATAAATAAATATTTTAATAGATTTTCTTTATATTTAAAAATGTGGTAATATTTTTTGTTATAAAGAAAATCGTTGTTGTTGTTGTTTTTTTTTAAAAGAAACCCCGAAATTAAAGTCATTCTAAAATGGATAAGATGTGGATAAAATCCATAAAGATCATAATTGAATATTAATGGTAGAAATTCTAATATACAGAATAATTTATTTTTGTTTATATATCAAATTGTGTTTTTCCAGAAGAAATTTCAATAATGAATTGATTTTCTTTCGCAGATAAATTTCATAATGGAATAATTTATGCAAATCTATTAAGAATCTATTGTATATAGCTTTTAATATCTATCGCATATCACTCCAATATTATTATACTACTCTAACCACTATTATATCGGACACCTTCTATTTTATTCGTATCTTATTCGACTTTGAGATGCCAAAAAAGGACTTTAAACAATAATTTTTTAATCCTTCTAATTTTATTTTATAAAATGATGGGCTTAGTTAAATAATTGCGCGCAGACATAAGTACAAAACCTTTTAAATTCATTTAGTTATCGAATTTCTTTCAAAATGAATCAATTTAACAAAAAATATTTGACTCCTTTGGCCTATATGACAGCATCCATTCTCTTAGACATGGTATTTACTAAGTTTTTGCATTCATCCGGTTATTTTGATATGATTTTTTCATGAATTTTCAATGATTTTTCCTTGGAATTCTTCACTCCTTCAATTGTAATTTTCTTATAATTTTTTAACATTGTTTTATTAATGTCCACAATGATTCTATATTGGACTTAAATCGCGACTGTATATGGTTCTTTTTGATATAATAGTGGTTATAGAGTAGTAGTTGGTAAAATAAACTAAAATGGTAAAACAAAATAATAAATCAATTTTTGTGTTTTCGATTGATATACACATTTTGTATTTTAATTGATTTGATCATATATCTATCGATTATACAATCGATTTTAAAATTCAATATATTTATAATTATAACATTCCCTTTTTTGGTTTGTTCCCATTTAATAAATTGTTCTGACCCAAAATACCCAATGAACCAAATCTTTTTTTTTGATTATTAAAAATCGCAACAATTAAAATCATCTAATAATCAATTAAAATTATAATAATAAATAAACAAGTATATGAAAAATGAATAATATTGTAACAATATATATTAAAGAAAAAAAATATGAGAAAAAAATTTCTTCAATTATCTTTTCTATATATATTTAAAACTAATAAAAATAGTGTTTATTTAAACAAAAGATTTCTCTTTTTCTTTTTTTCTTTTTTTGTGAATGTCTGAATATTTTTTACATTATTATTATTATTATTACATTATTAGTAGCAAAAAAAAAAGTAATTTAAAGTAATTTTTATTTATAAATCAAATAGAATAAATAATCATTATTAAAATTGTTTTTATTTTACAATTTTCTATTTTAATTAGTATATATATTTTTAAATATGTTGAAAACAAAAATAATTGTTTAACAAATAAACAAACAAAAAAAAAAAGGCGACGATATCAATTTTGATAAAAAAAAATATTTAAAATAAACAAAATGATAACAATTGTTTTTTTTTTTCTATAAACTATGTATTCGTGTATTCTAAATTGTAAAATTTATATGAATCCAATATAATTATATCGCATTAATTTTGAATTTTTAATATAATTATTTTTATCATTATGGTATTTGAAAAATTTATTTAATTTATACAATACAAATTATATTCTAACAAAATTCTCAAATATTCTAAATACTATTTCATATTTTTGACATTGAACCTGTTAAATCGTCGGTCACATTTAAATAATAACTATACAATAAATACCAAATGTGTTGTAGGTAACGAATTACCATAAAATTGTTATGGATTGCATAACGTAAAATGATCTTTTTTTTTTTACAAAATGTATAATTTTGTATAGTCAAAAAAAAAAATCCACTTGTCTCTCCTCTGTTGTGAAAAACTCCTCAAATTACATTTACAAAACATAAAATCACATAACACTGTATTTAAAACCAAAATAAAGCAGATGATATTCATATTCGCTATTGATCGATATCATTTCTATATAGTCTTAAATTTAAACAAAAAAAAAAAAAAAAAAAACAGATTGGAATTTTTTTTATTGACGCCACTCTTTATATATAGTGAATATAGTGAATTATTTCAACAAACGAACGATTATTGAAACAGATTTGTTTTTTTTTTTTAAATATTAGATTAAAACAAATACAATATACAGACAAATATAAGTCCATATATCAATGGACAGAGGTCCGATTATGGGTTATTTTGTTATTTTTTTTTATTATATATTTATATCATATTTCATCATTCCTCCTCCGATGGCAATAATATTTATCTATTTGTTCTGTATTTTGTTACACTAAAAACTAAAAAAAAAACATTATCTTTTTTTTTATTCTTGTGTTTTTTTTCTCTATTGTTGATCTATTTTTGTGTTTATACCAAAAATTATTTATTCTTCATTTTTATATATGAATTTAGGTTTTTTTTTTATATAATAAATATCTTCTTTTTTGTACGTTGACTTTTTTCTTTTTTTTAAAGTGATGTTCTAATTAATAACAATTTAAACTGTTTTTTTTTGTTACATTGTTGAAAAATTGTAAATATTTTTTAAACAAATTTCATCTTATTATTATTATTATTATTATTTTGTATTGTTTGTTTGTTTATGGTATATATATATACAAAATAATTGTATATAGATGCGATCTCATTACTACTATATGTTTTTTTTTTGGAATCTTATTGTTGGGTCTTCTTACACACACGTACACAGTGATGCATAAAAATATATACAAATTAAAAAAAATAGTATAATAAAACGTTTTTTTATTTTTTTTTTAAATTAAATTTCTGTTCTATTCTTTTAAATATATAATTTGAGTTTTTTTTTTCATAGTTATTATATAAGTACAAATGAAAAGAACGTCGTACGGATTTTTACTTTTTTAAAATTTAGAAAAATAATTTTGTTTAATGGCCGTTATAATACTATCATTCTATATTAAGATATTAATCTATTGTAACATATATATATTAAATTAAGAATTGTTATTTGTCTTTTAAAATTAAGAATGTTATTTGAAATTCTTATATTTCAAATCTTGAAGGCATCATTGAATAATATCCTCTATATATATATATTATTCGTAATCCACCGCGCATTCTATTAGAAACAGAATTTATCAATTCAAAATGACTTTAGGATCGGTGAATTCCTTATGAATCTTATGACAGAATCTTATGAAAAGTGTGTTCTGGAAATTGTATATTTTTCCTATAGATTCATTGAAACATTGAATTCTTCAATATATCCATTATTTATCATAGAAATTTTCTATAATTAGAAAATATAGATATAGAAAATATAGTTAAAATTGACTTCATGTTGAATTTTCTTCTATATCTCATATATGATAAATTTTCTTCGGCAAAAAAAAAAGGAAATCCTTTTCTGGTTTACTTAATTTAATATCAAATTGAAAAAAACTGAGACGCTGAATCCGAATAAATTGGTTGCAGCAAGACTTATCCATTTGTTTCTGAGTTATGGCCAATGGATAAAAAACCAATAGATAAATCGGTGTGAAACCAATTTATTTGGATTCAGCGCCCCTTAATCTATAAGTATTCACATTTTCAACCAGATTTATCCATTGGTTTTGTGAGTTATGACCTCTGGCAAAGATTTCCCAACTATAACTATCCAAGATATCCAACGCATATTATATATGATATAATAAGTTAGTAATTGTAATATATACAGTAAGTTTCTTTGAAAAATAAATATCCACAGGTGAATGGGAAATTTTCTGTGGGAAACAGAATTCATTATAAGAATTAATAACGCAGTTTAGCTTCTATCATACAAATATCATTTTCTAATTCACGCGTTCTTCAAATTTGGAATTTTTTTTCCGAAATTAAATCGATTAACTGCAATATTCAGTTGACTAATTGGCAATGTATTTAAAGAAATTGAAGAAAATAAATCCATTAAACTCGCTTTTACTATATAGAAATGTATATTCTAGAGAAGACAAACGCGAGTGGTGTTCTTTGATGAAAATCTATTTAGAATATTTTTTTTGTTTTGTATAAGGTAGAATTTCACTGTTAAGAAAGCCGCCAATTCAAACACGTTCTTCTACGTAATTAAATTGCGTAGAATTTTATTCTTTTAAGAATGGATTTTTGTTAGTTAACCGATCGGGTTGTATTGAAATGTATCTGATGGAAATTAAAAATATTCTATAAAGGTAAATGAAATTTGCCGAATGAATGAATGTTTATATAAGATGTTTATATAAGAAAAAGAAACATTGAAATTTCTTTAAATTTTACCTTTGAATTCAATTGAATTCGTTCTATTCAAATCCAATTAAAGGCAATCCAAAGGGTACGAATTATTTTTTAATAGTTTAAAGAAAAAAAAACTAACAAAAAAAGCCGCCGTTGCTAAAAATAATATTAAATAAAATTAGTTTTCTAACACTATACAAATTTCAAATTTCCATTTTCCATTTAATTGATTTTTTTACTTGAAATGGAATAAAAACATTCGAATATTTATAATGCGGTAAATAAAGAAATATAAATACAATTGCGTTATTGAATTTGAATAAAGAGGAATATAATTTTTTACTTTGATGATTATTGCGGAAAAATAACAAGGATTTAGGATTAGAAAATATAATAGACAATAATATACAGAAATAAATAACTGACCGGAAAAATATATAGAAATTTAAGATTTAACAACAATATACAAAAAAAATCATTGATTATATATATATTGAGAGGGCCGGTGTAATGCCATGAACTTATGTCTCGTAATATTATATAACTATGTATAGGGAAAATTAAGGAAATGGTGAAAATTGTCATGAAATTTTTGGAAAATTTTTATAATAAAAATGAGTAAAAATATAACAATTTATAAAAGTATACAAAGTAAAAAACAATATATAGAAAAGTTATTGAAACGTTATTTATGGTAATATATGAAAAATAATCCAATTTATATTTACAGTTTTAATTTACACGATATATAATAATAGAAAAAATATATTATTACATTCATCCATCAGTTTTTTTTTTTCATTCTGTTATCGAATGGTTGATTTACCAAAAAAACATCCATATGAAGATAATATTTAATCATTATTTATTATGGATTAATTTGATTGGATTTAGTTGACCCTTTGCTGATTCAGTTATTTTATTAGAATATAGTTAAACCATTTTTAATTTCCAAGGCATTTCAAGACCAGACAAGTCCAAATGACCAAATTTTAATTATAGAAATTCAATGATATAAAAATTTGTGTAGCTCTAGGAAGCTTGAATTTTCTCCACAGTGAAAAAATAATTAATTTTCCAACAAAATCAAAACATTGCAATAAAACAGTATAGAATCAAAATAATCCTATTTGAAAAATGAATATACATTTCTAGCAGCCGTTAATGTATCTGGTAGAATTAACCGGAGATCTTTAAATATAGAATACATTTTTTATGCTATGCGAAAACAGAAAATATATAACATTAGAAAAAGAGTTTCCCGAAGAAAATCGGAAGAAAAAAACGACTTTGTATTTGTATAAATAAATCAAGTAGCTCCAATAAGGATAGTTAATGTAATATTAATATAAAAACATAAAATATTGAATAAAATTGACAGAATATATTTTTATCATAGATTGTTAAGTCTCTTAAAATTGTGAACATTAAATTCATGAGAAACTTTAAAAGTTTCCGTTACATCACTTTATTGAGTTCAAATAGCTTGAATTTTCCCGTAATGAGGGAGGATTTAATTTTCCAACAAAACCAAAGCACTTTTAATAAAATTGTGTTAGAATTCTATAGAATCAAAATAATCCTACATATGAAATATGGATGTTCATTTTTAACGACAGTCAAAACCGATTGGGTAGATTTGACCGTCTCTTTTATAGAACCGAACAATTTTTTTTTCTGTATCTGTAAGAACTATATAGCATTAGAAAAACTTAGATTTTCCAGATGAAAAAAATAGATAAAAAAATGGTTCTTATCAAAATACATTTTTCATTAAAAAACGCAATCAATTTTCGATTGCGGACTATTGGAAAATTCATGAAAAATTACCAAGCAATTTTCGTTTTTTATTTTTATTGATTTCATTATGAATTTTTAAATGAAGAAATTTGAATACGAACTACTTCAAAAAAAGCAAAAAATAGAAAAATTTGGGTATTGCTTTCTAATTGATGGATCTTTACCCGAGACGGATGATTTAAAAAGGATGATTATATAGAAATGTATTTGTTGAATTAATTATATGCTTTATTTATACGAATTACTTTTAGATATAGAATTTTTACGGTCTTTTTTAATCATAAATTAGAAAACTGTCATATATTTTGTTTTTTTGTGGGTGGGTCATAAAATCGCCAATATCCATTAATTGTGTCAATGAGAAATATTCGATCACAATGACTCTTTCAAAGTTTTTTTTTTATCCAATTAGACTTGCCAAAGACCTACGTATTTTTACTGTACTGTATCGATATTCCGATTAGAATATTTTAAATGTACTATAATTTTAAGGATATCTAATAGTTAGACAAAAACAAATAGACGTATCATTAATAACCACACACGAATTAATTCTTATCTACATTGTACAAATTAAAAAAAAATTATGTATTCTTATTAACAAAACGTGTGAATCTTGAAAATTTAGGATTTAGAAATGATAAAATTCTATATAGGAAAATCTATAAATAGATAAATTGCAATGGTGATGAGGGAGTGAAATTCAGAAATTCATAAACAATTATATCTTTCTTATTTTCTTTTCTTTTTTTTTGAATTCATATCCTCTTATTTTAATAATCTCATATCATGATATCGCATCTACCAAACGAAATAAAAAAAAACGTTTAATGATGATAAATTTAACGAAAATTTATCCGAAAATATTTTACCTTTTAAAAAAAAAAAAAAAAAAATGTCATAAAAAGTTTTATCTCTGTTTTTTTTTTGCTGCTTTATACGAATATAAAGGTATTTTTGTAATGGAAAATTTCAAAAAAAGGTACAAGTTTTAATAAATATATAAATTCGTTGGGAAAAAAAAAACGAAAAAGTAATGTTTGTGTGTTTGTGTTCGCGTTCATAAGACATGCTGATATCCAGTTAAACCTAAACCAAACCAAACCGAAAAAAAATGCATTCAATTGCATATAATAATAATAATAATGCATTAAGAGCACGTAAAAATAAAAAAAAAATGCATAAAGAAAACAAAAAAAAATAAAAACAGAATTTTAAAATAAAAGTAATAAAAATATATACAATACAAAATATTTCTCTTTTAGTATATATAGTCACAGTCTGATCGAGGTTTATAGAAATATTATGCACACAATAAGAATCTGATGCTGTGATTTTATGACGATTTCATTTCAACCAAAACAAATACATACACCACCTACATCATTATTCCATATAATTGTTTTTTTATTTTTTTTTTTGTGTTTTTCCAAAGTAAATGAAAAAAAGTTTATTAACAAATTTAAAATCTCGCGCGCTCTATTACATATATTTTTGCTTACTATATATTAAAGTATTAAATAAATAAGCCAAGTATAGGCTTACTAACAAAAATGAATATATACACACACTTATGTTAAAAAAATGATGAGATGAGCCGTGCCCTGTGTTGTGCTTTCAGGCACACACAATATACTAAACTCAACTCAGGTGTGTGTTAATAAAATATATTGGACAGTATATTCAAAATGTAATCAAATCGTTCAAAACGGAATATTTCCCCATAATGATGATATGACATGACAGCAATAGTTTTAAATAAATTAAGTAGTTGCATTGGTTGTTTTTAAGAAGGAATCCTTTAATTTTTAAAATTTACCACACTAGTTTATAAAATGCTTTTTATATAAGACCATTTTTAGAATAGAATTCTTACATACGGGCCGACGATTACTACACTACAATTTAGTGATAGAATAGAAAAACATGCGTTCTTATACTGATCAAAAACGAATTTTTTTTGTTTTATTCTATGATTGTCTGATATTTTCTAATCCTAAATCCTTGTTATTTTTCCGCAATAATCATCAAAATACAAAATAAATTCCTCAAAGTATCTATATTTATATTTCTGTATTTATATTTCTTTATTTACCGCATTATAAATATTCGAATGTTTTTATTCCATTTCAAGTAAAAAATCAATTAAATGGAAAATGGAAATTTGAAATTTGTATAGTAGTGTTAAAAAACTTATTTTATTTAATATTATTTTTAGCAACGGCGGCTATTTGTTTGTTAGTTTTTTCTATTCAATTCTATTAAAAAATAATTCTTAACCTTTTGATTGTCTTTAATTGGATTTGAATAGAACCAATTCAATTGAATTCAAAGGCAAAATTGAAAACATTTCTATGTTTTTTTCTTATATAAACATTCATTCAAATGCCAAATTCATTCCGCAAATTTCATTTACCTTTAAAGAATATTTTAAATTCCCTCAGATAAATTTCAATATAAAAAATTCATTCTCAAAAGAATAAAATACGCAATTTAATTATGTAGAAGAACATGTTTGAATTGGCAGCTTTCTTAATTGTGAAAATGTACCTTATATTTACAAAAAAAAAAAAATATTCTAAATGCATTTTCATCAAAGAACACTCGCGTTTGTCTTCTCTAGAATATACATTTCTATATAGTAAAAGCGAGTTTAATGGATTTATTTTCTTCAATTTCTTTAAATACATTGCCAAGTTGACTAGAATATTGCAGTTAATCGATTTAATTCCGGAAAAAAAATTCCAAATTTGAAGACGACAATTCGAAAATGATATTTTTTATGATAGAAGCTAAACTGCGTTATTAATTCTTATAATGCGAATTCTGTTTTACAGAACATTTCCCATTCCAAGGAATTCTTTAATTCTGAATACTTTCCACACTAGTTTATAAAAGATCACTTTATATAAGATCATTTCTATAATAGAATTTTTACATACGGGCCGACGATTGCTACACTACAGTTTAAGTGATAGAATCGAAAAACATGCGTTCTTATACTGATCGCAGAAACGCAGAACTATAACAAATTCCATTGAATTCGATTGGATCATAGACGTATAGTAGTAGCTTCAATATGCACATTTTATAAAAATATTACCATAACCACGAATGATGTCAATTCTAATGAAATTTTCAAATTAATGCTTTCCTTCTCTTATAATTCGTGGAAATTCTCATCCACAGTACAACCCAAACTTACGCAGTATCTATTAACTTTTTTTTTTTTCAAACCAACAGATTTAGAAATTCATTATTTGATTTGGCAATAACATCAATGGAACACTCTCCCAGAGTTAGTATTTCTCCCCTGCTTCTTATGAATATCATTTAAATTAAGCATTTGATCCTATCTAAAGACTTATCCACCTAAATTACGTACAAACTTGGACAATTGTTAGAAAATCTTGATGATTCATTTTTTCTTCTTCTTACTGTTTTTCAGTTTAAGTTGTTTTTTTTTTCATCTCTCATATGTTTGCTTTTATTTTCTAAAAATTTCCTTAAATTAATCCACATATTTTATTAAAGTTTGCCAAAAAAAATCACTTAAATGTATTCAAAGCATCATCATATAGATTCATCACCTGATTAAGTGGTTTCGTATTCACTTATTCGTCAATAGAATTCGGAGGTTTTACGGGTTCTAAACCAATTCTGGTCGTAGTAACGAAAAAAAAAATAGGTCTGATGATTGAGCTCATTTCAAAAACTTCATTTTCATTGAGTTTTATATAATTTCAATTATTATAATTGACCTGATGTCGAAATATTTACAATATTTACAATCTTCCATCAATTTCGAATATTTTCTAGCAGATACCTTGCCTGAAACTATCTTGTAAATGTAATCTTTTCTTTGATTATCAAAATAAATTCTATTTTACTTTGGGTTATGGTTCCTGGAAATATCAGCCGCAGGTCTCTTAACCATTCAAAAGGAATACTTCCCTTGAACAGCCACATTTTCAATTAGATTAAAGTGTGATGATTGAGCTCATTAAAAAAAACGTGAATTTCATTATAATTTCAATTATTAATTGACCTGATGTCGAAATATTTACAATGAAAATATTCTATCAATTTCTAATATTTTCTAGCAGATACCTTGCATGAAACTATCTTGTAATCTTTTCTTATAGATTATAAAAATAAATTCTATTTTACTTTGGGTTCTTGGCAATATCAGACAATTTATTTTCAAAATTATTTTGGGCTTTATTTTGATATGACTAAACATTTTCAATATACTGTATATATATAGAATAGTATATAAAATAATAATAATAAGCAGCGCAGGTAAAAGCAGGTAAAAATATATAAATTCATTTATAAAAAAAATACAGGTAAATATATTTTTATGACTGTATTGAAACTGCTTTCCTTACATATGCATAAAATACAAATCGCGATTGAATGATTCCAAAATGAAAATAAAAAAAATGTATGATAAAATTAACGTATATTATTAACTAATAGCGATGCTGCTGACTCATTATTCATTATTATTCATTATTACATTTATTTCATTTTTATTTAAGCTTTTTAAAATAATACAAAATTTAGTTATGTGTTATTAAAATTAACAAATTAAAATTACTTACAAATTATAAAAAAAATTCCAATAAATATCCTTAAATAACTTAGATTTTTTATAAACATTTTATTTGTGTATTGACAAACATTTAGACATGCGGAGACACAGTTTTTTTTTTATTTAACTATAATAAGAATTTTCTTTTTTGTTAACAGAAAACCTTTTTTTTTTTTTTTAATGATTAACACACACACAAAATTCTACCAATTAATTTGATTTGTAATTATAAGTACACTATAAACGAACGACAAATCAAAAAAAAAATGGATGGATATGGACTCAAACACAAAATATATTCCTATTTAAATTTCACTGATTAATTCTTTTATTTTTTATATGATTTGAAATTTTCTATTTATTAGTTAGAAACAAAACAAATTATAATATATGGTATTTAGAACATATGAAAACTTTAACATTTTTTTATTTTTTCTTTTTTTTTTTAACTCTAATTAGATTATTGTTGTTGAAAATTTACACCTTCCCAAAAAAAAAAAAAAAACAAAAAATTATTTATGTATAATAATTATTCAAAATCATCGCATCAGCACAACAACACCACAACACTATTTGAAGAAGAAGAAGAAAAAACACAATATAAATTTTTTTGAGACACGTTTATATTTATTTGATACACGTCGTACATTCGGATTCAACAATGGCCGGTCATTAACTGAATCAATTCAATATAGTGAATTTTTAAAAAAACGTATGATATTTTTAAATATTTTTTATATATTATATTTTATTTTATTTTCTTTACTTTACTCACAGTCGGTCGGTATATATTTGCGGGCAACTTTTCTGGTTGCGGGTACAAACGAAACAACAGCATATAATAATAATAATAATAATAATAATAATAATTTAGCAGTTGTGATTAAAAAAAAACACCAACAAAACTCTATACACACTAACAAAAAAAGTATCAATAATCTATATCTATACCTTTATGATACACATATATAGTATTGGGTCGTCAAAGCAACAGTCAGTCAGCATATATATATATAGTCACTACCTGACACAACTTATAATATTATTATTATTATAAAATATATATACAAATGTATATATATAATAATACAATGATATGGAATAATTACAGGTAAATATTAATATTACAACAATCGCGTATTGTAATAAATAAACATTTGATGGTGAGGGTGGCATTAATTCATGCGGTTTTTTCCCGAAAATGAGGGCTTGATTGTGTGTAAAAATGGTTATACAATAAATGATCACAAAGTATTGTCCATTGGAAGCTACAGCTACATTTGCCCATCTTTCTGGCAGTTTGTGAATTCCATCATAAAACAAACTTCTCCGGTTTGGTGGGTTTGGGAACGAATCGAGCAAATTTTTAATACCCTGTTCTGAAGTGAAGCGTATCATATACCGGTGAGGGCCGTATTCTGCATTGATCTGAACAAGTAGTAATCAGAATGGGATATGTCTTAGGGGGCTATCGGGGCGGGTGAGTTAGAACTTCCCACCCACCCACTGTTTTCCAAATACCGTTTTGAACCGGTCTTGAAACATGTGGCCGAATGACGTTGTCATGATTAGGAAAATTATGGATTCGTGTCTGGTTGCATATTCTATGGTCGTTTCTGGCCGCAATCGTTCTCTTCAAACGAATTGTGAATTGTGTTCGGTCGGTAGTTCGGTTCCCTCGTTGATCGTCTGACCCGATTTCAACAGTTCACACAAATACAACACACCCTTCTGATCTCACCAAATACAGAGCATTATCTTGGCACCATTGATATATAATAACTAATGGTAATAATTATGTTGATGTTTTTTGGTTTCTAATGTGATAAAACAACATAAAAAAATCGATTTAATTACAATTATCTTTCATTATTATCTTTGAAATGTTGTTTAAATCAACAATCTTCGTTGTTTCACGGAATCGATTAATATTTTCTATAGTAAACTGATCTTCTTCGATTTGTTTCTGAGAGTACAATTTTCAAATAAAATAAACTTATTGTTAGTTCTTCGTATTGTTTCTGAGCTAATAAAATATAAAATGATTATTATTTTCTATTATTTATCTGAACCTTATTCCTCGGAAATTTTCAAAGAAATTTCGCTTTATTTTTAATAATAATCTCAAGAAAAACCAAGAAAAATTGTATTACTATCATTGATAATAAGCTGATTGCTATCTTAAAATTTGTTTCTAAAATTCTATAATCGATTACTTTGCAGAAAAAATTATTATATTTATTTTCCACATATAATTATACAAAAATTCGCGTCTGAAATATCAACGAAATACCAATTTTATTTTTATAATCAATTGAAAATTTATTAATATGTTTAATTTTCATTTTACAGATTTCAAATTTCCGTTTATACCGAATTTTTGCCGATTTTTGACACGGAACTGAAGAATAAAAACACATCCTCGTTTGTCTAGGAATATAACTCTAGGAATATAAAAGAAACGCTAACCAACCCGCTTCATCTCGGTAAATTAAAATAATAATAATTGTGGAAATGTATTTACCAAATCAAAATGATAATTTGAAAAAGATTATCTCCCGATTACGAGGTGATTTACCGGACGTACGGGTAAATATTTTATGAAAATATTCTGAAATATAGAGATTTATTTATTTGATGGGAATTTAATTTGCTGATAATTCATTTATTTAATTACAGTTTTTAATCATCAAACTAAATATCACTTTAAGAAAAGCATCCATAATATTATGTTAAAAATGATCCGGTAATAAAAAATGTGAATGAAAACAATCAATCAGTCGTAGCAAACAATAGTTTGAATGGTTGTCATTTGAAAAGACTTCAGATCATCATATGTAGATATTAAATCAATACGAAATGGAATATAAAATTCTACGTATTAAGTAATAAGAAGAGCAAGAAAACATGTGAAAAAATTATATTCATCGTTAAATTGTAAAGAAATTATGATGTAAAAGAAACTCGCATTCATAAATTAAATGAATTATCATCTTATAACAATAAATAATGTAAAACCACCCTTGAAGATGCAGTTTCAAAATTGAATAGAAAAAACAAATTATACCGATTATGAGTTGATTTACGGAAGACTTAATCAGTAAATATTTTTTTAAAAATTAGCCGGAACCTAATGACATATTAGCTTTATTATATAGAAATGATTAATCATCAATAGGCTGATCTTAAATGCTTAAAGAAGTTATTATCATTTTTAAATAAGCATGAAATGTAATAATAATAAAGCAGCTGGGCGAAGCAATGCCAGCAGCAGTTGTACAGCTGCCCATTAATATATAATTATCTAATATCACGTTGAAAGCAACACATAATGGATAATGGAAAGAGTCGCATATATTTAAAATGATTAGGCGGATGAAATCGTCTGAAAAGGGATTATATCCATTGATAATCGATTGAACAGAAATTATTAGAGGAAATTAATTAGAACTCCATTCCATTCATGAATGGAAACAATATCTATGAAAATATTAAAGAATGCATTAAAAAATATTTTTGAAAATGCAATTTCCAAATTACAATGGAACTGATGACGAATATGATGACGAAGGCGAGTTGATAAAGAGTTTTATTAACAAAAAATTGATAAACATTATAAAATGATTGAGATATTGGAAATTTAATTTATTTATAAATTGTTTTACACTTCAGATCATCAGTAGTAGTTAAATTAAAAGTAATTAATATTTTTGCAAAATCATGAAATATTATTGAAATGATAAAGGACCTGAGAACCGAAACAATTCATCAGTCTCCGTTGGCCGCTGGAAAGTGCATCATTATCTGGAATTGGACTCAAATGAATTGTGTATATCAAATAATCAAGAGCATGAAAATATCTGAAAGAATTTTTCCGTTTATCAATTGATTGTTCAGAAACTGGTCGGTTGTAACCGAAATTCAATAATTGAATTAAATTAATTTCATCTTATGGGGCAATAAATGTAATTAAAAACATCCATGGAAATGCAATTTACAAATCAAAATTGGTGATAGAAAAGTAAAATTATCCCGATTGCGAGGTGATTTACACAAGACTTTATGATTTAAAAAAAATTGGTAAATATTTTATAAATTAGTCTGAAAACATTGGAAATTTATTGATTGATATATGTAAAGAATTTATAATATAATAATCATTGTTATTAATTTATTTACAGTGAAGATCATCAACAGGAATGTTAAGAACACTATTATCATTTTCTAAAAATCATGAAATATTATAATTGAAGTCATCCTCCGGCTAAACAAAATCGCCAGGCACCAAAACATTACAACAGTTAATTTAAATATCATCATCGTCATTGGGTGATTACTCATATATATTCAATAAATTTGGAAACGAAATCAATTCAAAGTTAAGAGATATCTAAAACAAAGACAAATATAACTATAAAGAAGTTCACATCTCAATCATTTTATGTTATTAATAACAATCAACAGCAATGAATCGTTAACGTGATGAATATTTAGATACCATCCATCGAATGAATCCATAAATATGATTAATTTTAAGTTAAACGCGATAGTAGTTTAATGAAAATTTTTTATTATATTTAGTATTTTTAATTGTTATGAATGTGAATATTATTATATAGCAGGAGATTAATTAATCGGATAATTTATAAGATTCTTTTGTAATTTGAAAGGAAAAGTTCAGAGCTTCTTTTTTGAATTTATTAAATCAATTGAATTGAATAATTAATTCTCTGTAATTAAAATTAAGAGAAGAATTACAATATTAAAATTTTTAAGATAATAAAATTAGAATGAAGAATGAGATTTAAAAAATATCCTATCATTTTGGAATAACACAAATTCAGATCATCTCAGAAATGTACGATTAAAACAGAAATAAAAACATAAAAATAATCAAATCAATGAATTTATATAATATAATTTAAAATGCATTGTATTTTATTTAATTTGTTACCCCAGAAAAACCAACCAAATCCAAAAAATCCTCTAGAAAAATTACCCAAAAAAAAAACAGAAAATATAATGAAAATAATATATAAAAAAACCTCAAACCTTATATTTTAAAACCATATTTTATTATCAAATTATCAAACCAAACCTTATGAATTAATTTTGAATAAAATAAATAAACCAAACAAAAGTTTTAAAATAAATTACATTTGTTATTTTATTTTTTTTTTTTTTTGCCCCTTTATTTTACTTATAATATCTACAAAATTTAATACTACGAATATTATATGATCGTTTGGCAGAATGCTATGGGTGGCAGCCAATGATGAGATATTTTTTTCAAATTTGAAAACTTTTAACATCATTGGATAAATACACACGAATCCAAATCCAAACCAGCAGCAGAAAAATAAGTGAAATAGAAAAAAGAGGAAAAGAGGAAAAAGAAAAAATAAATTTTTGCTTTTTTATTTTTTATAAAATTTTTAATATTCTGCGATTATGAATTATGCGATCCTAATCCAAAAATCCCAAGAACGACTAAAAAACGGCTGAAAAACGACTGCTGTTGAAAAAATATTTAAAAATTTAATAAAAATACACAAAAAACAGACGATTTTTGAAAATTTCTATTAGGATCGCAGAAATGATTTTAGTAAAAATTATTTTGAAATTGTTTTTGTTTTATTTTATTTTATTTTGTATATATATGGCTTTAAAACCTTTCACGCTTATAAATGTTTTTTTTTAATTCTTTTAACATTTGTATATTTAATGTTATTTTTTTTTTTAAACCTTACACACCTAACAAATGTTTTTTTATCATAACGAAAAAGGTTTCAACAAAAAATATTACCAATAAAATATTTTTAATATTCACAGATTCGGAATTATGCGATCCTAATCCAAAAAATCCGCAGAATGACTCAAAAACGGCTGAAAAACGACTGCTGTACATAAAAATTATTTAAAAATTTAATAAAATTACACGCAATTACACAAATTTTGTATTTTATTATAATAATATTTATTAATAATTAATTTAAATTAAACAAAAAATTATAATATTAAATAACTTTAAAAAAAAAATAAATCTCTAATGTTTTTATACAATATAAAAAAAAAAAATATTCAATTAACTTTTCTTTATATTTAAATTACTTTTCAACTAAAAAATTAATTTTCAATCTCTTTTTTAAATAAATAAATAATTTCTTTTTGTATATTATTAATTATAATTATTATTATTATTAATATTATAGATTTTTGTTTGTTAATAATTTCATTTTTACTTTACATTAATTACCACATTTGATTGATTTAATCTAAATTTATTTGAAATGGTTTTTTTGCGTATACATCAAAAAATAAATTACTTTGTATTGAAATATCTTTGGAAAGGGTTGAAAATCTTCTTTGGGATTTATTATTAATCATTGTTGATGGTGTATTCATCATCATAAATCCGATGTTGTCTATTTCTATTTTTAATTGTTATTATTTCCAATTATTTTATTAATTTTTGGGATTGTTTTATATTTATAAAAATTAATAATAACAAATTAGACAAAAAAAAAATTGTAAGAAAATTTAAAAAATAAATAGAAAACAAAAATATAAATTATTAATTTTTTTGATTAATTGAATTTTTTTTTGTAAATAAAATCAAAATTAATAATTCAAAATGAAATTTGTTATATTAATTAATTAATTAATTAATTATTAAATAAAATCTAGCTCAAATCTAAATCAATTCTTAATATTATTATTATTTTATTTAATAAATTCATTGCTTTTTATTTTTAATATTATTTTTAAAGTAATGATTTTTGCAGAATGAAATGAAATGAATTATTAATTTTTTATTGTTAATTTTTGCTTATTATATAATCATAATTATTATTTTAATTATTTAACTATTGCTTTTTATTTTTTATTTTAATACAAAAAAAAACTATTTTACATATTGAGAATGTTTCGAATGATTTCTAAAAATTTCTAAATAAATAAATAACATAAAATAAAAAAAAAAAAATTCATAGGCGCCGTTTGTGTGAATGAAATGTGTAATTAAACAAAAATTAATGAAAAACCAAAAAAAAATTAATTAATTACAAAATAACAAAAGTATTTAATAGAAAATTAATAATATAAATAAATTCAATTTTATCACACATACATTTTTTTTTTCTTCTTATTTTTTGGTCTCCAACAAAAAACAGAAATAGAAAAATAGAAGAAATCATAAAATCTATTCATTTTTGTCTTTTCTTTTTTTTCTTTTTTTTTTTTGCCTCGGTATTGATTTTAAATTGAATTTTTTCTTTTATAAATGATTAAAATATAAAAAATTGATTCCTAAAAAAAATAAACAAAAATAAAAATGAAAAAATAAACAAATATAAAATATAGAAAAAAAAAATTATTAAATTAATTTCAATATCAATTTTGTTGGTGAATTGTTTAAGTAAATTTATATTTTGAAAAAGATTTCCTTTTCACATTTTTCCCAATTCTTAAATGATTTGATTTGAAATTGGATTTTTAAATTTTGATGTGATTTAAGAAAATGTCATTCTTTTGGAATTCCAAAAACTTGTTCTGTATTCATTTTTCATGGAACTTATTGTTATTAATCAATTGAATCTTTGCAAAAATTGTTAATCAAATTTATATTTCATCCAAAATTTTCTTTATAAAAAATTGGAAACTTTTAGAATTCTGAATGATTGAATGAATGAATGAGGCGGCTTCCAAACAAAAATAATTAATTAAAAATTCCAAATTTGATTTGATTAAAAACATAATACTTTCTATTTTTGCTCTCTACCCAATAGAAAATTCTATAAGTTGTTTGTATTTCTCTATTTGGGTTGTGTCCTGTTCAATTTCGTTATGTTCTTAAACTATAATTCTATAACATTCTATTTTTATGATTTGTTTCTTATCACATTTCAATATATATATTGTTCTATTCTTATTCTAAATTATATTTTATCTTTAATTTCAAAATTATCTGTGCGAAGAAATCATTCTTAACATTCCCGTGGCAGGCGGGCGGCACGCACATAAATTATTTTAAATTTTCATTGGCAATTGTAATTAATCATCAATTCAATTACTATATATTTATCACAATCATTCATTGAATTGTTTCTATATTAATATTTAATTTAATTTTTAGCAAAATGGATTTCAAATCTCTATTAAATTTCCATTTAAAATTTGTATTTTATTTCAATAGAGAATTATGCAATTCGAAAGAGCCAAAACAATTCAATGCATGACTTGAATGAATAATTATAATATAAATTTAAAGTTTTCAGTTAATCAAAAACTATAAACACACATTAAAAATATAATGTACATAAAATAATTAACTTAAATTTTAAATGCTGTGGCGTGTGATTAATGATTTTGTTTTGATTTTATGCTATTAGATTTTTTTTTGCCTTTTTATATTGAATATTTAGTGTTTTTTTTTTACCATTAAATTTACATTAAAATCTTATTGATAATTAAAAGAGAAAAAAAAAGACAGAATTCTTATAGAATTTTTTTTATAATTAATTAGCTTATTGATTAAATTCACAAAAAAAAACATAGATTAATAATAAAAATAAAAATTAAAAACGCAATGATTATGAAAAGATAAATCGAAAATCTTTTAAGTTATTTAAGTTTTTTTTTTTAACATTTAAATTTTTATTATATTTGTTTATAATTTCTCTGTGTATATCTCAAATCGCTTCGTCGTTGTGCTGCCTTATTGGTGCAGCAGACATTTTTACATGTTTTTTTTATCTCTTATTAATCGATAATCGCACTTGCATCAATTAATTATTGCATCACTATTCCATTTTCAAAATGTTTATTATTTCTCAATTTTGATCAATAGCGATGGTACAGCATTTCTACGTAAACGACTCTTAGCTATTGCCTTCTTTTCAAAATGTATACTACAAATACTTGCAGATTTTCTATTTTTAAGAATTTCTAATGGTAAATGACAAATTGAAGCCCAAATCATTCGTTTTTCTTCATCGGATGGAAATTTAAATATTCTAATATTTGGTGTTGTTCGTTTTGATAATCGACACGTTGGAATAACACATTTAATACCACATGTACGTGTATCTTTCCATCCTGAATATATATATATATATAGATGTGAATAGAGATCAGAGCGATAAAGTCATATTTAAATTGCAAAATGAAATATTAATTTTGAAAAATATAAATGTATAAATAATAATAATAATAATAATAAAATATGAATAATAATAATAATAATGAAACATAATTCACGATCGTTAAAAAATTCTGTATATCTTAGAAACTGCTATAATTATAGAAATTAATGTTGTTAAAAGAAAAAAAAGAAAAGATTAACATAAGAATATAGATATAAAATGGTAAAAGAAAAGAATCATAATAAAAGAAAAAGAAAATAATAAAGTATAAAATAAATGATAAATAAACTTAAGTTAACAAAATATAAATAAAGTTAATTAAATTATCGAAATAAATTAAATTAATTATATATGAAATTATATATTGATTTGATAGTAATATATTCAAGGAATTCTTTCTTTTCTTCAACCTCCCGTTGCCCGCTTTAACGCTTTTCAGTTAGTTTGGTTAAATTGGAAAATCTTACAAGAATAAATGTTGGAAATTTTATAATCAAGAACAATTTTTTATCTTTGCAAAAATTTCAAATGAATGTTCTAATTGAAAATTTCTATCTATTATTCTTAATTGAAAATGTTCCGTATATAATTTGCAAAATATATTCGTTAAATTTCCAATTGAAATTATTCATAAATAATCTATTGGAAATATATACAGAGAGATAAATAATCTATTGGATTTCTAATTGAAAGTTCTATAGATTTTCAATGAAAATCTCTGTTATATTTTCAATTGAAAGTTTACACATTGATTGGAAAACCGCTAAAAAAATGATCAAGACCGATTACGAAATTATCAAGATATGAATTTAAAAAGAACTAATTTATAAGTACTATTTTTGGGAATTGTATTCAAATTGAATTGAGAATAAATAATACAAAAAAATTATGATCTGAAAAGAAAATTTATCAGAAAATCAATTGAAAATATCTCACACTGCGGAAAATATACCTGAAATTTTAAGTGACAAAAAATAAACAGAAATTCCAATTGAAAATATACCGGAAATTTTCATCGAAGATCTGCAGAACTTTCACTTAAATGATTCGTGAATTGCATTGAAAATATTCATAAAATTTTAATTGATATTTTGGGAATTTCTTAATCGAAATTCAATTTGCTTTGACTTTTGAATCAAAATTATATGAAATTAATTGAAACAATTTATAAATTCATTAAAAAATGATAGATATTTTCATCTAAAAATTGGATAGAATTTCAAATTGAAAATTTCTGTTATATTTTCAATGAAAATTGCTGGTATATTTTCAAAGGAAAGTTCTATAGATTTTAAATGAAAATCTCTATTACATTTTCAATGAAAATCTCAGGTATATTTTCAATGAAAATCTCTGAAAGTTAACGAATATATTTTTTAATTGAAAATATACAGAAATTTATTACAATTATTACAAAATTTCGCTATCGGTCTTTGATAATTTTTTTGGTGGTTTTCCAATCCATTTGATCAAATTATATCTGAAGTTTTCAATTGAAAATATAACAGAGATTTTCAATTGAAAATATAACAGAGATTTTCAATTGAAAATATAACAGAGATTTTCAATTGAAAATATAACAGAGATTTTCAATTGAAAATATAACAGAGATTTTCAATTGAAAATAATCATCAATTTCCATTGAAATTATGCCGGAAATTTCCAATTGAAGATCTACAGAAATTTCCTATTGAAAATATTCTTAAATTGTCATTGAAAATCTACAAAAAATGTTCAATTGAAAATCTTCAACCAGAACATTTCTAATTGAAAATCTCCAACCAGAAATTTCTAATGGAAAATCTTCAACCAAACATTTCAATTGAAAACGTTCAATCAGAACATTACAATTGAAAATCTTCCTATCGGAAATTTCTAATTGAAAATCTTCAACCAGAACATTTCAATTGAAAATATTCTATCAGTAATTTTGCAATTGAAAATCTTCAACCAGAAATTTTCAATTGAAAATCTTCTAACAGAAATTTTGCAATTGAATATCTTCTAACAGAAATTTTGCAATTGAATATCTTCTAAGAGAAATTTTGCAATTGAAAACGTTCAATCAGAACATTTCAATTGAAAATCTTCTATCAGTAATTTTGCAAATTGAAAATCTTCTACTAATAATTTTTCAATTGAAATGAAAGAATATTTTCAATAGAAAATTAATGAATATTATCAATTGAAAATTGACGAAACTCTTCAATTGAAAACTAACAAAACAAATTTTAATATTATATAAACTATCTATAGAAAATATACAGAGATCTTCAATTGAAAATATTCTTAAATATTAATTGAAAGTATTCGTAAATTTTCCCTACAAAACAATTCATAAATTTTCCATTGAAAATCTTTTACCGCAATAATTTCCAATTGAAAATCTTCAACCAGCAATTTCCAATTGAAAATCTTCAACCAGAAATTTCCAATTGAAAATCTTCTACCAGAACATTTCAATTGAAAATCTTCAACCAGAAATTTCCAATTGAAAATCTTCCAATCAGAAATTTTCGATTGAAAATCTTCTACCAGAACATTTCAATTGAAAACGTTCAACCAGAACATTTCAATTAAAAACGTTCAACCAGAACATTTCAATTGAAAATCTTCAACCAGAAATTTTGCAAATTGAAAATCTTCAACCAGAAATTTTCAATTGAAAATCTTCAACCAGAAATTTTCAATTGAAAATCTTCTACCAGAACATTTCAATTGAAAATCTTCTACCAGAAATTTCCAATTGAAAATCTTCTACCAGAAATTTCCAATTGAAAATCTTCTACCAGAACATTGCAATTGAAAATCTTCAACCAGAAATTTCTAATTGAAAATCTTCCAATCAGAAATTTACGATTGAAAATCTTCTACCAGAACATTTCAATTGAAAATCTTCAATCAGAAATTTTCCAAATTGAAAATCTTCAACCAGATATTTTCCAAATTGAAAATCTTCAACCAGAAATTTTCCAAATTGTAATGAAAGAATATATTTTCAATAGAAAATTAATGAATTAAAATCTTCACTTTAAAAAAAAATTGATCGAAACTCTTCAATTAAAAAAACTAACTTAAAATTTAACAAATACAATAACTTAAAAATACATATTTTTATATTATAAATTTCAACTTTTAACCTTAATGTTTTCGATTTATCTTTTCATTTCAAATGTTTTTTTTTTTTGCGTTGCGACATCGCGCAATTCACACAAAACAAATTAATTAATATTATTATTTTAATATAAATTTATACACAATTATTTTTTAGGGTTCATTATAAAAAGAAAAAGCTCTAAATAAATATTAAAATTCAAATTATATATAACTATTGATATGTTATATTTAAATTATAAATATGAATATTAATTATTTTTTTCTGTATTTTATATTTTCCAAACAAAAAAAGAACTTTGTTCATATTTTTTTGGTTGATTTTAAATTTTAAAAATAATTTGCTTATTTGTTTATGACTATATTTTTTATGTTATGTTAATTATACGATTATTTTTTTTTTTGTAAATTGTAAATTAATTAAAAATATTTGTGTGTGTGTGTGTGCTTTAGAGAGAGTGTTTTAAGAATATAATCTTAAATCTAATTATTTTAACAACATCAACAATAATATAACAACAATAATTAATAAAATATTATTAAAATTTTTTTGCAATAAAATAAAAAAAAAACACCAAAATTATATTTATTAAAATAAATGATGAATGATAAATGGTTTTTTTATTTATTTATTTTTTAATGTGGTCTATGCATTGAATGTTGTGATGTTTCATTATTATTATTATTATTATTATTTGTTATATTAATTGTCTTACCTTGTTTTGCTACAGATACAGTATTTGATTGTAACGTAGTCATTGACGACGACGACGACGATGATGTTGCAGATGCAGATGATGCAGATGATGCGGATGCCAATGGATTTGTAGATATTAATGATGGATTACATTCAATTGGTTCATTTTTAATACAACGATTATTCAATAAATCACGAATATGTTGAACAATTAAATCAATTGCAACTAAATATATTAATTTGAAAAAAAAAAAAATGTTATAAATAAAATATATTATTTAAATTTTACTTTGTAACTATTATTATATTATCAAACAATTGAACGAAAAATATTATGAAAATAAAACTACAAATTGATTTTGAATTTTAATATAGAATTGAATAAAAGATCTTTTTGAAGAAAAAATTCTTTACTTTTTATGAATTCATTGAATTTTTCCCATTTTTCTTGAAGAAATTTTTAGGAATGATTTAATTAAAATAATAAAAGAGTGGCGGCTTTACGATAAAAAAAAACAAGATAAATCAATAGAAACCCTTTCGTCCGGTGTTCAGTCGGTCGGTGGGTCAATCAATCTCTGGTCAAAATTCTCATTCCAACTCATCACAAAACCAAACTAATTAACATACAACAATGCTACTAATTTATCTAAATTAAATTATTTTTGTTTTTTGTTCTTTCTTTCTTTCTTTTTATAATATATATTGTTATATAAATCCCTTATTATTTTTTTTATAAAATATATTATTCTTATTGTTAAAAAAATAATTGAAAACAAAAAAAACTCTGAATTCTTATTAATTATTTTGGATATTTAAACTTTTTGAAATATTTGTTTTGCTTTTTTTTTTTTGCTTTAATTTCTAATTAATATTAATAGAAAAATATTAAAAATCTCACACATGCATACAAATTAAAAAAAAAATCAAAACCATTAATTAAAATTAGAAATTAAAAATAAATTAATATTCATAAATACAGAATATAGTTTAAAAAAAAATAAAAAAAATAAGTAGTTAAAATGGAAAAAAAATAATATAAATATTTTTAACACTTTTGTGTAAAAACAAAACAAATTGGAATTTTCTATTATTTCTATTTTTTTTTTTGGCTTTGCTTTGATTAATTTTTTTTTATAGGAATTTGAATTATTAATTTTTTAATTTTATTATTTAATTTTATCAATTATTATTATTATTTATAATATAAATCAGTGCCATCAGGAAAATTATTATTTGATAAATAATTGCCACCTGGTCGTAAAATTTCTCCGATATGATGTACAATTAAATCGATGGCAACTGTAGTATAAAAAAAAAAAAATTGATAGAATTTTAATAAGAATCAAAACCATCCGAAATTTATCTTCATCCTCTTCTAATTTGTTTATCTTTTAATTATAATTTATTTCTTATATTTTAATTTATTTTATTTTAATTTAATTATTTATTTACAAAGTGTTTTTATATGAACGCCATTTTTATTTTTGATATTTATAAAGTTTATTAATTAAAAATTAACAGCAGACAGACAGAAAATTATGTTTTAAAATAAAATATATAGGAAATAATAATAATAATAAATTATTAATAATAATAAAAAAAAACCATCACCATTTTTTTTCATTACATTACATACATTCATTATATTACATACAATTATTCTGAATTAATTATCCTAATTGAATTACATTTGAAATATATTTTAAAGATTAATTTACAATAATGAGAAAAGTCGCAAATATACTAAAAAAAAAACTGTTACAGAATCTATTATTTTTATTATTATTTATTACAACAATTTGTAACTATGGAACAGAGGCAATCCGTAAGTATTGAATTCCCCATCATTCCTTTATTTATTTTTTTTTATCATCTTTCTTGAAATTTCAGATCGCCCAAAGACCTGTAATTTCAGACCTCACAAAGAAGAATAAATGTCTATATGTCCGTTTGTCAATCGAATTGTCAAATCAATAGACGAATGCAATAAAAAAAACCAATAATTCTAAAAACTTCTATACACGTTAATTTAAACGTTAACGCTTAGTATCGTATAATTTAGAACCCTAATGGATGTATTTAAAGTTCCCAGACAAATTGTTAACCTTACCAAAAATGTAAAAAAAACAAAAACCCACACAAAAATTTAAGTTTGAAAATATTACACAAAAACAAAAAGAGAAAGTTATTCAGCTTCCTTAATGCTGAAAGATGCTAAATATTTATAAATAATAATAATAATAAAGCGTTTTATTCTTTTTAAAACATAGCGTAAGAGAAGAAATTTGTAAAGATAACAAAATTCTCTAGAATTAATATTAGAAAAGAAATAGAAAAAATCAGAAAATGATTAATTTGATTATCAAAAGCCATTATATTTTAGAATTAAAAAATGAAAGAAAGGTGCAGTCAGTTAGATGAATGTTTTGTGTTTACAATTTATGATAACAATAAATAAACAACAAACAGAATAAAAATAAAACAATTAATTAATCAATTAGTTTTCTTATTTTATATTAAAGTACATATAGACGAGTATTTTTTGATTATTATTCATGATTATGGGGTTTTTTGCCAACAGATTAATGTCCAGAACGCAGAAATGAAATGAATAAATAATAAGAAACACTCACCTGTATTATCAGCACCTCTTGGTATTATAACATCAGCAAATTTCTTTGTCTATAAAATTCAAATAATAAGAAACACACAGAAATGATTAGTAATTTTTTTAATAATTTTCCATATATAAAATGATGTGATCTACACTCAAATATATTCAAATTCAATTCTAAAAACACTCTTGGTTTTGTATTCGAGCTCTAGGGATCTGATAAAAATTCCTTAAAAGTTTTTCGTTGTTAAATCAAACCTTTCGGATTCAAAATTTCAAGTCTATCGGTTAAAAATATAACAAGATATCTCTGACGAATTCCTTGGATTCATCAAACAAATATCTTTCGAAGCACATTGAGATATACGAGCAAGAAGGTAGAAAAAACGTTGGGAAATTCGGAAAATATATGGAAAATTTCCAAGGAAGGGAATGTTCTGACATATCCTATCTTATCGTTTAAAATTACAATAATATTCTGGATTTAAGTGTTAATTTAAGCTATGAATTGATTGGAGATGAGAAAAAGGATGTAGATTTTTCCATTTTGCCTCATTTAATTATTCAAATTCAAATGATGCCGACTTACCGGTGAACAAAATTCATCAAATGCTGGTTTAACAAATGTCATATATTGTGTTAATACTTGATCTAAATCACGTCCACGTTCATTTATATCTCGAGGAACTGTAAAACAACATACATAAAAAAAAATGAATTATAAACTAGTAGTTCTTCTTTTGCTTATGTCATCATACCTCTACGGGCTAATCTCGTATCCGAATCGGTATCCACAAACAATTTCATATGAAATAAATCACGTATGGCGGGAAAATAAAATACAAGAATACCTTCGAATAGAACAACATCGGCTGGATAAATATCAATGCCATTTTCTCGACATCTTTTATTATATAACGAATAACCGTTGAACGAATCGTGATATGTTAAATAAAAGGAGAAAAATTTGTTTGTTTATTTAAATTATAAATAGTTTTGGATTGGTTGATTTTGTAATAAACCCAATTTCACTTACAATGAATTTGATTTATAATCATATGATGGTATTGTAACTTTTTTACCAGCCAATATTTCTTGTAATATTTTTAACATTTTTTTTTCATCAAATGCATCCGGATGATCAAAATTGAATAGTCCTTTACTGGCTTTTTGTTTTTCCGATACTGTTAAATCACGATAAAAACAATCTTGACTGATACAAACGACCTAAACATATATATTACAAAACAAAACAAAACAAAAATTAATAATTTAATTCATAATTTAATTAGAATTATATTATAACAAATTTTCCACAGATTGAAATTCGTACAGATAGAGATTGAGAATGATTTTGTATGAATAGGAAAATGTTCTACAATGCGAGAAATTTGTTCCTTAAGAGATTGTGAATGAATTTCAATTAATAAAAAATTTTCCACTAATGGAAATTTCGTCACAAAAGGATTGTGAGAGATTTTCTGTCGTTAGAAAACTTGCCAAAAAAAAGAAGTTCGTTCAGAAAAGGATTTTGAGGGATTTTTACTAATAGAAAATTTTGCACTGAAGTAAATTCCTTCAGAAAGGTACTGTGAATGATTTTCTATGAATTAAAACGTTTCCAATAATGAAAATTCGTTCAAAACGGGATTGTGAATGATTTTCCATTAATAGAAAATTATCAACCAAAGAAAATTCATTCAGAAAGCGATGGTGAATGATTTTCTGTCCATAGAAAATTTTCCACTATATTGAAATTCCTTTAGAAAGGAATTGTAACGGCTTTTTCTATTATAATTACATTTTCCCATCAACTGAGCCTACAACGAACAAACTCGATGACAAATTCAATTGAAATTCATAATCGAAAATATGTACATAACCTTTATAATTTAGAATAGAAATTCCCTCTAATTCAAAAAATAATACAATCAAATTAACTATATAACAATCACCTGTCGTTGTGTGTGATCCATATCGGCTTGTCCCAATTTTTCCATAATACGTTCACAAACAGTTGACTGTGGAGGAAAATCAATGGAAAAATACAAAAAAAAAAAAAATTAAATCACAAAATACTAGAAATGGATTTCAGTGTATTAAAAATTAAAATACTTACTTTTCCACTTGCAGTACCGCCAGCAACACCAATTAAAAAAGGTGATTTTGTATCCGAAGTAGAATTTGGTTGTTGATTATTTATCATAATATGATTTCCGTTTTCCATTGTTTTTGATGGTGTTGTTGTTGTAACAGAATTCTTTTTATCACCCATAATCAGCAAATTGATTGTTTTTTTTTTTCTTGTTTATTTTACAATACAAAATATTTTACTGTTATTCAACAACACAAAAATTTATTGCGAAATTAACAAAATTAAAATTAAAACCTTGAAAAATGTATATATTTTGTTGTTGTAATAAATAAATGCAATCGCAATGTAAAATATTGTAAAAAAAAACACCAAAAAAATAATTCCTGCTATTTTTGATTTATTTTTTAATATTATTATTATTTATATTTTTTTTTTCAACACGCGAAGCTGAATATCGAACGATAGTCGACAACAAAATGAAAATGTGGTTTTTTTTTCTTTTTTTTGTGCAGTTGTTTTGCCCGCTGAAAAGTTCATTTTTATTTCCTACCATTTTCATTTGTTATTTGCTGCTCTTTCTCCGGCGAGTTATTTTTGGGATAAATTTTTTTTATCCCAAATTTCTACCTCCCCTTATTTACCGCTAATTCCATGGTAAATTCATTTATACTTTTGAGTGCGAATAGTAGATGTCGCATTTCCATTTTGTCACACGAAATATTTGACATTGAAAATTTTCCATATTTGATTTTTTTTTATGATGAAAATCAAAACACAATTTTATTTTTCAATTGATTTGTTTTCTTCTTTTGGATAGGTTAGAAAATAATTCTGCATCTCTGCGAATGGGATTGATGGGTTTTTTTATCATTAAATTAATTAAATAAAAACAATTTATGTTTCTGTAATTAAATGAAAAAAAAAAACAAAGTTTTAATTAAATTCAATTGAATTATTATTGTAAAAAGACGAATCAAACAGAAACGGAAGCACACAAGAAGAAAACTCAGAAATGGATCCACAAATTCGAAATGTAAGTTCCTGGTGTTTTTGATAGTTTTCGGGATTGGAATAATTTGGTGTTTATGAATAATTTCTAATTTTCTATTTGAATATATAGTTTAAAGATTTTCTTCAATTATATAATAAATTAACGGAAATGTGCTTTTCCCATTGTGCGGATAATTTTTTTAATCGAAATCTATCAACGGATGAGGTAAGAATATCATTTTTTTTTGTTTTCTCTTTACTATATTGTGTATGGTATTGTTTGTAACAACTACACTTACGTTTTTGATGATTTAATAACATTATCAGACGTCCAGGGATTCGGCAAAATTCCTTGTTTCCTAGCATTCAATTTTCTACGTCAATTAATTCGTTGATTTCATTTTTTTTGTTCTTTTCCACCCCCATCACAGGCAATTTGTATTGATCGTTGCGTATCCAAATTTACGAATGTTAATCAAAAAATTATGGGTATTTATGTTGAAGCTCAAAGTGTTATCAATGAACGTCGGATGATCGAAATCGAAGCGGCAGCAATTAAAACAAATAATGAATTATTACAGCAGCAGCAACAGCAACAGCCACAATCAATTGAAATCAATAATAATCAATCAACATTAGATGATAATCAGACAATACAAAGTTAATTGTTACAACTTTAAAATCAATTTCTTTAAATTTTTATCATCTGGTCGTAGACATCAGCATCGTATAGTCACATAGTAGTAATAAAGAAGTAGTCACCATTCCCATTTCCAATTCATAACCCGTTTGAACTATGAATATTTGTATAAATAATTTTGTTGGTTTACCGGCTGCAGGTAAAACAACATTTTCTCATCGTCTTAAACATTACATTGCAGCATTACAACAACAGGAAACAAAATGTGAAGATACCACCACTGAGTATCATCAACAAATGATAAATGTAATTACAATTTGTTATGATGATTTTATAAAAATTGATGATCATCATGAAGATGATGATGATGATTATTATCTAAAAAATCAATTATATAAAAAACAACGTTTTCAATTATTAAATGTTATTAAACAATTAATTTGTGATATAAAAGAAAATGATTTAGAATTTATAAAAACAAAAGAAATCTTACATGAAGATTTTCCATTTATATTAATAACTGCAGATGGATTAAACTCATTATATTCTGAATCAACTTTAGGATCTTTAACATGTATTTCATCAGCTGCCTCATCTTCATCGCTGCTGCCGCCAATAATCGACCACCAACCTAAACTATTTCAATTACAATCAAAATCGGAAAATGCATTATATTTAATTGTCATCGATGATAATTCATATTATAAAAGTATGCGAAAACAATTAAAAAATTTAGCTAAATATTATCAAATTGGTTATTACATTACATATTTTCGTATAAATTTAGAACAATCTATAAAATGGAATGATATTCGACGTTCCGAAAATACACAAAATACAATATCAAATGAATTTATCATGAAAATGTATAAAAAATTTGAAGAACCATTGAAATTATCATCAAAGGATATTTCATCATCATCATCATCATCAACTATTAACGATTCAAAAAATGATTTTATATTTATTATTGATAATTGGATTGAAATGGAAACAAATCAGATAACGAAAACGTTTGATGCCATTTTAAAACAAACATTAATTGAAATGAAAAATCCAAAAATATATAATAATCCATTGGATAATTCTCATAATAATGTTAATAATAATTCAAAGAATTTCCAATCGATATTACATAAAATTGATTTGCAATTACGTCGTGAAATATCAATAAAAATGAAAGATTTAAATGAATCATCGGCAAACGTCGTCACAAATGATGTAAAAAATAAAAAAATTTATGCAAAATATTTAAATGAAAAACGTAAATTTTTATTACAACAATTACGTTGTAATTTACAAGATAATAATGATGGCGATGATGATGATGATGATGATGAAATGTTACCAAATGATTTAAATCAATTGAAATTGTATTTATAATGATTAGTATAGCCAATCCCCTAATCTTTTAGGAATCTTTCCTTTCTTCTCATCAAAATTTCTTTATGATTAATCTTAAAAACATTTAGATTTCTATGATGTTCTTATTATTATTGTAATTGATTGTAATATAGATTCTAATACTGATTAGAAGCGACTTATTAGATAATAAATTATTATAATTATTGTTTTTAAGTATTTGCTTTTTTTATAATATTAATTTTAATATTACCTTTTAAGTTTTCTAAATCTGAGTTCTATGAGATGTTTTTTCTACTTTTCAATTTTAGTAACTTTATTTAGTATTCTATATTCATTCTTTTCTTTTTCATTAATCCTCTTCAGGATGATTATATGTTAATATTTATTTGGGAATCGTTCAGAAAGAAATGTATTAATAGAAAAATATCCACTGATGGAAATTCAATTAGAAGGATATGGTAAATGATCTTCTATTAAAACAGATACTGTTTTGCTAAAGAAAATGCATGCAGAAAGGGATTGAGAATGACTTTATTTTAATAGAAAATTTTCCACTTATGGAAATTCAATCAGAATTGGATTTCGAACGATTTTCTATTTAGAGAAAAGTTTCCACTGAAGGAAATTCAATTAGAAGGATATTATAATTGATTTTCTATTGATAGAACGTTTTTTGCTAAAGAAAACTCGTTCAGCAATGGATGGATGGAATGATTTTCCATTAATGCACTGATGATTGAAATCTTCGTTTAGAAATAAATTATGAATGATTTTCAATGAATAGAAAATTTTTCATTAATATACAAATCGTTCAGGAAAGGGATTTGTTAATGATTTTCTATTAATTTTTAATTGTTTCTTTGTGATCATTCGATATTCAATAAAATTTGTTTTACATATTCCTATTCTTAGCTATATTTTAACATATGTCGGCATTACTTTAACATAAAATTTAATATCGTGAGATATTCTTAGTTATATTTTACTATCCTTAAATATTTTGATTTGTATATTGCGATACTCTTAAAAAATTTTTAGCTATTCTTTACTTACATTCGATATTCTAAAAATCGTTTCATAGTTATTCTTAAACATTATTGGTTGATTCTTAGATATTTGTTTAAGATTTCTTTTACATTCTTTGAGGTAAAACATAGATATACTTAAAACTATCACGAAAAAAATTGATTGATGGTTTTTTAAAAACTTTTTAAAACGTTTTGTTTCGATTTTTTTGTTTTTTTTACGAAATTATTAAAAATTAAATTAATTAATTTGTTGTTTTTTTTTATTATTCATTATATTGTGTTTTTTTTTTAATTTTATTACATTGATTATAGATGAGTTTTTAGTTTAGTTTAGGTTTATATTTTTTTTTTATTTATATTATTAAATTTTATATTCTGTTCTTAAAATTAAAATAATTATTAAATTTAAATTATATGAAAATTTTTAATGTCATTTTTCAATGTTTCTTTTCTTCATCTTATTTCTTACTACTTTTTATTTTTTTTTTGTTTTTGCATATCTCTAAAATAAATTAAACATTTTTTAAATTTTGTGTTTTATTTTCTTTATGCTTAAATTAGTTAGATTTTTATTTCTAAAATAATTAGTTAGTATTTTCTTATTCTGAGGGGATGGTGTTTTATTTTTTTATTTAATGTTAATGTCCTCCAACTTCTTTTATTATCGCGTGGCATTTTAAATGCAAATAATACAAATTAATTAATTTAAAAAAAAAAGAAGAGGCTATTAAACAAAAGAAATGTAAATGAGCAGCTCTGTGTTTTTTAATTCATAAGAATCAAAATTGTTGGAAAATTAAAAGCACAATTGAATGTGAATGTTAAAATCACCAATGAAATTTCAACTTAAAAAAAATCATGAATTATTAAATTTAAAATAAAATCTAATTTTATATATTTGGAGAAAAAAAAATATATCAAATAATTTATTTTAATTTTTTCCTGGCCGGATTTTTCATTCATTTTCTTTTTAATATCAATAGAGTTTTTGTTTTGGTTTTGTTTGTGAAATATATGTGATTATTATTTAAATGGTATATTTTTATGGTTTTTATTTTTGTTGCGCGTTTCATTATTTAACTCTTTTTCATTAATAATTCAATTATTGAAAATGTTATTATTAAGGAATTGTTTAAATTGATTTTATTTCAAAAACAAAAACGTTAGTAAATAAACGTTTGTTTGTTTTGAATTGTTTTTTGACAAAGAAAACATTATTGATTGCATTCTTCACCAACAAAGAAGAAAAATCTTCTATTTTCATTTCTATCTTCTTCTATGTTTTTTTCTGATCAATTCAACAATCAAAACAAATTTTCAATATTCTGATTCTAAACATTTAAATATATAAATAAAAAAAAAAAAAAGTTATATACATAATGATTTAAATTGCCTTAAAAATCTTTTTCTATAATCGTTACTGTGTGAATCTTCTGCGAATCTTATATATAAGAATAATAATAATAATAATAAAAATGAAATCTACAAAAAACAAAATTAATAAAATAATGAATATTTTGTTTTTTTTTTAAACAATGAATTTTACAAAACAAATAACAAATTCTTTTTTCATTTTGATAACGATACAAAATAACGAATTATAATTAATAATAGTAATAATAATAATAATAATAATAATAATAATAATAATAATAATAATAGAAAATTATATTTTATGAATACTTTTCTTATTTGTTTGTTTTCGTTTTATTAAAATAAATTAAGTAAAAATTACATTTTATTTTGATTTTTTCCAATTTCTCTTTTAATTATTTATCATTTTTATTATTATTTGACTATTTTGTTGTTTATTTTATTGTTTATTGTGAAAATTAAATTATTAAGAATAAAATAATAAAAATAAAAACAAATTAATAATTAATTAAAAAATGAAACAGCAACAATAGCAACGGTAGCAACAATACAAACAAAACGAACAACTTAGACGACGACGACGACGACGACGATGACAATAAAAATTATAATTAACAAAAATAGTACATTTTTTTTTGTTGTATCCTCCTAAGTTTATCTTATTAAAATTTCATTACATCTTTTTAAATGATTATTTAATTTTTTTTTAATGGTTTTATTTTACTATCGTTTTTCTTAGGAATTCTAAATTAAATATTTTAAATTTAAATTTTGTTTAAATTATTAATTATTATTATTATTTTTGTATTTTTAATATTACGAGTGTTTCTTTTCATTTTGTGTTTGTTTGTTTTCTTTTTTTATTTATTCATTTATTGTTTTGCTCGCATAATATTTATTTATCAAATAATTTAACTTCCTTGTCCACTTATTAATTCATCACATATTTTTACCAATTCTTCGTTTTCTTTTGATTTTTGTTGAAGTTGCTCACAAACGGATTGTCGTGATATTTCTTCTTTCTTTAATTGTGCTTTTAATTTGGTTAATTCAATTGAATGATTTTTTGTTAGGGTTTCCAATGTATTATTGGCACTGTAAATTGTAAAAATAAAAATATAATTAATATATGAATAAAATATTATTTAAATATTCTTTTCAATTCAAATTTCTAATTGAATCACACAACAATATAAATGAAGTTCAATAGAGGAGAGCTGAATATGTTTAATTATAATAATCAATCGATTAAGAATATTCAAAGTAATTCAAACATTTTTGTATTTGAAAAATCAAGCGATTGCTGGACAATCTCTCAGTTAACGAAACCAAATATGAATAACCTGATGATATTAATATTGAAATTAATAATAATTTTTACTATCTCACTTACATATCTAATTGTTGTACAGCATGACTTTTCATTTGATCATATCGTTGCTCTTGTGCTTTTAATTGTTGCGTAAGCATTTTTTCTTTTTCTATCAGTGAATCTTCATTTTCTTTTAATTGCATTGTAATTTGTTTACTTCTTTCATATTTCCTATTTACAAAACAAAAAAAAACGCTTTTATTAATTAAATTTGAATCGACGAAGTAATTAAACTAAAAACCTTATAAATTATTCATATTACACTTACACATGCAAATCGGCAAATGTTGCTTCTAATGATGTTAAATGTTGAAAATTTAAATCTCGATCCGCTTTTAATTCAACCACTTTTGAATCATTATTTTGTATTGATTTTTCTTTATCCGATACCATTTCGGCTATTGCCTTTTCATATGCTTCTAAAACACCTCTGTTTTATTGATTAATTAAAAAATAGAATTCATTAATTAATAATTGAATAATTTATAAATTAAAAAATTAATATAATTTGATATTGTTATTAAGGTTTTTAAGAAGAATTTCAGATAGAATTCCTCTGGTAAAAAGGTTTACAAAATTTTACCATTGAATTTGAGGAAATATTGGATGGATCTATATTTTAACGGATGGATTCAGGGCATTTTTCCAGCACTTTTGCAGGAAACAATGAAAGCAATTTCTTAAAAATTCAATTATCCGATTGTTGTGAAACTTTTATCAGACTTTTAATAATTCAATTGAGATAATATCTGCAAAACATTGAATGGATTTTCCATAATTGAAATAATCCATTAAATAAGTTTAGATTATTCGAAAAATATTTTAAATCGTATTTCTTCTGGTAAAATTATTTTCAATCATGAAAACGTACAGATAACAAAAAAAAAAGCACGATATCGATAAAAGATTATGATTATATGAAAAAAAAAAGAATAGATAGCAATTGAGATAAACAATTTTAAAATAAATTTATCATAAATTGGTGATAACACCACAAAAAAAATTAAATAAACAAATAATATCCAAGCGATAAACATAAAACAAAATTGTAAGGTTTCTTCAAAATACAAAACAAAAAAAAAATTATTTGTATATCGAAAATACAAACAAAAAACCCCATAGAAAAATAGATATTTATTTAATTACGTACATTCGAATAAAAACAAACAAAAAAAACCCATTTCCATTCATTAAAAATCATTAAATTTACACCCCCACAAATAATTTGTTTATTTGCGACGATTATTCAATTAGCAATAATAAAAAATGTTTTTTTTGCTTGTTGTAAACAAATAACACAACGGAATACAAACAAGGCATTGATTGCATTGAAAATATAATGTTCGCGAGGTCAGCGAAATTAATATAAAAATAATAATTATTATTATTATACTTCCTTCCTTCCTTCCTTCCTTCCTTCCTTCCTTCATTCTTTCATCCAATACCAATTTGTATTTAATTAAAAAAACCAATAAAATAATCTTCGTTTATTATATGCTTTACTTACGTAAATTTAGCTAATGTTTTATCTTTTTCACTAATTCGTTTTAATAAATTCTCTTCTCTAGCCTCATATTCCTTTAGTTTTTTCTCAAAATCTTCACCACTTTTTAATCTGTAACAAAAATACAAAGAATTAATTAATAATAAAAATATACTTTTATTTAATTTCTTAGTACTTACACTTCATTTTTAATTTTCTTTTCCAAATCTGTCATTTTATATTCATTATTTTTATCTTGATTTGCCAAACTGAAATGAAATTTGAAAATTGAAAACAAGAATTAAATCAATATATCATCTCAATGTCCACCGTTAACTCGTGGTCATAACTTCAAAAAAGAAAAAAACTCTAAATGATTTTGTTTAATTACCTGTGATTTTCAAATGATTTTAAATCATTTTCAATTTTCATATCTTTTATTATGTCGACACTCATCGTGACATTTCCCTATAAATACAAAACACAAGAAGAAATAAAAAGAAAATTAATTTATTAGGTATCTAAAATATCTAACAGGATCGTGCCATTGTGGACATCAAATCAAATCAAATGGAAATATTAAAATTATCTTACCGCAATATCTGTTTCCGTATTCAATGTATTATTATCACTATTATTATTATTATTACTGTTTATCAGCAATAATGATGCAGCTCCTTCAATGTTTTCTTCAGCCACAGTATTCAAATTTTGTTCACTGTTTCTTAACAACAATTTATCTATTTTGGATTTATGTTGTTGCTGTTTTTGATTGTTATTGTTATTGTTTTTATTATTCAAAGTAGAATTATGTCCATCAACTAATGATTGAATTATCGTTTCTTCACTTGTTGATGGTAATCTGGATTTTTGCAATTGCTGTTGCAATTGTTGTTGGCCAAGTAATGGATCAAAATTTAATAATAACGATGATCGGCCAATTAATAAATCCTCATATTTATTTGTAGCATTTGATTGTTTCGATAGAAATACATCAAAATCGGATTGATTGAAAATCACTATAAAGTAAATAAATAAATAAAAATTATTATTAGTTTTTTACATAAAAAAATTCTTTTTAGTCTATTTCATTTGTTTTTTTTTTAGGAGTGTTTCAGGTCAATGTTTTGTGTGTGATGATGTGACACGATATTTAATGTTTTATGTAAAAGAATATAATAAAACATTAATATTATTATTATAATAATAATAATAAGAAGAATTCAATCGTCGTCACGTCATCATCAAACCTTCAAAAAACCAAGTATTATTATTATTATTTATCTATAATTGCAGTTGATTTAATAAGTTTTTTTGACTATAAAAGGTAATCACATTTAATCTCATTTCATTTTTCATTTTGATTTAGAACATATAATAATAAAATATGAATTAAAGAAAGTATTACACCAACAACAAAATAAGTATATAAAAATAAATAACCAACCAACCCAAAACAAAAACAAGCCCACATACAAATTATATTGAGTAAAAAAAAAAAAAAAAGAAAATCTCCCACAGATGTAAATTAAATCGATAATTTTTTATAGTAAAATTAATTATTTTTTTAAAATGCACTTTAAAATTAACTGGAAATTAATTGAAAATTATATAAAATAACACTATTTTTTAATATTATTTATAAATTATGGAATTAATTTAACTTTTTTTTCTTCTTAAATTTATAAATTTATTTTAAAAATATGACTAAAAGAATTTTTTTTTTTTTTTTTATGAATGGAAATGAATCAAAGAAAAAAAAATAATAAATAAATATTATAAATAAAATATCATATACAACAAAATGCGATTGCTGACGACATTTACTGGGATGAACGCGGATGAATGAATGAAAAAGACGGGGAAAAACGTCTGGTAATATTTTTGGGGATAATTTTATCGGTGGATAGATTTTGATAAACATTATTAAACATTTGATAGTATTTATTTTTTGGTTGGGAGACAAAATTAATAAAATGTCGATAATTTCTTTTTTGAATATGAAGTGAAATTAAATCATAAAAACCGTATGATGTTTAAAAAAATAATAATAAAATAGGGATAACCGAAAAGTTAACTATTGATCTTCAATAATTCTTAAAAATCTACCAATATAATTTGGAATGATTCTTAAACATCATTAGTATTAAAAAGATATATGAAAGGAACTCTGGACAAAATTGGACAAACGAATTGGAATTCTCATTTGAAGAAGAAAGAAGAAATGTTTTAAATCCACTTTGAAATAATAAGAATTAAATTTAGAATATCCCGAAATGTGTCCCGAGAATTATTCGCAAAGAAATCATTTAGAATTTCTTAAAACAGATCTTTGTAATAAGCTCTTCATAACAAAATCTATCCTCATAAATTAAATTATAAATAAAAACCGATAAGAAATAAAAAATTCAAAAAGTTGAATAATAAAATAATAATAATAATAAAAACTTACTGCCATTTGTGGAAAATTCACTATCGTCAACGACGTTAGACGATGATGACAATGGTGGAAAACCACTACCAATACTATTTGTGGCTTTAAATGGATCAATTGTTTTACGTGATAAATTTGTAAATGATTGTGAAGACTGTTGTTGCTGTTGCTGTTGTTGAGATTTCATTGTAAATGGATTTGATGGTGGTAAATTTGGTTTTTTAAATGTAACATTTAATTGTTCATCGTTGTTAAAATTTTGTAATATAAATGTTTGATCAACGCCACAATTGTTTTGATCATCATTTTGATTTACATTATTATTATTATTATTCATTTCATTTGTTGCTGGTGGTGGTGGTTGTGATAAACATTTAAGAGGTGATATCAATTGATTTTTATTCATATTAAATGAATTATCATTTGAAGTTGTTGAATTATTAAATAAATCATTTCGAATGCTTAAACGTTTTTGTGATTGGGTAAGTTCCGTATCCATTATACTATTGATTCTGGTAATATTTACTGGTGTTTTAACTTCAATAGGTAAATCTTTTGATGGCATATTTACAGTTTGATTTAATAGATCCAAATTATTATTATTATTATTATTAGTAATTGAATTTTGAATGAATGTTGAATCAAAATTTGAAGATTGTGTTTCGGCAAAAAATGTTTCATTCATTAATCCTTTAGGTCCGGATGATTGACGATCACAATCTGGATCGGTATCGGCATGAATAAATGATGTGTTATCATTATTTTGAACAACGATTGTACGTTCTGTGGGTTGTATGTCAATTGTTTGATTAATTAAATTATGATCAGCATCACCATTATTATTCAAGTTATATTCTTGTACATCTTCATTTGGAATATTTAAAGTTTTATTCAATTGATTTTGTAATATTGTAGTGTCTTCTGTAGTCTGTTGTTGTTCTAATGATTCAGCATTTACATTAGACGATGATTCACTTTGATACGATTCATTATTTTCAATACTTTTATTAAATCCAATTGGACTATCAGCAGGATTAGAATTTTGTTGATTCAATAAACCGGCGGAATCATCAGATGGTGAACCATTTACATTACAATTATTTAATTCTTTTTGTTTATTTGATAGATTTAAATCATTGATAAGTGTGTCATCGTTTGCTGTTATTGTTGTTTCATTTGTTGCTATTCCATTGATATCCTTACGATTGCTGTTTTCAATTGAATTATGGAATTGTGGAATTGGATTTAATTCAATTGTGGAATCACTATTGCTGGATGCTGTATTGATTGTGTTTCGGTTTTCATTTGTTATATTCAATTCTGGAATTTCTGTTGCTATTTCAGTTGAAATTTCATTTGTAATATTTACTTTTACAGCTTTATTCTCAATGGAATCTATTGATGAATTCTGTTGAGCTTTATTTTAATGAGATATTATTATTATTTTGTTGTATTCAACGAGGAATTAAAGAAATAAAGAAAATTTAGATGCGTTTGGTTAACGAAATATATATTGCGATTGATTCAACATCAATAAATATGCAATTAGTTAATCGATCATTAAAAATTCAAGTAATGTTAGTAGTTAGTTTAGTATAGATAAAATGAATAGGTTAAAAATTACCATTATCAAAAGTGATGTTAGCTACAGATGAATCGTTTACCGGCAATTGATCAAATGATTTTGATAAATGATCAACATCAATTCGATTTTCACTGATCTTTACTATTGTATTATCTAAGCAATTTCCAATTGTTATCTCATTATTATCAATCTGAATAGTTTCATTTAATACAGCTATATGTTGGTTATCATCACCAGCTGGAATTAATTCATCAATTTTTGTCTGACTTTCATTGTCATTTTCAGTTATTAATTGACTCGTATTATTATTATTAGTATTAATAGTTTCTGAAAGAATAGCTGCTGTTGTTAAATTTGTATCAATCTCTTCAGCAGTATTAATAGTTTCAGAAAGAATAGCTCCTGTTGTTAAATTATTAGCAATCTCTTCATTATTATTATTAAAAGTTTGAGAAAGAATAGCTCCTGTTGTTAAATTTGTATCAATCTCTTCATTATTATTGTTATTAAAAGTTTCAGAAAGAATAGCTCCTGTTGTTGTTAAATTGTTATCAATCTTTTCATTATTATTATTAAAAGTTTCAGAAAGAATAGCTCCTGTTGTTAAATTCTTATCAATCTCTACATTATTAATACTATCATTAATTGTCGTTGTCTCTGCACTTGATAATCCTGTTGTTGATTCGGTGATAATGTTTTCTATTATTGTCCCTGTATGTCCGTCTTCGCTAACAAATAAATCATTATTTATATTGAATGGTAACGATTGATATTCATCATTTATCGATAAATTTAAATGTGATTCGGATAGATTAGTAACTTCAATTGTATGTGGAGGCGGCTGTTGTTGGAATACTACTGTTGTGTCTGTAACCGGTGTCGTTGGTAGCGTTCTTTGAATGTCAATTAGATTCGGTGGATTATTTTCACTAAACGATGTTAAACTTTCAACGAATATTTCATCATCAGATGATTGTGATAAATTCATAAGTTCATCATCATTACAGATTGTTAAACGATTTTTATTTATATCATTTTCGGTGGAATTGATTGTAGTATTAATTTTTGTCGTATTCACTAATTGTGGTTGTTATTTGTTTAATTTTTATTTAATATTTTAACCAATAATTTAAAGTAGAAAAATAAAAAAAAATAATAATAAAGAAATTATAAAACAATAATACTTAAAAAATTATAATAAATTAAATAAAATAAACTAATAAATAAATGAATCATTAATAAATCGTTTTGAATAGAAATCATTCAGAATTTCCTAAACAAATAGTTCTAACATTTTTACGATGATTGATTGAAAGTTTTGTTAATAAAAAGATGTAAAATAAGAATTTCTAAATGAAATCGTTAACAGTTTCTTAAGGAGATAGAGGGGATTGTTGAATGATTGCGGATTTACAAATTAAATCGTCTGGTAGGTTTTCAATCCAAAAGGTGAACGAATTCGCAAGCATATCCTTGCGATAATTCAGAATTTCTTTAGCAAAACGCTTCAAAAATAAAGGAAAATAAAGGATTACCTGATAGATTATCATCATTATTTTTATCAATCCCTTGAACATTATCCAAAATATCGGGTAATTTTATTGTAATTGGTGATGATTTATTATTATGTTGATGATAATCTGTAAAAAATTAATAACACACTTTAAAATATAATCTTAAAATCAATCCTTTTTAACATGTAAAATATAATACATACTATTTTCTTTCAGAATTTTATTATTATCATCAATAATAATAGAAGGCGATCGATTTTCATCGCCAATATCTTCAAATGTTTTCAATTGTAATTGCTGTTGTTTTTGTTCTGGTGATGATATATTATTCGATGATTTCGTCGGTGAACGATTATTATAATCCTGTTGATAATGAAAAAAATTATCAATTGAATTGAATTGTAAATTTAAAAAATATTTTATTATTAATGTAAAAACATAAAAAAACATTTTTTTTCATTCAGTCATTTCATTCATTCATAAATTTCAGTATTCAATAATAATCAATTGAATATTACATTTTTTCGTACAATTCAATTGATTATTTGTTAAATTTTTGATATAAATAATAATAATAAAATAAAAAAATGTATGATAACTAGACTTTATAAAACACTATACAGTTAATTTTTGTGTGTATTTAATAATTGATTGGTGAAAATTTAAATGAAATCACCTTATAATTTTGTATTTTACAAATATCACTACTATTTTTTAGATTTAATTCCATTCCGTCGTCGAGATTCTTTAATTATTATATTCTAATTTTTTATTTATCTTGTGAAGTTATGAATTAATAAAACTGTTTTATATTATGAATCAATAGTGCACTTCAAACTCGATTACTTTTGATATCAAAATACGAGTAGAATAAAAATATAATTTCTGTTAAATTGGTTTCTTCTTCTATTTTATTTCTGTAAATGTGTTCTGACCCCTTTCTGATTTTATTTAATTTTAAAATATACACACAATCGTTATAATTTTAATATAAATGAGATGTTGTTTGTGTGCTTTGCAACAACACACAAAATCATTTATAAATATAGATTATAATATTAAATAAAATAATAAAATGTAATAACGTTTTACATATAGCGTTTTGTTTGTATCGGAAATATTCTATTCTATTAATGTTGAGAATCTCATAATATTTAATGGAATTATATCAGAAACAATTTCGCAGGTTAATTTGAGATTGTATCCTATGGAATTTTATCTTTATTTTTTTTTTGGGATATAATAACAATAAAAAACAAGTCATCCTAATTGAAATTTAATTATGTTTTCAATGAGTTAGTATATTGCGTTTACAATATTTATTATAATACAAGAATTTATTTTGATGAAATGCCAAAAAAAACGCAACTTTCATATACTATATTTTATTTTGCTATACTACTACTGACGAGTAAAAGACCTTCAAAATGTAATTATTAATTATTTGTAAAATTAACAAACAAAATTTGGGTTAAACAAAATATTAATAAATATTTATTTTGTTTTTAGGTTTGTTTTTTGTTTTTAATGTTATTTAAATAAAATTGAAAATCAATGTCAAGTTTTTACGTTTCATTTCGTTTCTTTTACCTCAATAACATTATTATTAATTGGATTATTTTCTGTTGAAACCGCACCAACAATTTTTGAACGATTAATTAATTTGGATAATATAAAATCCATATTGTTCATTAAACACTAGATATATATTTGGATTTGGAAATATAATAATCAAAATCACACCACTTAAATTCTATTTAATTTAATTTCACCGCATAGAATTTTGCTTTTAAATTTTCCCACAAGTAAAATAACAATATTAATTTTAAATAATTTCAAAAATTGTTTATATCCACAAACGACGAAATATACTGAGTTGTTAATGGATATAGTAAAAAAAATATACGATAAAGTAAATAACAACAATTATAATTTGTTATAATGATCTTTTCAGTTTGAAAAGAAAATATTGAATGTTTTCTTAATGAAATGAATTGAAAAGGATGATGCATTTAAAAAAGAATTTGATCGAGAAAAAAAAGAAGCAAAATACAACAAAACACAAACGTAAAATGTGAAATGAATGTGAGGTGAAAAGAATAATAATAATAAGAAAAGAATGATAGAATGATATTTATATTATTCAATTGGGGGAGACTAAAAATACATTTTTAGTTTTTCCCGAATATTATTTTTCTTTTCGAAATATATTTTCCAATTTATTTATAATTTTTTTTTTTAACAAAGAAAGTTATTATATATATATACGAATGATAATCTTCATCATCATCGTCGCCGTCGTAGTCGTTTTCTCAACGATCGTATCTTTAAATGTTGATATACAAAACAAATTAAACACAATTAGTAACATTTTCATATCTATATAGTATATTCAAATTCAAATTGAATACAATTTTCATCAAGTCATAATGAAATAACATAATTTTTGTTTCATTTTCCATTCATATAACATAATCTATTTTCTATTAAACAAAATTTAACAAAATAAAAAAAAAACATAAATCGTCTAACCATATGTTAATATTATATATTCTTGTATATGCATTCGATGCCATTTCATCAAATGAATGAGATTTGTTACTTATTGCCTATTGCTTTATTATTTTATAAGAAATTATTTGTGTTTATTTTGTATTTAAATTTCAATGACCTTTTGCTGTTACAGCACCGGAAAAACTTTTCTCTTTTTTATGTGATTTCTTTTATAAACAAATTAAAACTTTTTTTATTGAATGAATATAAAAAAATAAATAATCTTATGAATGAAAAATTACACTATTATTTTTAATTTAAGGGCATTGAGAATTAATAGAATAAACTGATGAATGGGATATATAAAAAAAACAACTGAAGGGTTAAGTCTGGCTTGAGGCAATCGTCTAGGAGATTGTTGGTGGTTATTCTTAGAACAATCGGTACGAAATAGAATTGAATGAGGATTGATTTGTTCTATATAGTGTTTTGGTCACACACAAAAATACATTATTTGTCGTTGTCATTAAATTACAAAATGTTTATAATAAATATTAATTAATATATACTTTTTTATATAGATTATTAAAATTATACAAATCACTAACCTAAAACTATATTTACAAAATAGATGATTATGAATTTTGGAGTTTTTTTTTTGTACGGAATCCATGTAAACCAAAAACAAATAGTTATTATAAATTAAAATTCTACAAAAACTAAAGAAATACCTTTAAATTTGAAAAAATATTACCCATTTTGAATTTCAGTTTAAAATAAATACCATATTAAAATAATAATAATAATTACACAATATTTTATAATTTACATTTAGAATATTATTTTTGTTTTAAGATTAATTAATTCAAATAAAAATTAAACCAATATTTTAAAACTTTTCGAAATAATTTTGTTAAAAATACAAGATAAAAATAAAAAATACATACAAATAAATTATTATATTTGATAAATAATTTTCAATCAAGCAATGTATTATTATTATTATTATTATTATTATTAAACGCCAACTGAACAACGAAAGAAATTTAATTAATTGTACGAATATGTATAAGTTCTTTTAAAAGGTGACAAAAATCAAAATGGGTTGTGCAAAAAATATAAACGTTCCCATTTGTTTGTTTTGGTATTACCAAAAAATTATTCTTATTTTAACAATTTAATTCTTATTATAATTATTTTTATTATTATTATTATTATTATAACTATTTTATGTGTATTATCTAATTAATATTCATAAAAGCAATCTGATGGTATTACAATCAAATGACATTCATTCATTAAAATTCAATAGACATTAGGTCATTATTTAAAATTAAAAAAAAAAAAACAAGAGATTGCAATTGAAACTGTTTATATATTTTGATTGTAATACAATTGGTTTTTGTATTATTAGTCATAGAGTGGCATATCAGGTGAATTGTATTACTGATATGATCCATTTTGTTAAAGATTTCTATAACAAATTTGTGATCCACACATAACGTTCGCGATTTCTAAAGAAACTCATTATGAACATGGAAGGGAAACCGATGAGGTTCACAGATTCATTGATGTTTCCCAAAGAACGTTGTACCTAAATGAATGAGAATTTCTGAAGAAAACAGTTAGTGAATTCATTTAATATTTCTGAAGCTAATCGCATGTAACTTTCCCTTAATAAAATCGTTAATAATTTGTTAAAGAACTTGTCGAGAATCTCTAATATTGTCGTCGTCGAACATTTAAACATAAACAACGATCATATGAAAATAAATACAATCAAAAATGTAATAGAAAATGTGTTCAAAAGAAAAAAATCGTTAGATATTGAAATTTACCAAAGGAATTTCCACGAAAATTACTTTATGATACCAAAATAATTTACCGTTTAAAGGTAAGTAAACTCAAATACAAAAATATAAATATAATTAAATGTAGATTATAGATTGGTAAAAATCGATTTTGATTGATTATTAAATAGTAAAATAATATGTTTTTGGCATAAATATGTAATAAATAAATAAATAAAATCAATTTCTTAAAAAAAATGTGTGGTTTTTGGCGAGACATTACGATGCCGATAAATGAAATAACCCATTTTTTTCAGCTGAGCTGTGGGAGGAACACTTCATTATTTAGTATTCTCATTCTATTTGTGAACTTACCAACAAAAAAACAATATTATAATTGCTATAATTATATACAGGAATTCTTTTTAAAGTATCAATTTCAATTGATCATACACATTTTATTCTATAATATATATTTTTCTGCATTCAATCATTCATATAAATAAATCACTAACACTTTGTGGTAATTGTTTATTTATTATTGTTGTCTTTTCTATGCAATCTTTATGCAGATCTATTTAGGAAATAAACAAAAAGCAAAAATAAATAACAAAAACTATTCATATAATCGTATTCCGACGACGTAATACTGTACAAAACACAGACGAAATTACAACCAAAAAAACATTTTGTCTGTGAATAAACAAATGGAATTAAAACAAACCGAAAAAAAAACGAATTGTTTACGAAAGAAAATGTTAGTATACAAAAGAAAATCGTAGTGATTCAACTTTTACAATTGTTCATATAGGAACGAAAAACAAAAAATGTATCGTATTTTATCATCATCAAACTATACTGTATCAAGACTGAGGAAAATATTTGTAAATAGAAAATTGTTGGTTTTCTTTTTGGTGTATATATATTGTACACGTAACCTTGATGGAAAATGAATTTGATCGATATATATATTATATTATACAATAAATAGACACACAAAAGGGTGATTATGAATATTATGGAAAAAAGGGAATACCTGAGGGGTTGTAAAACTTCACAAATAAACAAAAATAAATTTACCCATATTCATTCAACACCTATTTCTTTTTTTTTTAACATTCATTTGACTTTTACAGCTATTATAAACTATAATTAAATTATTATAATACAAACAAAATGAACTGATAATTAATATAATATTTACCGTATCATTTGAATTAATAATTTCTTTTAAAATTTTCCGATTTGATGGGGATTTCGTTATAGACGGTGGAGTTTTTTGTGTTGTTGTTGTTGTTGTTGTTGTTGTTACTGGTGATCTTGCTGTTGCTACATTTGTTGCTTCCTTTGATGGTGATTGAATATTCTGTTGATCATCATATTCTTCTCCACAATCACCGGTTATTTTTAGTTTTGAAAAATATTCCATTAGACTATTTTGGGTATCATCCATGTTAACGTTGATTATGATTAATTTAATTATATTAATTTATTTTTGCAAATACTAAAATTATATTTTTGTTTTTTATACACACAGAATTGCAGAATGAAAAAAAAAACAAAAGTAAAAGAAAATATGACAGTAAAATCCGTTGTTCGAAAAATGAATATGAAATTTTAAATTATATTGTTCGGTTTTCGCCAATTATTTCGGTATTTTTAAATGAACCAAACATTCTCCTTAAATTTTCGGGAAAATCATTATAAATGTATTATTTTTTTATTTTTTTTTTATATATTCGATATATTCAAAATTACAGCAGTGGGTATTTCTTTGCTTAATAATATTTATTCGAATACCATTTGATAATGTATTTTAAAAACTTATGTATAAAATTATTGTTGTAAAAAAAAAAAAATCGATGTGATAAAAAATGTTAAAACTTAAACTAATTGCTTAAAACTAAATTACTAAATTACTTAGAGCTAAATTATTTAAAACTAATTACTTAAAACTAATTTACTAAATTACTTAAAACTAAATTATAATATAATAATTATAATAAATATTTACCATTGGTTCCATTGCTGGTAGGTAAAACAGTAAGATTGAAAAAAATAATTTTTTTTTATGAAATTTGTACATTTTCCATGGATCGAATATACGACGAAAATTAACAGTGTGATCGGAATGTAAGCATTTTTTTTATGTGTGTGTTCACTTTTTTTTTATATATGCATTTTATTATTATATTTTTTTCTTTATATATATACCTTTATCTTTATAAATACCGTTTACCGTTATGTGGATAAATGAAATTTTTTTTTACACTAATAATCGATATTATGAAAATAATATTAATAATTTTTTTTACAATATATGTTAAGAAAATACCTGTTGAAAAATCGCGACCCTTTGATTAACACAATAAAAAAATATGAATAGCATTTATTTTTTTCAATGTAATTTATTCATATATAAAAATTATCAGACATTGCGAATGCGTTTGTTCGTTTTAGAATGTTCGCGTAGGAGAATTTTTATAAGGGAAAATTTTTTTGTATGATGATGATGATGATATGACGCCTATGAAAAAGACGCGTGCTTTTCAATTTTTTTTTTTAATGTGTGAAAAAAAAATTGTAGTGTAAAATGTTCAAAAAAAAAAAATTTCCTTGCAAATTAAATTAAATACTTTATTAATATACAATTTTATCAATAGTTTGGGACATTCATGGTATGTAAAATAGATTAATTAAAAAAATTTGTATAGAATTAGTGTAATTTTCCACTGATTATACGACAAAGTTTATAGCGGTATTTTTTACAGACAGGAAATTTTTTTTTATATGAAAATATTTTTATTACTAACGAATTTATGTTACACTTGCATTTTTTTTGCACATACTTATTTTTATTATAATTACGGATATTTATTTGGTATATTAAAATTAAATAATTAAATATAATTCTATTTGTATAATATATTATAAGAAAAATACCTGTTGAAAAATCGGCCCTTTGATTGTCACACACACACAATACACGAATGAATGGCATTTTTTTTCTATGCGTTTCGTTTCTTTTTTTTTTCATATAAAATTTTCCGAAATTGCGCGATTGCATTTGTTAAAAGAGTGTTCGTTGTATGGTAATTTTTTTTATATGGTAAAATTTTTCTGAATGATGATGATGATGAAAAAGACGCGTGCATTTGAAATTTTTTTTAAATGTGAAAAAAATTTTATAGTGTGAAGTGTTAAAAAACTATTGTTGGAATTAAATTAATTTATATTAAATTAATTATTTAATTATTATGAAATTTTATCCATACTTTGTGATATTTATGGTATGTAAAATAGATTTATTGAATAATTTTTGAATAGAATTAGTGTATTTTTTGATTGAATTAAAGACAAAATTCATAGCGGTATTTTTCACAGACAAGCATCTTTTTTTTTTATATGAAAGCATTTTTTTACACGCGTTTTTTTTGCATATACATTTTTCTTTGATTTATACCGTCACATGAGGAATTACTTTTTTTTTTTATAATAATTAGGGATATAATTTGTTTAATTAAAATGAAATAATTTTATTTATAATATATATATATGATAAGAAAAATACCTGTTGAAAAATCACGGCCCTTTGATTAACACCATTAACATACACGCGCACACACACAATACATGAAAGAATGGCATTTTCTTTTTCTATTGAACTTTTCTCCAATGCATTTTTTTTTTTCATATATATAAAATTATCAATTGCGCGATTGCGATTGTTAAAAGAGTGTTCGTGTATGTTGTATGGTAATTTTAATATAAGGAAAAATTTCTCTGTATGAAGATGATGATGATGAGGCTGATAAAACGCATGCATTTAATATATTTTTTATTCGTGAAAAAAATTTTATAGTGTAAAGTGTTAAAAAAAAAAGTTGTTGCAATTAAATTAATATATATTAAATTAATTAATTAATTATTATGCAATTTTATCAATACTTTGAGATATTTATGGTATGTAAAATAGATTAATTGAATAATTTTAAATAGAATTAATGTATTTTGCGATTAAATTTAAGACAAAATTGATAGCGGTATTTTACACCGTTAGGGAGTTTTTTTTTTATATGAAATCATTTTTTTTATACACACTTTTTTTTTTTGCGTATACATTTACATTAGAATTTACTTTTATTTTATAGTAATTAGGAATATTATTTTGTGTATTAAAATTAAATAGTTTTTAAATAGTTTTATGTATAATATATGATAAGAAAAATACCTGTTGAAAAATCACCCTATGAGATTTATACAATAAAATATGAGACGCATTTTTTTTCTATGTAATGTAATTGCTTTTATTCGTTATATAAAAATTGTCTGCGATTTCGTTTGTAACGTGAATTTTCGTGTATCGAGTACGAGAATTTTTATAAGGCAAAATTTCTTCGTATTATAGGATGATGATGATGACGACGTATGGAAAATACGCGTGTTTTCATTTTTTTTTTAATGTATGAAAAAAATTTTGTAGTGTAAAGTGTTAACAAAAAATATTGAATAATTTTGATTGTAATATATAGGTGAAAAGAAAATACCTGTGGAAAATCGGCCCTTTGATTAATAAAAGAATTTATATAGCATTTTCTTTGGAACATTTTTTTCAATGCATATTTTTTCTTCATACAAATTTTTTCAAACATTGCGATTGCGTTGCTTCTGTATGTGAAAGAATTTTTCACTGTTCTGTATGCATGTGCATTTTTATATAAGGAAAATTTCTGAAAAGCCGCGTGCATTTCTTATATTTTTTATATGTAAAAAATAAAATGTTGTTGTAAAAAGTACGTGTTAAATATATAACGTATATCATTGCAAATTCATTATACAAATAAATTAAATATTTAATTATTATTAAAATTTACCAATCCTATATGAAACATATTGATGGTATGTAAAATAGATTAGTTAATTAATTAAAATTTGTTTTTAAAGAATTAGTGTATTTTTCCATTAAGATTCTTCCATTTTTTCCATATTATATACGACCAAATTTATAAGGGGATGTTTCGTAGACAGTTAATCTTTTTTTATAAAAAAAATTGTCAATTTTCATACACTTTTCAAAAGTGAACCAATAGATTTCATAAAATTGTCAATACTCATACACTTTCCAAGTGAACAAAAAGATTTTATTACATATTTAAAAATATCAAAAACAATTACTAAAACTCCCCTCGTCTTATTTTAATAGTTTTCATATGAATTTTCCGAGATTTTCAATATTTAAGTAAAAATAAAACATCTTTTTTTATTGGAAATTTGTGAAAATACAAGATATATTAAAACGATTGTCATTTCTTAACCAGTTAACCATTCTGAATGAATTGACCATACCGAAAGAAAGGTATTTTTATGTTCTAAATGAATAAAATAAAATTCAATAAGATTTCACATTGTAAATTGTAATCATTTCTCTAAAAATATTCAAAACTCTAACATTTTCCAAGTGAACCAATCCATTTTATTATTTAGTTAAAAAGATCGTAAAAAGTTAGTTAAGGTTTCCTAACATCATTTTAATAGCTTTCATATGAATTTTCCGAGATTTTCCATTTTTAAGTGAAAATAAAACATATTTTTTAATGATAAATTTGTGATAATACACGATATTTTAAAATGATTGTCATTTCCTAACCAGTTAACCATTCTGTTGAATAGACCACCGAGAGAAAGGTATTTTTTTGTTCTATAAGAATAAAATAAAATTCGATAAGATTTCAAATTAAATCACTTTATGAATTGCAATCATTTCTCTAAAAATATTCAATACTCTAACATTTTCCAAGTGAACCAATCCATTTTATTACATATTTAAAAAGATTATTAAAGCTCCATACATCTCTTTAATGGTTTTCATATGAATTTTCCGAGATCTTTCATTTTTAAATAATAATAAACCATATAATTTTAAACAATATACATTAAATTGCTTTAATTATTGCGAATATCTCATAATTTTTTAAAGCTCCTATCAATCGTTTTTATAATTGCTATAATATGTATTTAATTAATTTGTTTACTAAACAAAAAGGTTTCAAAAAAAAAAAAAATAAAAAAGAAATGATTTCTACATATTCTAATTAATTCTAATCATATGTGAATTTGATCAAAAATTGTCACATTGAGGATAGTTATCTTATATTTGAAATTTTTATATGTTAAAATTTGATTTAAACATTTATTTATCTCTATATGGGTATATTGAAAACATTGTTTTATTAATTAACAAATACTTTAATTTGATTAACTATATATATATTTTATTTACAAAAATAATTATATTGTTCATTTTAATATAAAATGATCAACGTATATGATTTATTGATGATTCACAGTCATCACACAGCATATATCACGCAGTCATATCACCACACATCACATCACATACGAAACAAATGAATATATACATACTAAATATATGTATAATGATATTATTATATATACTATAATACAATTTTTTTTGTTCTTCTTAAAAATACTTATAATATTTAAGCTTTTGTTTCTTTTTTTTTTTTTGTTTTGCACGAGATTTTAATTTATATAAATTGTACATAAGTTTTCGGTTGATTTATTGATTATATATCAATTTAATTTAATAATCATAATAATAAGTTTTTTTCTATTGTATATATGATACACCTCAATATTTTTTAGTTTATTTATTGTTTGCTCGTTTAGGATATTTATAAAAATTGCTTGTTTTGTTTTGATTATCACTATTGAGGAATTGGGGAAATAATATTTTAACACTTCTACTATATACATATATAAATGAAAGATGAATTGGCATATATTATTTTTTCAATTTTCTTCTTTTGTTCTTAAAAATGTAATATAATTATAAATTAATTAACAGTATATACAATATGGAAAAAGTATGGTTTTGGTTCTTATTTTTATAAATATAAAATTAATTTAAAATCACTTTTTGTTTAATATATACACAGCGAAAATTATTATCTATATCTTAAAAATTATATTATATATCTTAAAATTGAAATGTAAAATCTAATTGTGTACTTTTAGTTTTGATATACTATATATTTATATATATTATTGTTTTTTATTATGCTTTAATTTTATCATCACCCAGTCCACCTTTAACTGTCCAAATATCAGGTGTTGTTAATTCCGAAGGTAAATTAGATTTTTTCTCTTTTGATGGAATTGTTCGGGGACTGGCTATTAACATAGTTATTAGTCCACCCAATATTGCCAATGAAGCGTATGCCGTTTGTGGTATTAATTGACCGAAAACAATGGTGGCACCAACAAATGGTGCCGTCAACAGCCAAATACGTGCCCAGACAATGGTTGAAAATGCACATATTTTCTTTTTCTCGTTGCATACCAATTCCGTTGTACAACACGTCAATATTGCCAATGTACTTGATATAGCAATTTTTGATATCATTGCGGATAGCATTAATAATGCAATACGTTCAGTTTCTTCCACTGAAAATATATATTAATCATATTATAAAATATAAGAAGTTAAACTATAAGAAATTATTGTATCATTGTTGGAATTTTCTCAAAGTCCGTTCAAGAAAATCTCATCCAACATTTCAAAGTGATCATTTATAATGCATTTTTATTTGCATATAACATTTTAAAAATAAATTTTCACGAATTTTTTATATTATAATTATAAAAATCTGTGTGAAAATCTTCAATTCTGTGATAATCTTTTCATATAAAATATAAACACTAAATCTAATGAAATAAAAATAAATAAATAATACTTACAATTTTCCGGTATAATCCATGCTGTATAAGCTATTAAACCAGCAATTATATTAAATAATCCTGTCCATAACCATTTTTTTGTGGTAAATAATATCAGTGCTAATGCACAAAATACACCAATAATTTCACAGATCCCTATATGTAAATGAACAAAAAATAAAAAAAAAACTTGAATAAAATCATTGCATTCATTTATTAATATTATCACTATATATATATAAATATATTTATTATATACCTGCAATCACTGTATTAACATGTAAATGTTCACGACTGAATGCACGTATATTCAATAGCATACCATAATAGATGACAATATAAATTGACCATGCCAAATGGACACAAATCATATGACGGACAGCACGTTTACCTTTCCAAATGCTCCACCATCCAGCCGGTGGTTGTTCATTGCGTACATTTTCCGATTGTTGATGTAACAAATAATCTAAATCACCCGGTAACAAATGCAGGCGTTCATTAACCGTTGCCGATTCAATTAGAATATCTTTGGCTTCATCAATACGTCCATGGGCTATTAACCAACGTGGTGAATTTGGTATCCATCTATAGATATGAATATTTTTATGAATTTGGATTTCAAACAACATTTATTAAAAATAATTCTATATATACTATACATACTTTAGTAATATTATTAAAATAAATGTTGGTAACGATATGGCCATATAAATGTGTGACCAACTTTTGAAAAATCCAGCAACTGCCGGTAATAGAATGACACCCACCGACCAAAATTGTTCAAAGCATGTGACAATTATTGTTTTTGGTTTACCATTTGTTATGTCTGTAACTATAAATTATTCGGAATTATTTATCGATTTGTTTTTTAACATAAAATTAAATAATAATATTGGAAGACATTCATAATTAGAAATACTTTGAGAGATTTTTAAAGTATAGTCTATTAAATTAAATGTATATATATATATACTTACATATCATTGATCCAGCTGTATACATTTGAGCACAACAAACGGCCGATAAACAACGGAAAAAGACATGTAATTCATATGAATTAACTAAACCAGTTAAATTACCACAAACAATTTGTGCTAACATTCCACCTAACATTACCATTCTCGGACTTACACTGCATTTATAATTATAAGATAATTATATTATAAGAAAATGAATAAACTATTTGAAATATATATAATACAGAAAAAAAAAACAAAATTACTTACAATCTCAATAAATTTGTTGCTAAAATACCACCAGTTAATACACCAAATAAATGAAAAAATTGTGTTGTAGCCACTAAAATATCACGTGAACAAACTAAATCAAAATCGGTTATAATTGATTGATGATCGGCATGATGTAAAAATTGATCACATGGTATAACAGATGCATTTCGATTTGATTGTCGCCATGGTTCACCATTCGTTGACATTGTTCCATTTTGTTCAATTTGTGTTTCATTATTTGCCGATAGCCACATTGATGATGCCGATGAGGTCGATGATGATGTATAATATTTTAATGCATGTTCACGGGCATCTTCGTATACATTACAAAAATCAATATTAAATTCTTTATCATTTTTCTCTTCCATAAATGGATGTGATATTTTAATCCAATCGGATTTATTTTGTTTAACACCATCAATCCAAGTGGTTTTATTATTGAATGGAATTTGTGGTGGCCTACAAAAGAATTCACCGTGTCGTGGTGCCGGTGCCGTAAATATAATACATGCCATAAACCATGATGATGGTATTTTACATAAATAAATTAATAATACAATGCGTAATTGCCATCGTCCAAAATTTCCATTAATTTTACCAATAATATCAATTTTTTCCATATTTTTTTTTCGATTATTATTGTCTACTGAAAAGGCACTGTTGACACCAATACCGTTTTTGTCTCTAGTAATACCACAACCACGACCACCACCACCTCCACAAGAATTATTCTTATTATTTTGCTGATCAAAATCAATAAATGATTGAATTTCTTTATTTTCAATATATTTATTATTATTATTTATATCAAAATCTGTATCCTCGTTATTACGTTCATCGATGATTAACTGATTGGAATTACGATTTTTATTATCGTCTTTTGTGGATGATATATTTTTTATATTTTTACATTGACCATCAGAATAAAATTCTGAAAAATCCAATGTGGATTTTGTGGTTAAAAGTGGTGAATCGGCCGCCTTTAAATAAGTTAGAAATATATGATAAAAAGATTTAAATTAATTGTATTTGATAAAATTTAATTAATTATATTTTTGTTTTAAAGATTCATAGACAATTTTTTTCTACGGATTATTTTTATTAATCCATCGCAGATTTCGTAATTTGTTTATGAACGTTTCCTTTGAAATGAAAACGGATACGCAACATATAACGTTGTATAGGTACGAAGTTTTATATGCGTATGTTCTTATAACTAATATAGAAACTAATATAGGATTGAATTTAAACCACAATCCTTACTTAATGATTTTCTTTCAATTTATCTTTGGTTATTGTTAGAAAAATAATTCTATTTTTTTTCCAATCCTATTATCAACAAATTACTTTAAAACATAAACTAAGCTATAATCATTTGAAACTATCCTGAATTTGCGCCAAGATTTTATAATAATAATTTCAACTTTATAATAAACATTAAACATATCCTTAATAATTCTTCTATTTTGATTTTTATTATTTTAAAAGTAAATCCTAAATTAAACTTTAACATGAATTTCTAAACTAGTTTAATTGATTTAACTTTGGAATGAAAAAATAGAAACTTAAATACTTTTTAAGATAATTGATTAAGAATTTCAATATATAGGAGAATTTATTTTCTGTGAATATAATTAAAAATATTATTCCCTTTGAGAAAGTCGTAGTAAATATATTTAAGCACGTTTTTAATTGAATTAATTTTTTTACCTTATTTATAAGAAATGAAAAACAGATATATCTTCTATAATAATATATATATGAGTATGTCTATTTCACAGAAACATATATATGAAAAACAAAACTTTCAAAATTTAACCTTTTTTTTTTATTATATATTTATCACACAATTTTCAATTCATTAATTTATCGAAAACTTTATTTGGGTGTTCACAAACACCTCGCAATGCAACTCAATGAATTTTAATGCAATTAAATATTAATAATATTTTTATAGAGAGATTATAATTTTTGCAATATTATTATTTTAATTTTTTTCCAATAAATTATATAAAATTATCACAATCACAATTAAATAATATAATTAAAAAAAAACATGCACAAAATATTTTTAAAGTTTTTATATAATAAAAAATAAACTATATATGTTACATATACGATCGACACACGTTATATATATATATGGAAGGAATTAAATTGCAATATTTATGAGTATTTTGTTTTTTTTTGATATTGATATTATTTTATTTAAATATTTATATTAAAAATATATTTATCGAATAAATTCCAAATATCAACTGAAAATCAATATATTAATAACTTACCATTAAATAGAATTATTTGATATTTGCAAAATTAATTAAAAATCACCTGTGTGTGTCGTTAAAAAAAATAACAACAACACCAATAATATATATTATATTCAATATTCAATATATTAACAATAATAATAATAATAATATGAATATATATACTAATAAACGGACAGTTAAAGTACCAAATTAGCACCTTTACTAATCTAATTAGAGTAAATTGCAGAGTTTTTATAAACAAAAAAAAAAAAGACGAAGAATTATTAAAGTGTTGTTTATTTTTTATTTTTTTTTTTCATCTTTATTTTCACATCGAACGTTTTTTTATCAGTTTTTTTTATTATGTTTGCATATAGATTTATATATTTTAATATATATTGGGTGTTTATAAAATTTATTTATTTGGAGTTTATAAAATTTATTTAAATTTGTTATATTTTTTATTATATTTATTGTATTTGCTTTTGCATATATATATATATCGTTTACTTTATTTTATTTATTTATTATTAATATTTGCGCGAAGATCGAAATGTTAAATTGGTATATAGAAATTGAATTATATAGGATGATTTTGAAATGGGATTTATAGACGCGAGTAATGAATTCTTTTAAATATCCGTAATACGATTTTTCTTTATTCTATTTATTCTAATTAAAGAAAACATATTCAACTGAATACTGAAAAGTAAATATACTGGAATCATTTAATAAACATTATTTTTGTTAGTAAAGTGATATCAATTATAAAATCATGTAAAATTTTATCATAAGATTTTGAATACAATTTTCGGAAAATAAAATGACTAAAAGTAGAATTGAGAATAGAGGAAAAGCTGAGGAAATTTGACTTTCAATTTCCATCTAATCAAATCAAATCCTTTATGTAAAATAAACAATTCTGAATGTGCGATAGATGATTTCTTTTTAAGTAATTCAATAAATTCAAATAGAGTGGTTTTTATTTATGGAAAATCATAACCCATTTCTTCATTCGCTGCTCTAAAAAAAATCCGAATATTTACAAATTTCTTTTCTTATTCTTTATTACAAATAAAATAAAACCAAAAATAACATTTGGTATATTTTTGATTGTTTTATTAATAAAATATGTATTTTTATTAATAATTATTTTTTTTATCTTTAATTTAATTAATTTAAATGGAATTAGTGATTCAAATATAAAAAATAAATAAATATTTATGATATTTTTTTTTGTCTTCTCTCTATATCTTTATATAATTAATTATTGTATAAATAAAACATTAAATAAACCAAAACCAAAATATTTAAGTAGAATAATGTATATAATACGCAAATAGGTAGAAAAAATTAATATTTATTAATAGATTAAATTATTGGAATATATATATATATATATAAAGGTAAATATTAAAGTATAAAAATGAATTAATTAAAAATAATTATACATACAAAGTGAGCTCTTGATATATAAATAATTTTTTTATATTAATTATTTGTCTATAATTTTTATATTAAAGTGTTTGGGACTCTTCTTAAATAAGTATCACACTTAAAAGATACATAACTTTAATTAAATTTTAATAATTTACATTCATATGCCGAAAGAATAACCATCATTTTCTTATATTCCATATTCGATTCTATTCGCCTTGACAATTAAATCCTTTTGTTTTCATTTCGTGATTTCAAATATATATATATATATAACAAACAAATAATTTTTCTTATTATATTTTATATAAACGACGATCATATACAAACGTAGTTTGTCACCTATAATGACGTATATTTTTCATTTATATATTGATAAAAAAATATATATGTTTAATAATGTTTAATCATTAGATAAATAAAAATAATATATATTTTATTGAATGGAAATAAAAAAAAACAATAATAATTATAATAATAAATGTTGTGTCGGTAAGTTTAAGGTGAAGGCATATTATTATATATTTATAAAATATAATAATTATATTAATATATAAAATTTACAAATATTAAACAATGTTTATTATACTTTAAATATTATCTATATATATATAATTATATACTAGAGAGATTAAAAATAAGTGCAAATTAAAAAAAAAACTGAATAAACTGAACAATTAAATTGAATAATTAAAGCTGCATTTGCTGCAAGAATGTATGTTTATATAAATTTCACGTGAAACAATGTTAACAATTTTATTCCAAATCGCGTGAATTTTCTTTAATCTAGATATGGATTTAAAATGTATCAACATATATATAATAATATTTGTATTATGCTCTCAATATTTTTTTTTTAAGGTCTTATATTATTTTTTTATATTTGTATTTAAGATTATTATATATGCCTGATATTGTTTTTATAAACAAATGTATTTTTTTATATATATTTGTAATAATTTCTATGTAAATATTATCGATACGATTAATTTTTTAATCTATCTATTGATTTATATAACTAATGGATTTTGTAAAATCTGTGTTTTTTTATTTTTATTTTTACAAAATATATTATATATATGTGTATGTTCAATATTGATAAAAATAATTTGTAAAAAACTATTAATATTAATTTCAATATCAGTTCTATTTACTTACAAAAAAAACTGTATACTTATATTTTAGTAAAATAATCAAATTATATGAAATTATCCTGATTTTTATATCGAACATTTTGAGAATATTTACAAATAGATCGTTTTTTTTAATATATATCGCCCCAAAATTTAGAAAAAGGAATTCTTAGTCCTTGAAAGTAATCCTTTACATTATTTAAATACAAAATATTGCTACAGTTTCCATATGTGATATATTCTAATTTTCTGACGTATCTTATATCGGTGTTATGCTTAACACATAATTTATTTAAAGCATTTAATTAAAAAAACAGATTATTTAATATATTCAACCAAATATTTCATGCTGGATAGAGAATTTACTTAAGGAATCATACAGATATAGCTTTTAAGAAATTATATTACACAATTTTTAAAGTATGAATCCCTATACAATATAATTTACCTTCTGGATTCACATTTCTTATTGAATTGAATTTTACTTTTGTCATTAAAATATAATTTTAAATATTTACATATTTTATTTACAAATATTTCTATTTGTAAGATAAATACTTAATTTTTACCATGAACTATATATTATAAAATTTATAATCCTGAACATTTTCGCATTCATTCATTCATTCATTCATTGATTCACATATATATATTTTATGTTAATTGTTTATATACACCCATATTTTAAATAAAGAATCTAAATAAATGAATTATAATGCTTAAAAATTAATACGTAAATTATTTGTTTGTTTTTAGTTTTTTAATGAAAATATTTTGTAAAAGTGCGAATGACCGATAATAAAAAACTAGAATATATATCATTGAACAAAATTTTGCGTAAATCTAAATGCATGTCACAAAATAAAAATACAAAAAAAAAAAAAAAAAAGATTTATAACTTTCCAAATAAATAACTTATATTTGATCGAAATTGTTTTTATTTTAAAAAAACATATTCGATTGTTGTTAATTGATTACACACCTATAAATTTTAATTTGTTTTCCTTTTTTATTTTGTTTTTTGTTTTTTTTTTCAAATAACATATTTTTTTTCATCATGAAAATATTATATAATATGAGATAAAAACATTGTAAATTATAAATATAATCAATATCTAGATAGATTTTGCATATGCAAATGCGCCTATCCATATAATTCATTACAATTACAATATTTTTTATTATATATATATATTTTCAATATCAGACATAAATAATATTTGTTTGTCACGTGATGCGATGATAAGTTTTGTATTTGTTTTTAAATCGAATTATATTTTAATTGACAACATCTGTGTTTTTTTTTTCTTTTTCTTTGTATTATATTAAGTGTTAATTATTTTAATAGTATATTTTTTTATATTAAAAATATTATTTATTGTAACCCGCACACAGAAAATGAGAAAAATAAGAATATACATATATATAAATATTATTGTAAAAGAATACGCATTAAAAAAATAAAATTATAAAATGGCAATATACCTATATTATATTATATGGAATATTATAAATATTTTTATTACGGATATATTTCAAATATTTTTTGTTTTCCTTATATATATAATAAATATGTCAATTGTATGGATTTTATCAGATTTATGCATTCATTTCAATTTTGATAAACACACGAATTTTAAGAGGAAATTGTCATAAATTATATATTTTAGTAATAGTAATCTTTATAACTAACAAATAAATCTTTATAACTATAACAAATATTAAAGAAAAATATAATAAATTTGTTAATCAATGAAAATATATGTAATATTTTATTTTCTACATTAATTTTTGTAGAATACCTTTTTTAAACAGATGTGATTTTATTGTGCTTAAATAATAAATATATTTGTTAATGATAAATGCAAATATTGATACATTCAAACGAAAAAAATTATATAGTAATTTATATTTTCAATTGTCGGCTATTCAAATTCATAAAAAAAAAATGTTAATTTTTATGTATATTAGAAATTTAATTGAAGTATTTTCCTGTATATACACATTTAGGAATATTAAAGGATTTTATATTGAATGAATAATCATTTCGGAAAATTCATAGGAAAGTAGGAACATTCTTATATATTATATATGTTTATATAAAGAAAATCATTGATTTTAAATTGGAAATGATTGATAAAAAATATTAGATCTCAAGATCACATTCTTGTTCTTTAAATTAGTAATCAGTGTCTTAGTCTATTTCCTTAACGTTTTTATTTTTAATTTACATTTAGAATAATCAATTGGATTTAAAACATTCAACTACATTTTTGAAACTAAAATTTTAACATAATATACATTTCCTGATAATTTTTCACCAAAATGTAATCTGTTTCTTGTCCAATTTTAATTTCGTGTTTTTTAGTAGATTATTAACATATTAAAATATATATCCATTTCCTTATCCTTTTCAATGGAATTAAATCCATTTCATATCTAATTTTCGCATTTTTGATTTTATTTTTAAAGGTAACACAAGTCTCATCTGTTTCTATAATGGAATTTCCTGTTCAATTCTTATTGTTTAAACTTAGGTTAACATTCAATTGATATAGTTTTTTTTTATTAAATAATTCTTCCATATGCGCTTTCCTAACTTAAACAACTTCTTTAATTAATCGTATATGATTTTTATGACAATACCATAATATTTCAATTCAAATAAATAAAAAAAACGCATATATTGAAGGACGTCAATAATAAAATTACGATTTTTTACGTACACTCTACTGACTTAAATTGAAATGTCCTTTAATTTTCTTTATCAAAAAAAAAATAAAATATATATGTATATAAAAAAAAATATTCATTAATAAAAATCGTTATGATGATGAAGTATAATAAAAAAAAAACCAACAACATTTTCAATTGTTCGTCATTATACAAAAAAAAAAAATTTATTTAATTTATTTAATACGATAATTATATTATTCGCGCAGTATATATACACAATTTATATACTAAATTTTGTATATAATTTAACAATTTAACCGCATTTAAACATATATATTATGTTTTTTTATATTATATATAAGTATGAATAAGTTTAAATGTTTATATTTCAAATTAACAACATATATAGGTAAAATGATGTGAGAAGCACGAATAGAATATATATGTGCAGTATACAACCAAAATTTCATATATACAATAGATATATAGATATATAAAATAAAAATTACCATTTTAAAAAATAAATTAGATTATTATGCATAATTATTAAAATCAGCAATATATATTATATTTTTTTTTTCATTTATAATAATAATAATAATAATGCCAGCACGATCCCAAATAAATACCCGATCGCATATTTTTGAATTTATCAATTTCAAATATTTGTTTTCTTTAATATAATTTTTTTTTTGATTCACGTACGTTTTTCGCACTATTTTTTACAAGATTAACAATATATATAGTATAATATCAGCAATACTTTTAATAATGCAGGTGATAGACATATTGTTAAATATTACATCGAATAGACATATTGTTAAATATTACATCATTATAGGTATAACCTTCTTATAACCAATATATTCTATTGTTTCAAATTTAATGGTATACAATAAACCAAAAATGAACTTTGAATTTAAGTTTTGAATTTAAAAAAAAAAACACACACATGCCGGACTTTTTAATAATATTTTTGTTAAGCCGCTATTATTATTGTACTTTCGATTTGCTGATTTAAATATATACTAACATTCTATTATGTTGGAACAAAAACAATAGATCGCAATTGTATAGTGAAAAAACTATATACCAAAAATAACCATATTTAAATGTAAATCAATAAAATTTTAAATCAGTTTAAATCAATTTAAAATCAAATATATTATAGTTTTTTTTTTCATGTGTTTATGGTTTATTTATTTATTTATTTATTTTCTATATAAATTTAATTTTATTTTGTATTATATATAAACATAAACAATTGAAGAAAATAAATATATATATATATATGTTTTATGAATGAATAATTATCCGCATATAGAATGGGAAAAGGGTTAAAAACAAATATCAATTTCTTTATCCATTGCATTAAATTTATCAATTATCGTTATTTGCTTTCCTTATAAATTTTTCTCTCACTCACCTTAATTTATAATTTCTATTTTATTGTATATTTTTGACCGTATTTTGATAATGACCCTTAAAAATTCCTCACCCTTTTATTATTATTATAATAATTTATAGTTTTATAAAAAATTTAATCAGATCAACAAACTAAACCAACTGATTTCCACTTTTAATTTTCCAATTTATATTTAAAATTTTCAGTTGGGAAATTATTTTTTTATATTTATTATTTAATTATAATATTAAAAAAAACACTTCAAACGTTCACAAAAGTATTTCGTCTATTAAAACACGATATAATCATAAAACGTTCTGATATATAGAATTATATAAATCGAAAATTTTCAATATATAAAAAAAAAACATAGTGCAAAATTGGACATAATAAAAGCAAAAAAAAAAAAAAAAAACCAAAAATAATTGGTATTTAATCAGGTGAATTAAAAATAAACATATTTTATAACCTATACAAAACAATAAAAAGTAAAAAAAGAAAACGTCATAAAATCAACATATTTATTTGTTTTAATTAATACATTACTCATTTGGAAAAACGTTTTTTCACACAGAACAAATAGAAAATTGTGTATCTGTTTGTTTATTTCTTTATATAATGTTTTTAAATTTAAAAATAATAATTATTCCAATAAAATGTTTTTTTTTTATTTAATTTAATACCAAGTAAAAAGAAAAACATTAGCTATATAAATATTTTATATCCTTTTAAATTAAATATTAGTAATTAAAAGCAAAAAAAAAAAGTTATTTAATAACGTAAAGAAAATACTTAAAATACATCATTTATATAGAGATCTGCAAAAACATATATGTTTGTTTAAAAATAATATATACAAATATTTATCTATATCTGATATACTACCTCTATATAGCCATGTTATGAAATATGTAACAAATTGGATTATCGGAATCAATATACATTATAATGAAATATCCTACGTAATATGTTATTTAAGTTAAACAATTTTTATATACGTCATTCATGATAATATTTATTGTTTATGATTAAAATCAACATGACGTTTATTCTTTAAAAGTTATAGAAAAAATATTTGTTTATACTTTATTATATATGTATATCGATATTTTAGTATATCAATTAGAGAATTAATTTAACTTTTTCTTATACGGCAGTGTCTGTAGGTTTATTATTGTCTATAAAGTTTCAAATTGTTTGAAATTGATTCGAAAAAAAATCGACTTAATTAAGAAATTTCTTTTACACTCATAAAGTTTTCCTATATTCAACTCAATCATTGTAAATATTCATGTATTTAATTACAGCATTTTTTGTCAATTTTATCATAAAGAATCTTCCATAGCCTTCAAGGAATCTTATTCTTATTTTGGATCTTAAAAGAACTCAAATAGCAATATTGACATTTTCTGAAATGCCTAAGCATTTGGTTTTATAGAAAAATTGGTAGGAAATCAATGAAAATTAAATACATTTTGTATATTTTTCATAAATTTTTTTAATCAAATTGCTGCAAAATCATTAAAATATACCTTTCATTCGTAAAAGTTTGTAAATGTCATCCCTTTAGGATACGATATACATTGTATTTTTATCGTCCTGAATCTAGAATCAACTTTTCCTATATAATACCTAAAATTTTATCATCAAAATAATAATTAACATAATCCGCATATATCGTATTTAACCAGCTACGACACTTATAATTTACACAAACATATTTCCCAATTGTTTTTCTTTTCTCTAAAATATTTTTTTTCCGTAAACAATAAATCTGATAATTTCGTGGAAAATTTTATGAATTATTATACGGACTATATATCTATCTATAATATACCATTCATAATATATACGCGCTCTTAATAAACAATATTATAATAAATTAAACACACGGTAAAGATCATTTACTCTTAAATATTTACATATATTTCTTCTTTTTTTTTTTGGTTTTCTTTTAAATATATTTATTACTTGTTATAATATAAAATGTAATATAGCTCATTACAAACAAACAAACAATAAAAAAAAAAACAAATAAAAAAAAAGCTAACAAACAATAAATAATAAATAAAATAAATTATCAACATATTTTATTGATTATTTGTGTTATTTGTTTAATTTTTGTTTTTTTTTTCTTTCATTTATTGATGATACTTTTTCTCAACACTGCAAACAATTTTTTGGACAGAAGGCAAAAACAAAGTAAAGTTTATATTATTATATGCATTATAAATTTTAAGTATCATATCACGTTTTTGTAAAATTACAAAAAAAAATGCAAAAATTAACACAAGTGACGTATATGGTTTAATATTATCAAAAAAAAAAATGATCAAGGTTTGACGACGTATATTTTTTTTTTTATTTGTGTTTTTTAAAAGTTTTGGTATAATTTTTCTTTTTTAATCTATATCATATTGTTTTGTTTGGATTTGCGATCGCATATAGAATTGTTTTTTTATTTGGTCGTACATATATAGTAACATTTGTATAAGAAACAATTACCATATATTATAAAAATTTCTTATTGACGATCTACTAAATGATGGATGGGTATATGTCAATATTTAAATACATATATATTTATTGATGCCGGTGATAAATCGATGATTTATATCTTTCTTGGAATTATATATACGCATATTTGTTTACAAGTTTTTTTTTTAAAGAAATATTTGATTTTTAATATCTAAAGGGATTTTTAATTTTCTGAATAAAATTTTCGCACATTTCGTAAAAAGGATAGTAGTATCATATTTTCCATTTATTTAGCATAAAAAATTCATTCAAAAATATGGTGCTAAATGAAATAATAAATAAAATTACTTATTATTTAAATTACCCATATATTCATTTATTTGTTAAATAATTATATATACCAAATTTAATAAATTATTATTATTTAAATACTGATTCATGATATTTGTATAATAAATTTTGTATTACATATAAGATAGACTTATATAGAGTAAATAGAAAAATAAATCCAAATTTGTATAGCGATTACTTGCAAATCTATCGATATCTTTTTTGTTTTCCTTTTTTATATTATAAAATATATTCAATTTTGTAATAATTATAAAAGCTAACAAAGAATTTCTGTTTAACACAAAACGAATAAAAGATTTCTTTTGAAATTAAATTGAAATACAATAAAAATATATTAAATAATAAAAAAAAAAAAATAAATAAAATATAATACACGTGCATAGCTTAACATTATAATAATATAACATATAAATAATTGGTTATTTTGTTTTTTTGCGTGTGTGGATGTTAATAAAATAATATAAGAAAATTTACCTTTCTAATTTCCAGTTATTGCAAGATTATGATTTTGTGATTTGTGTATACTTAAAATGTTAAAACTTACCTTGTATTTCGTTTAAAAAATGAAATGAAATTATGAAAAATGTCCTTTTGTTGGTTTATTTCCATTGTAATACATAAACAGTTCTATATTTCGAAAATCGTAGTCATAAGTTTTTTGTATATTTAAAAAAACCAAACAGAAATTTTCAGAAGAATAAATCAGATAGCTTTTTGTCTATAGCATATATAGAAAATTTAACAGGTTTATCTATATATATAGAAAATTCAGTTGGTTTTTCTATATGTGGAAAATTCAGTAGCTTTTCTATCCATATAAAATTCTGTAGGATTTTTCCATATAGAAATTTCAGTAGGTTCATCTATATCGAGAAATTTCAATACGCTTTTCTATATATTATATATAGAATATTCAGTAGGGTTTCAAAATTAAAATATAATTATATTTTGGTATTAAAAATTAATTATATTTTGATTTCCTTGACATCAAAAAAAAAAATACATTCCAGTTAATTCATTCACTCACTCCACTCATACACAATATCAATTTGTTTTTGTGATTTTAATTATTTTTTTCTCATATTTTTTTTTTGTTTATAAGTTAATATATTAGCTAAAATTTGTATTTTTGCTAATTAATTTGGTAACGAATATCAAAAGAAAAAAAAATTAATATATGTATTAATTTAAGGCATTTTTTTTTGGTAATCTACGAATAATTTTATATATATGAGATCATCATTTTTAGTATAAAAAAAACTTATATATAGATCATAATAAATATTTTATTAATTAATTTTTTGTTTTATAAATTTAAATGTGCGTGTAGCTTTATTAATAATATACTAACCGATTCCCACTTTATTATACGTTATGTTCTTTGATATATTCGCCGATTATTCTGTTATTTGGTCCAAAATATTTTGTAAATCTATTTTCATTTTCCATGTATTCCGAATTTTATCTAAATCAAACAGCCTTTTGGATTTCAGGATTAAAAACAAGGAAAATAATTTCTCATTTCTTTTAATTTAAATTGAATATTTTTATTTTATTTTAAGTTCTATGTCACGGAAAGGGATTAATTGTTTATTAAATTGTATATAAAAATGAAGGTATATATTCAATGTATATGCAATACAGAAAAGTGTTGTTAATTTTATCACTAAAAATACAAATCACGATATTCTTTCTATATGTAACTCAATCAAAAACAATGAATTATCTATAAATATATATAGGTATTAGGTATATATATATATATCATTAAGTGCCTGGCACATTATTATCTTAAACCAGTTTATAGTTTTTAATTAATATACTTTTAAAAAAATATATACACAATTTTTTGTTTAAGTATATTCGTGTATATTCTGATGTGATTTGAATTGTATAGTTTACTTATTATAACAAAAAAATTAACACAATTTAATTTTGAAAACGAAAAATACAGAAAAAAAAACTCACACAAATTCCATCATATTCATTTATAGGATTTAAACCAATTTAATACATATATGTATATTGTTTCTGTATCAATTAAAATGTTTATCCATTCTGAATAAATCAAAAAAAAAAATTATTCATCTCGTTGGGATATAATTTATGAGGGTTTATGGGAAGATAATTTTGTGGGATGTAGATTTTCTAAACAATATAATAATCTTATATGTATAATCTATAATATTTAATTTAATTTGCTTTAATTTTATTTTATAAATTTTATTCAATATTTTAATTGTATTATTTTTTTCTAATTTATTTCAGATTCTCAAAGAAAAAAAATTTGTACAAATGTACAAAGTGCTAAAGTGTTAAAATAATTAGTGCTTTGAAAGAATTCAAAAAAATCAACAAATATTTCAATATAAATACAGTAATCGGTACTTAAAACAGCCGACAACTGGATTCATAGAATATGTTAACAAATTAAGGTTAGTGCTTTATTTATTACACATTTACATAACACATTTACATTCAAACATTACAAAAACTATTTACTGGTCAATATAACATAACATATTTTATTATTTCTAATATACAAAATTACAAAGTGTATATAAGGAATAATATAAATAACACTAAACATTTATTACACAAAAAAAAAATGATAACAATCATCATTTATATCAAAATCTTGTCTTATAACTTTGAACTGATTCAACTTGATCACCTTTATTAAATTGCATATTTGCTGATAATTGTAATCGACTTTCTGTAATTTGTTGATCTTGTTTTGATTTGATTGATTTGGGTGATATTAGGACACATGTGGCGGCACCGCCAATAGCCGTCAATACACCAAATGCAACCAATCCCAATACCTGTTGAATTTGTGATAGAACACCAATGAATGGTGCCGTTAATAGCCAAATACGTGCCCAAACAATACATGAAAATAAACACATTTTTTTCTTATCGGCCGGCACCAATTCGGATGTGCATGCGATTAGCATACTTTGTGAACATGAAATTGCCGTTTTACAAACCATAGCCGTTATCATAAAGAATATATTTTTTTCTATATCTGAAACTGAAAAAAAGTTTATCATAATAATATATTCACGAGTAATTTTTCCTTTTAATTTATTTGTTTTTTAAATATATTTACTATTTGTTGGAAATATTAAACCAGTACAAGCAAAAAATCCAGCAAAAATACTAAATAAACCAGCCCACATCCATTTTCGGGTTGTATTTAATATTAATAACATTGCAATGGTTACTCCTAATATCTCAAAAATACCTATATATGCAAAATGATTTTGATCATATTATAAATATTTTTTTTGTTGAATATATTAAAAAAAAAAATTCTAATACGAATTACCTGTAAAAATAGAATTTTCTGTTAAAAAATCTCTACCAAATGCACGGATATTTAAAAGCATCCCATTGAAATTCGTTACATAAATGGCCCATGCTGTATGCAATGCAATCATATAAATAATAGATTTCGGTGTATCCCATAATGATAACCATCCACTTGGTTTTGGTTCATCGTCTCTCAAATAATTTGATTGCTCAATTAGTTTTTCATGTAAATTGTGTGGTAAAAGATGTTCACGATCATTCATTTGCGCTGATTGTTTTAGCACTTCTTCAGCCTCCTCAATTAAACCTTTTCGTAATAACCAACGCGGTGAATTCGGTATTAAACACCATAAAATTATATATCCACATGTTGGCAATGAAATGGCCAAATATAAATTGGACCAATTCGGAAAGAAGTGGGCCATTGCCGGTAATAGAATTACGCCAATCGACCAAAAACTATCAAAAAAACATAAGGTTGCCAACCGAAATTTTCCACCAGTGATATCTGTGACTATATATAAAGAAAATAAATAATAATTATAAGTTATTAATTAATTTTTATATTTATATGTAATTAGTATATAAGATTTTTTTATAGCTGTTGCAGTTGATTTTGATACCGAATTTAAATATGCAGTTGATCTGAATTAATTTCTGATAAATGTAGAAATTTTATAATGTTTATGATGATCTCGTAAGACATTTGGTTATATCTTATTAAAGTCTGTCAATTGTCTATATACTTACATATCACCTGTCCAGCTGTGTACATAAGAGCACAACAAATTGCCACAATACATCGAAATAGCATATGAACGTTAAAATTATAAACTAATCCTGTAATACAACCGGTCATCACCTGCGTGACCATACCATAAAACATTACATGTTTAGGACTGAAACTAAAATAAACAAAATTGAAATATTATTTCCATTTATATAAAAGAAAAACTATATTATTTAAAAATTTTCCACATATTATACACATACTATTCAAGTAATTTTGTTGCAATTATCCCACCGGTTAATACACCAAATAGATGGAAAAATTGTGATACAGCTATTAGAATTTTACGTGAACAAATCAAATCGAATTCGGGTACCATTGAACGATGTTCATAAATGGAATCATGTTCAAATCCATTACATGGTATAATTTTTGCATGTTCATGTTGTTGTTTTATTTGTTTTGGATTTAATTTTCTATTGGCTGTTACATTAATTTTATCGTAAACATTACAATAATCATAATTTTCAATGATATTCGGCGGTTTTCGATAATCAATTAACGGATGTACTTGAAATATCCATTGGGTTTCATTTTCATTAATTATATTTTCCGTTGGTTTACAAAAATATTCACCTGGTTCGGCATATTGAGATGTAAATATTATACATGCCATAAACCAAGCAGATGGTATTTTTGATAAATATATTAAAAATACGGTACGAAATTGCCATCGTCCCCAATCACCGGTTATTTGACTGACAATATCAATGTTTTCAATCATATTTTGATTTGAATTCTTTGTTTTTTTTTATCTATTATTATTATTATTATTATAGAATTTTTTTCGTCTTCTTCGTTTCTTCACTTTTGTTTTAAATCTTAAATTTTTTAATTTTGTTAAATATTCACAAATTTGCATTTACTTACTGTTTTTTTTATTATTAACTATTCTTTTAATTTTTAAAATCTTTTATTTTGTTGCCTTTTCACGGAATGTTTATTGAATTTTTGTTTCTTTTAAACTAAGGAATGTACACACATTATTTGTATTTTAATTTATCAGGAATCAATTGAAATTTATATCTTAATTAGAAATGTCACATTTAAAATGTCTTTTTTATTATTGTTTTTTTTTTGTCAATTTATTGCTGTAAACAAAATAATTTATCGTTTAAGGAATGCACTTATTATTTAACATATAGAGGAATATAAATAGTATTTAAAAGATTAAAAGTAATGAAAGTTTAAAGTATAAAGAATATGTTAACTATTTTAATGGTGTTCGAGTTCTCATCAACAATAATTCCATATTGCATTCAATTTCCGTTAAAGTATATATTTATCAAAGTGAAAAGTCACACACAAATGCAAGTTATGGCATATGGTGAAATGATTTCATTTTAGGTTGATTTTGTAATAAGAAAATCAGATGAAAATTTGCCTTAAATTAATTTTCTTTTTTCCTGCAATATATTATTCTTTCTAAATGATTTTTAATAAAATCTGTTATCTAAAAATTGTTTAAATTATTTTAAATACACCCTCTTAATTATATATGATCAAAAGAATTTTGAATATATTTTTCTTAAAATCGGTGCTTAAAAAAAATGTTGTATATATTTTGGATGAAAATTGTTAAGATGTTTTTTTCTTAAATTATAAATATTTATTTTTACCGGTATTTTTTAAGAAATATTTTTAAGAGTTTACCTTCTGAACGATAGACTTTTGCCTATCTTAAGGCATATATTTTGTATTTTAATCAACAGGTATTTAATTAAAAAAAAATATACGAATAAAATAAATAAATATTGATATATGATTATAGATATTCGCGATATACTTTTCGTTTTTTTTTTTTTTTTGAATTATATATTTAGCAAAATTAAAAATATATAAGGTAAACTGAAATAAATATATACGCAATGATATTTGGAGCTTTATTCACTATATATGGTATATATAATGTAAATATAAATTATTCCAAATTTAGAATATATGTATCGTAGCAGCAATAATTAGCTATAAGGTGTGAATTAATAATGTTTTTTTTCTTCTTAATATTGAATTTATAATATAATTAGTACAATTACATAGTCAATTTTTTAAATATTTTTCGTTATAGACATATTATATTCGGGTAACTCTATGGATAGAAAGATTCCTCATTGAGTAAATTTGTTGGAATAAGAGGTATATTAATTATACAAACTCCTTCATCAGAATTCAAAACGTACCTCAACTATTACTACACACTATAACACCCGAATTTGCCAAGAAAAATATCCTATATAATATTATTTTAAAAATAGAATAACATTTATTTTTGCATCATTAAATAATCAATAAAAACGCCATCCTATTGCATTGAAGCACTTGCACGTACAGTAAATATTAACATATATATTATAAGACACGCGAATTCTCAAATTTATCACAAATATAAATTACAAAAAAAAGAGAAAAAATGAATCCATGTGAAAATTATCGAACGATTGTGTGTCTATTTTTGTTCAATTATTTAATAAAAAGCATTTTTTCTAATAAATGTATATGTTATACATATACTCTTTATGTCATCATCATCTTCCTTTGATCATCTGTGGATCCATGTGGCTTTTATTATTGCTTACATTTTCAGTCTCTAAATAATAAAGATGTGTTTAATTTTCTTAATTATCACAAAAATTAAGTAACATTAGAAGAAATGAAGAAATGGAAAAAACAATTTAATTCATAAACTAAAAATAGAATTACTATACAAGGTGTTTTTTTTTCTTCCTTTTTAATTGTCTTATCTTCCCAATTTTTGTGACTTGGATCTGTGGAATTTGAATGTGATAATTCTTCTCTAATTAAAGCTCAGATCAACATGAACTAGTTAAACTATTTTCTAATAATTGTCAATTTTACCAGTGAAAAAAAAAATTCAATGGTATTTAAATGAAATTTAAAGTTTAGGTAGGAAATGCTTCATTTATAAAGATCTCTATAATTAAATCATTTTATTTCTATCACAATCACAACAAGGAAACATTTCCGCATAAAAATTTGACTTTATTATTCTATTGTACCCCATCATATGGGTGAACCGGTATACAATTTAAATAAAATAATTTTAATTTCAAATCCATTTCTTTGGTTGGATTTTTAATAATTTCATATAGACAAATTTTGAATGCGTGAAAATAACAATGTTATATTTTACATTTGAAATAAAATTTATTATATTAATTTCAATTATTCATAAAACGCAAACGATTATAATTGATTAAAATAATTTTTACTATAAATATATCAATAATAATATTTATAATAAATCAAAATATTATAAATACATTTGCTTTCTATATAGACAAATAAAATTCTTGTCAAGTGATTTACATACACTATATAAATTTTCTTCGTTCACTTTGCTTTTATTTCTTATATATTATATATTGAATGTGTATGAAACAAGATGAAAATTACGAATTTTCCATATACATAACCGCAGAGATTACGTCTGTGTATATATACCCTTCATTATTTCAATATAATACTATATATAAATATTACTTTTGTTTCTGTATTATATATATATTAAATAGACTATATTTTCATATAGACAATTTTGAAAAATATAAATATAGAAATAATAAAAAATCTATTAGTGTTTTGTTTTTTTATTTGTTAAAAATTCCGCTTTGATACTAAAAGACTAACTACTAAAAGATTTAACTTGACAACACCAGTTTTTTTTTTAATTTTTCATACACAATTTTTCTTCTTTTTTTAAATGCTTTGTTTATTAATACATTTTCCAATCATGAAAATGGATTTTTAAATATTTGTGTTTTTTTCTTTCGTATACTATAAGCTAAAAAGTATTAATTATTTTTGAGAAAATCATTTAGTTTTGAACAGTTTTTCGTAGTAACAACGTACGAATTAAGTCACATGCACAGAAATATATAATAAATATATAATAATAATAAATATATCATAAACCGACTAAAATATAAAAATAAAATCTCAGAAAAGTGATTTTCATTTTCTATATATTTTTATTTTTTTTGTATTCAATAATAATTATTTTTAATAATATTTTATATTGTTGTGTGGTGATTGTTTTTGGTTTTTTTTTTTTGCACATAGAAAAATAAATAATTATATTGTTAATATTAATTAAAAACACTGAATTAATTCAAAAAAACAAATAAAAAATCTTTTAAATTAAAAATAAAGCACAAAAAACACACTCACAAATAAATTAAATCATGCAAAAAAAAATTTATTTTAAATTAAACAATTAATAATTGACAATTTTTCTTATTATATGTTTACCTTTTGTTTTGTTTTTGTTTTAATTCTTGTTTTTTGTCTCTTTAATTTATTTAAAATTAATAAATAATTAATATTGTTGATAGCCAAAAAAATTCAAAAAAAAAAACGGTGATTTATTAAAATATATTTTATTTTCATATAAAACGAAACTTAATAATTTTAATTTAATATCCGTATGTTTAGTTCTCATTTTAAGTTCTTTTGTTTTATTTTATTTTATTTTATTTCATTAAAACAATTTTCCATAAATAATATTGTATATTTATTATTAATATTATGAAAATTTGAATTTTACTTTGTTTTTTTTTTTTTAATTATTTATTTTAATGTTATAAATTTAAATTTGACATTATCACAGCATAAATTCAAATAATATACTGAACTAAACTTCATTTAAATTCTTTGTTAAATATATATTCATATATATAGATATATATATATATATAGATATAGAGAGAAATTAAATTAACAAAAAAAAATTGGTATTATTAAATTTAAAATTAATTATATTTATACGTGTATATTAATTGTTTAACAAAATAAATAATATATATGGATAGATAGATATATATACTTTATCTGCGTATATATAATATATATAGATATTATTTTTACACTTATAATTCTTTTATAATAATTAGTGTTGTATTGCTAAACATAATTTTTTGTTGAAATATTGGCGTACGCAAATTTTTGCTTTATTTTTTTTATTTCTTCTATTTATTATATTTATTTAAATATATGTATAATAAATAATATAAATCAATTTTATTTTTCTATTAAAAAAAATCAGCAACACTTCACATACATATACTTATAATGATATAAAATATTATAAAATTTAATAATTTTTTTCATGTCAAACAACAAAAAAAAAAAAAAAAGTATTTACACGCGACGTTAAAATTGTGGTTCGATTTCGATTTATTTATTAAAGGAGCGTTTTTCATTCACAAAATTAAAAAATTAACTTTTCCATTATTTAATTAAATAATAATATCACCATTATTAAATTTAAAGTTGTGAAAAAGATATATATATTTAAATAAAAAGCGAATTGATAATCACAGATGATCTTTATTTGTTTTCTTTTCTTAATTTATATATTCCATATAATAAATTCATACAGATAAATGTGTTAACACATGGAAAAGTCACAAGAATTTTCCATTTTCCACAAAATTTACACGACAAATAAAAAAAATGAAGTTAAACAAAAAAAAAATCGTGCATTTAACAATAAAGAAATAATAAGAAATACTAAAGTACATAGAGATAATAATTATTTTTGTTTGTTTTCTATTTATTTTTCCTTTTGCAAAATAAAATAATTTACATTATAAAATCAATTTAATTAGTCTAATTTATTATTCATTCTTTTTTTTTTTTTGTTTTTTCTTATCCTGTGCTATATAGAAAACTTATGTTTTGTATATAACCTTCAAATTTTTTGGCTTAAAATTTAATAAGTTTTTATAGTAAAAATTAAAAAGAAAAAAAATCGTATCATTCTCTTCTTTTTTTTTTTAAATATCTGTATTTTATTTTATACACAAATAATAATATATATATTTGTGATTTATATATTTCTTATATTATTATTATATTATGATATGACACGGGACGGTACTGTAAATATATTATAAGAAAAAAACATTTATATATATTTAATTTGTTTACTATAATACAACAGTGATATGTATATAAATAATAAAACATTTATATTAATCTTTATAACAAAAAAAAATGGCTCGAAAATGATGAATACACGGCGATCTCGTTCGGCGGTTATGATGGTATTGAATACATATTGATTAATGCGTCCAATTAAACTTAATAATTAATAGTTGGACAATTTGATGACATAAATACAAAAATATTTTTTACAATTATTTATTCAGTTTTTCATAATTCATTATTGCCATTTATCATTTCTCGAAATATCATTAAAAAGCATATATACCGATATAATTAACAATATTCTTAATTCATACTTAATTAAAAAATCTTAATTCATAGATTCACATACCAATTTTTTATTTCAATAGAAAAATTACCCCAGAAGGAAATATATTTAAAGTCTTATCATGATTGACTTTATATTATATAGGGAAAATTTCATCACTATATAAGAAAATCATTCTAAATCTTATCATAATTAAATGTTTATCAATAGAAAATTCCATCAGAAGGAAATATTTTCAAAATCTCATCGGGATTGGATTTCCATCAATAGAAAAATTCTATATCATATGGTAATATAACCAAAATTGGAAGGATTGAATTTTATATGAATAGAAACATTTCTTTTCAATGAAAAATAATCAAAAACTCATCTGGATTCAATTTATATCCATAGGCAAAGTTTCATCAATATATATCTGCTAAAATCGGATATTATTTATTTAATTATGTATGATCTGAAGTCATATTTTGATTTCGCCGATATCTTATAATAAAAACGAAAAACGTGTTTGTGATTATGCCACAATACATTTCCATTTTAATAAGAAATACATTTATTGAATCTAAAAATACATATATGTACAATTAACAATGAATAAAGTATTTATTTATATTAATCCAAATGTCAACAAACCATTTTATATATATTATCGCAACTTATATCATTGAGACAAATTTAAAAAAAAAAAAATATTTCATGATGATTTCGCTTTTATTTATTTTCTTATACAAGATAATATCGTTTTTGCTTTTATATTTTAAATATTTTTCGCACTATCGCATTCGTTGTCCCCCTTTAGTTGTTATCTGTATTATAATAATATTAAGAAATATATATTTTTAGACTATATATATAGAGGATCGTACAAAGAATAAAGTATAATATATATTTTAGTATCTATATGATGATATTTTTTTTTGATTTAGAGTGATGTAAAAATCTGTGTGAAATGTGTGAAATTTCCTATATTACAAAATATCTTCTATATACTATTTTAAGGCATTTTATAAATACCACCAAAATGAAAAATTAAATAATAATTATGTTAAATGTTAAAGAATATATATAAATTCAAATGAATGAATGAATGTGTGCGTGCGGTTTCTTATATATAACATTAATTTATTTACATATAATTGTAATATCTATATATGAAAAACCACACAATATTTATATATATATTATATATGTTTGAAATGAACTAAAGTATATACAATTTTCACTGCCAAGATCTTTATATTTTTAGATGTAATATATTTAACATGTATATTGTATATATATAAATACAATTTTACATATAGATTCATCAACATATGATGTTTATTTACATATATATTCGTCGTATATCATTTATTTTTAAATGTGTTATATATAAAATTTAAAAAAAAAACTTCATTAATTAATATTATTATTATAATATAAATATATATATATATTTTGTGACAAAAATGATGATATATTTTTTTCTCTTAAGAATCTATACAGATATATATGAATATCTATTATTTTTGGTATTTATTTTTATTTTTGATCACCACAATTCTATTTCGTAATAAATTAAAATTTTCATTTTGTTGTATACATTAAATTGTTTTTTTTTTTTTTTTTTGGTATCTCGCAGACTTCCTATATATAGTACATATATAAACAATAGAATAATATAATATATGGTGTAATATTTATGTAAATTTAAAAAAAAATATAAAATTATGTTTTATAAAGGTATTTTTATAAGAAATAATTAAAACAAATAATGTATTTTTGATGTTAGTGTCCGAATGAATATAGGAAATTTCATTTTTATTAGTTATTTAGTATTTATTTATTTAATGGATTATTTCTTTGATTCCATTATTATCCATTCAGTTAATTCCTTTATACTTGTCCTGTGACTATTCGACAAATAAATCGTGCAATTCACAGACGAGATTCTGTAGAAAATTGACCCTTTGTAACGTGAGTGTTATGTAATAAAAATAAGATTAATATTAAAAAAAATGTTACCTCTTTGACGGAACGGAATTTTGCGATGGAAAGTAAAACGATGGAGTAACAACACTGATTGCGGTTGCATTTACTAAATCAATAGTAAATTTTATCTATAGAAGGAAAATAACTTAAAATCTGATCAGAATTTAATTTAAATCTATAGACGAAATTTTCCCAAATTGAAAATATTCAAAATGACATATAGGTGTATTTCTCTGTCAATAAAAACGTTTCATAAAAAGGAAAAGTATTCAAATTCTATACAGAATTTAAATTGTATCATTAAAAAAAATTTCAATACATTGAAAATGATTAAAATCTTATCAAAATTGAATTTATAGAAATAGACAATTTTCTAGAATCGGAAACGTATTAAAAATATCAATCATTTTCGCATTTCAATCAACAAACAAGCAATTTTCCCACACTATAAGAAACCATGAATTTTATAATTAATTTTCCTCTTATATGAAAATGTGTCCAAATACCAATAAACAATTTTGATTTATGAACGAAATATTTATATCATATTTCAGATTATATTTACAAAAAAAAAAAAAAGGAACTAAATTTAGAATTTAGTTGTTAATTATTTTAATTTGTTAAGAATTGCGTTCTAAATAACTCTTTATAAATGATAACAAGTATAGTATAGTATAGTATAGTATTTAACAACGTTTGTCACAAAAATGATATGCATTTTTATAAAAATGAACATGAAAGAATGTTGGATATATAGTATTTCAGCAGTTGTTAATTAAATTAGAAATATTTTAGTAGATTATTTTGGAAAATTCATATATTTAAAAAATTAAATAAATCACAAATTTAATTTGTTAAAATTAACATGTATATTATAAATTAAATTTTTAATTGAGCGCTGCTGCTGCTGCCGTTTTTAGAAGATTTGCATCATTCAGAAGTAGATGTATTTTGATTTTTTTTTACCACACTATTTCATTTTTTTTTTCCTTCTATATCATTTTCATTTAATATTTAATGAATTTTCTCACTATATAGACATATTTTTTTTCCATATATTAATTGATAGGTATAGATTTTTTGTTTGTAAATATTTTAAAATCACAAATTGATTATTATTATCACATTTCAAAAAAAATTCACATTAATATATTTCATTTTTTATTGGCACAAAAAACAACTTGTTGAATCTATAAGTAAAACCATTTTACTAAAAATTTACTATACAATTTTGTTATAATATGATTTCAGAAAAAATATTGTTTTATAATAATAAATGAATGATAAAAATATATATACATATATATACTAGTAGATATATATTAGTATTTAAAATATATTCAAAAGATTTATATAAAAGAAAACGAAAAAAAAAATGAATATATTTCAGAATGTTGTTTAATTATATATATATTTAAATATATCTAAATATGTATATACATTTGCAGTCAATTGATATTAATTAATATTTATTTAGTTTATATTAATATATTTACGTATAAATATTTAGATTTTTCCACTTGCTTATTGTTGTACCCATTTTAAAATGTATCCATTTTTATTAACCCATAAATTACCCGATTGAATATAACATCGAAGATTTCGAGGCAACTGCGCTGCGAAAATCGAAAGGAAGTTATTTTTATTTGATTTTCGCTTTAACAAATAGGAAATTTTCATTCAAACTGGTTCGAAAATGATTTTTGATTATTAATTGATGACTTGTTAAACGAATTTTTCTAATTATTCATATATCTACAATGTGACAAAAATTATTTCGCGGGTTTGGAAGATTTGGAATTTGGATATTTTCAAACCTTCATTTCCAAGATCCTTAATAGAAAACCAATTAAACTAACTTATTTTAAATTATTGATGATATTTTTTGATATTGAACTATTGATTAAGCCATTTAAAAAATATTAAACTCTTTAAACTACGATTTAAAAACCATTACTTAGCCTTTTTCAAATAAATGCAAAAAGGGGATCATATAATTGCAGTTAAAAACAAAAGAAAATAGCTTATTATTATTATTATCATTATAATCTATTTGTTTTTATTTGTTGTAATTAATCACATTTATATAACAATTTTGTTAGAATCTTAAAATACATACAAATACATATGCAATGAATGACATTGAATTTGAATTAAAAAATTAATTATTAATACACACCGCATTTATATTTAAATATTATTTATTATTATCTATTCATATACATACAATATACATATACAATAAATTTATTATATTTAAAATAAACTTATACAAAAATAAAATTCATTCTCAAACAAATATATACAAATTAATTAATGAGAATATTCGCGGATTAAAATCTGTATAATTAATAGCAAAATAATTATGATTATAATTTACTTATAATATATATTGTTAAATACATAAAATTATTATTCAATTATTGCAATTTGTCTTAAAAGGTATACGCGCAATAATTATGAGCAATAAGTACATATATAAGTATAATAAGACACGAATCATATATGAAACTAAAAACTATTTATCTATTATTGTTGGTTTTCCGTATAGAAATAAACACATTTATAGTTTTAAATTAAATTTAAATGAAATATTATGATTTCTTCTGTTACGAATTAATTGAAATTTGATTTTCTCTATTAATATATTCGTGCCTGTGTTTTGTATTTCATTAATTTGTTAATTTATTGTACTGTTTATTGATAATAAATTTAATATTATTGTTATATTTTTAACATTACAAAATCTCTATTTTTTGCCATTTATATATTCACGCGTCTAGTGGTTCTTTATTTGATGGTCTAAGCAAAAGTTCATCTGAAATTAAAAATAAATATGTTTTAATAAGAATATTCTTCCATTATAGTTATTGTATTATAAAAACCTTGGCTATGAATAAAATTCTTCTCTATTTCTATACCTTAGACCTTAAACCTAATAATAAAATTACCTTTTTCAGCCGAAATAATTGTTGAACCATTTGCTTTCAATTTTGTATTCAAATTTTTACTCGTTCCAAAATAAATATAACTAAATAATGTACCAATAATAATTGATATTGTAGCAAAAACGGTTAACGGTATGGTTGATCCATAAACACGTAACGCTCCAATAAATGGTGCCCAAAAAAACCATGCACGACTCCATACGCCTACGGAAAATCCTAAAATTTTCTTTTTATCTGCAGTCACCAATTCACCAGTACTGGATGTTAATATTGATAATACAACGGATGTTGACATTTTTATTAAAATACATGGTATCATTGTTAATGTTACCGAATGCGATAATTTTACTGTGTAGAAAAATACGATACGATATATATAGTATTTAATTTATTTTAAATTCATTATGAAAATGTGATTACTATATATATATACTATAAATAGAGACTTACAATAACCTGGAATTCCCCAAACTGTATAGGCAAATAATCCTGTTGTTATCGAAAATAAACCAGACCAAAGCCATTTACGTTTTGTATATAATATTAAATACAAACCAATGAATACACCTAACATTTCACTTAATCCTATATATTATTAAATAAATTGCATTTTGTTAAAATTTAGTTAATAATTAATCCTATTTTTAAAATACAAACCAATGACCATTGTATTAACTTTTACATGATCAGGACCATATGATACAATATTTAAAACCATTGCATTAAATAGTACAATACAAAGTGCCCATGAATAATGTACAGCTAATAAGACACATTTTCCTGGTTTACCATTCCATAGATCAACCCATTTTTTTGGCGGTGGTTCTCGTTTACTGATTGAGAATATATAAATAATAGAAAACAATTTTATATAGACGGTTTAATTATGATATTTTGTGAATTCAGTTCATCAAATCTTTCTTGATAATATATGTTACTTACAGTGAATTTTCTTGTAATAAAATTAAATGATCAATATCATTTGGTATTTTAATTTTATTTGTATTTGCTGCTTTTATTAAAATTGTTTTAACTTTTTGTAATTGACCATGTTGAAGCATCCAACGTGGTGAATCTGGTATTAATCTATTTATATAAAATATTTTTTTTTTAAACAATATTTCATAATATTTATTAAAAACAAAAAAAATAGAGATTTTATTGTTTAAAAATATATACATATACCTATGAAGAAACATTAATATACAAGTTGGTAATGATATCATCATATATAAATATGTCCAATTATTAATGAATATGGTTAAGGCCGGTAATAAAATTAATCCAATTGACCAAAATAAATCAAATAATACAATTGATATTGTTCGGGATTTTCCCAATGTTATATCATTTACTGTTAATAAGATAAAATTTAAATTTTTAGTACAATTCAAATAAAAAAAAAACTTTCATTTAAATATCTTCGAATTCGATATATGCAATGAATTTATAATTTTGTATTCTTGATTAGATTTTCTGATATCAGAAAAATTTTCACTTGAAGTAAAAATGCCGCTTGAACAAAGGGGAGGAATGGTTGAAAGATTTCTATCACCCGAAAAATTTCCATATCATTTATCATTGCTTATTTATCATTGCTTATAGTATTTATATCTGCGATTAAACTAATGTAAAAACTTACTTATTACAACCGCTGATGAGTACATAAATGCACAAGATACTGCTGCTAATGTTCGGAATAAAACATGTAATCCAAAAAAATTAATCCATCCACATAAATTGCCTGTAATTATTTGTGATAACATTCCAATTAGCATGAGTCGACGTGGACTAAAACTAAAGATTCACATGTAAATAAAATAGGATTAAAATAAAAAAATATATATTGTGAAATTTTTATACATTAAATTAGATTACATTAGATTGAAAATCGAATTAGATAAACAATATCTTTAAAAATTGCTTTAAAGCACTAATTTAAAAAAAAAAAATAAACTGAAAGGCTTTTCCAGGATAAAAACCCATTTTATTACAATATAATATATGGAAAATTCATATCGCACTTTTTCCTATATAAGCATATAAAAAAAATCGAATTAAAAAAAAAACAAACATTTACATTTTCATTAAAAAATATACAATAATGCCACCAATTAATAAACCAAAAATATGCGATGATTGTGAAAGTTGTACTAATAGTTTTTTCGAACAAACTAAATTGAATTCGGTGATGATTGACGTATGTTCAACATTATGATGAAAATCATCACATGGTATTATCGAACGATTACGATTAAACTCTGATAATTGATCTAATGTAAAATCTGGTGTATTTTTAAAATGTTGATAGTAAATTTCTTTATCATCATAAACATCTTTGTATACATTACAAAAATCAATATTAAATTGTTTTGATCCTGCGGCACTTCCGTCTGCCGCTGCCGCCACTAATGTTGGATGTGACAAACGTAACCATTCCGTATGATTAATGGAATTTCGATTATTATTATTATTATTATTATTATCGATTAACAGTGATTGTGGTGGTTTACACCAAAAATCACCTATTTTTGGTGCTGGTGCTGTATAAATAATAATTGCCATAAACCATGATGTTGGTATTTTACATAAAAATAATATTAACAATGATCGTAATTGCCATTTTCCAAAATCACCCGTTAATTTTCCAATAATATCAATATTATCAGCCATATATTATTATTAGTATATATATAGAGTATTATTGGTTTTTCCTAAAATGAAAACGCATAGCAGCCACTAAATATAATTCACAATATTGCTCACAAATGGAAAAACTTTAATTTTTATTACTCCTGGATTCTTTAATTTAATTTTAACTTGATTTCCAAATCGAAAAAATAAAATATTAAATTCTTCTTTAAGTATAATAAAACTTTTAATCCGCAATGAATTACTACTTTTGAAAACTAAAATTCATTATTTTTTAAATTATTATGGTGCTTTTTTTTCATGATCCATATCAATAAGTGTTTAATACATATTTATTTGCATAATTTATAAATTCAATTGCTAATAATTTGTTTTTTTATTCTATCATCGGTATTTACAATAACCAAAAAAAAAAATACAATTGAATCGTGATCATTTACTTTTCGGTACTTGTACATTATGAAAAATGATATTGATATATTATTGTTTGTTACCTATACTTTCGATACATACAGGGTTCATTTCTATCTATCATTTCTATCATATGATCTATTGTTAAAGTCTTAAATATAATAATTTCATTGAAAGGCACGGAAAATATAGCCTGCATTTTTGGTAAAACTTAATCAATGAAGATCTTTAAAATCCATGCATAATTTATATATTGAAATAAATATAACAACTATTTTTATATAGTAAAATAAAACCATATTCGAATTTTCCAGTTCACCTTATAATATTTGTTTAAAATATCATTGATAATAATATAATAATAATAATAATAATCGAATGATCGAATTTTCAACCAAATATATACATATACAATATATATTTATTTCCGACTTTTTTTTTTTAATTTATAATTTACATATTTTATTTTATATATACATGAACTAATACAAAAATATAAATCCATAATTTCATATAATCCGCGTATGCGAGAAGAATTCGAAAATAATCTATAATCATTTTAATAATGATCTGAATCTATATTGTACGTTTGTGTATAATCAAAATCGATATGTAACCCATCGTCGTGTATAGGTAAATAAATATTAAAAGAATATATATTATAAATTTATTTGTTTATAAAATAATCTAAAGTGATAATTAATTATATTTCAATAATTTTCTGCCTTGTTTGCATATACATTATATTTACCTAGACTTTATATTGAGAGAGAAAAAAAACGATATACTTTATTATTATATATACCGATCGAATATTTTACCGACATACCTCAAGCATACGATATGATTACTTTAAGTTATATGAACTATTAATAATTTAATAAGGGAATACATTGAATGTGATAGAGATATATCTTTTTGTACAATACATAATTGATAAATGAATCTATATATTTGCATATAATCATACTGATGTTTGTTTATAAATTAAATAATATGGATTTGTGTGTGGTGTGATATCTCGAGAATATTGTTATTTCTCAAGCATATTTAAATGCATCGATATTTCATTAAAATTTGGCGACTAAAGTTCAATTCGATCAAGACAATACGTGCCAAAAAAAAAATAAACAGCGAAGGTATATTACTTGAGATATTAAGTTTATTGGAATATATACTTTGAGGACATGGAAATATACCTAAGTAAGTTCAAAGGTTTGATTTTGAGTTTTTGCCTACCTACAGATATTCAAGTATCCACAATTGATTGCAGTAAGATATGGTGATATAACTTCTTAAGAGTTGCTGCTGTAGCTAAGGTATTCATCTGAGCCTTTCAATTCTTAATACTTCAATTTAATATTCTTTATAAATCAGGACACAATTTAAAAACTATGCGTATCATTTATTTTTATTTATATATAGTTATTTTTTATTACAAAAATCATACAATTAAAGTTTTATACTATATTTAATAAGAATTAAATTTATATTATAATTATACACTATAGAATACTATAATTAATTTAAAATATAATCTACAATCATTTTAATCCTGTCCGATTGACAGCATTTATCCAATAGGCAATATTACGATTATCATTTACCGATTTTGAATCTAAATTCCGTTTATGTATGTGACTTCGGTGATGGCTATGATTTATAACACTTGTTAAAATACCACCGATTATCGCCAATGTAGCGAATACCGATAATGGTACATTTGTTCCGTACACCTTTAATGAACCAATAAATGGTGCCCATAAGAACCATGCACGTGCCCATACAACAACCGAAAACATTAATGTTTTCTTTTTTTCATTGATAACCAATTCAGCGGTACACGTTGTTAATATCGATAATGAACAAGATGTTGCCACTTTAATGGCCAACGATGGTAACATTTCCAATGCAACAACATGAGTTGTTTTCACTATAAAACATAAAATTCGCATTATTAATTGCATATAAAACTTAATTATATAAAAAAAAATAATTTGTTTTACTTGTTTCTGGTATTAACCATGTGAGATAGGCCAAAACACCAGAACCAATACTGATTAAACCCGTCCATAACCATCGACGTTTTGTGTACATTATCAAGTACATGCCAATGCTAACACCAAAAACTTCACTAAAACCCATCGCCACCGTATTCATATTCAAATGCTCTCGTCCAAATGCACGAATATACAATACCATTGAATTGAATAATAATATATAAATGGCCCATGCATAATGGACACATAAAAGATGTCTTTTACGTGGATATCCATCCCATAAATCCATCCACGTTGATTGTTTCGGTTCTAGTAAACTAATGAAATTGTTGAAAATTAATAACAGACAATTATTTGCAATGTACAACAAAAGAAATCATTTTATTTATTGTTTCGGTGTTAAGAAACTTCTATTTATATTAATTTATTGCAAATTTTATTCGTCTCTCTCCATTTAACAAAAGAATAATTCATAACTTTCATTTATACTATTGTTTTTCAAAAAAATCAATCATAAACGAATATAAAAATCTTTATATTTTTCCTTATATTTAATTTTATATTCTATTAAACATTTTTTTATAATTACCAAGCAGCTGATTGTTTTTGTAATAGATATTCAAAATTTTCGGGTATTGGACGTCGATTTAAACGTCCAGCTTCTATTAAAACACATTTGGCTTCATATATTCGTCCCCTCTGTACTAACCATCTTGGAGAATCGGGAATATATCTAATAAAACAGGAAAAAAACCAAATAATGTAAATATTAAATATTAAGGTATTGATTTGCTTTATTTTCGATTCAATTCAATGTACAAACCTATGTAAAAATATTAACATAAATGTTGGCATTGAAATGACCATATAAAGATGTGACCAATTTGTAAAAAATATTGATAATGCTGGCATTAAAATTAATCCAATTGACCAAAACAATTCAAATATAATAGATGTAATTTTTTTCGAATTACCTAATACAATATCTTGACCTTATTTTTGATGGAAAATATAGTAACAAAAAGAAAAGCGCAATCAATATCATAATATGTCAAAGAGAAAACATAAATAGAAATTATATAGTATAAAAAATGAAGATTTTAGAATACTTACAAATAGCTTGAGCTGATGTATACATTAAAGCACAGCTAGCCGCCGATAAACATCGAAAACATACATGTAATTCATATAGACGTACAAGTCCAGCTGAATTCCCACATATTATCTGACATATCATACCGGTTAGCATTACATGACGTGGACTAATACTGTTTTGATAAATGAAATTAATATTTGAAATTTTTTAACGGATTTTCAATTTTCAATAGACGGGAAAACTCAATTGAATTTATAGAATGTGCATATATAAAACATTAGTATTTTAATGGGTTAATGAACCAAAAAACCAATTAACAATTCAAAATTTTTCGGTTCAAAAAAACAAATTTTAATAGCAATAATCAATTTGTTATATCGTTAAATATATACTTACTATTTTATCATATAATATGCAATAATACCACCAATTAACAAACCAAATATATGAAAACATTGTGTGAGAGCCAACAGTAATTGACGTGAACAAACTAAATTGAATTGGGCAATTAACGAATGAAAATCTCCGATAAATACATGATCATTACATGGTATAATTGTACGATTTTCGATATTCGTTGTCGATAAATCATTTAATTGTTGATATTTATGTACACGATAAACATCTTGATAGACATGACAATAATCTATGTCAAATGTTTTAGTTCCATTAGTAATGGTATGCGGATGAGCCAATCTTATCCAGTCTTTAACATCAATATGTAAATTTTCTGGTGGCCTACAATAGTATGTGCCCAATGGTGGTGCTGGTGCTGTATAAATAACAATAGCCATAAACCATGATGTTGGTATTTTACATAAAAACATTATCAATATTGTACGTAATTGAAATTTTCCAAATTCTCCCGTCACTTGACCAATTACATCAATGTTTTCGATTGTCATTTTTTGCGTATTCTTAAATCGATAACTTTTTTACGTTAATTATTTAATATTAATTCCTTTTCAGAATAATCTTCTCGAGAATGATTTAACAAAAAAAAAAAAAACACTATTAATTTTACCCGCTCATAACACGTGTATTTTTTTATAATCACTGTTTGATGAAATTTGAAATAATAAATGTCATATAGTTAGATTTTGTTTGTTTTTTGATAATCATCATATGGTGTTCATTTATTTTTCTTGTTCTTGTGTTCTAAACATTAACTTAAAATAATAATGAATTCTAAAAATATCACTTTAAATTTTTTTTTTATAAAATAAATGTAAAGAGTTTCCACTTTTCAATTATATTTAAAACGGACAGCCACACTTTGTGAAATATTTTTCTTAAATAATTTTAATGTACAATAATCAATTTATGATTGGTATGCGAATTGGTTAAGTAATTGTTTAAGTAAATAAATAAATAATTATTATTTAATTTTCAATTTACATCAGCACGACATCCTCTCTATAAATTTTTTATATATAATTTAAATTTTTTGTTGTACCCACAGTAAATAAATAAAATTGTATATTTTTTTGGGTATATTTTTGTACATTTACAAAATGATTGAATTAATAAGAATTATATATATATATATGCGACGAATTAAGTGAAAATTACTTTGGCAAATGATTATGATCCATAAAATTCTTCATGTAAAAGTTATATATAATATAACAACCACACGAAAAATTGTCGCAAAATTATACCTAAATACGAAAAAGAAAAATTTCGTATTGATTATAAATATACAAAATTAATTATTAAAATAAATATATATATTTTTATTATATTGTCGAGATTTTGAGCGGTATTTTTGATGTGATTGAAATAAAAATCTATATAAATCAATAATTATTTCTATATATGGATTCATATAAATATGTGATAAGTCAATTTATTTATTAAATTATACATGATATTATCCGAATATAGTCCCCCACACATGTGCGTATAAAAATAAAATCACATGATTTTATTATATTATATTACAAATAATTTCTTTAATTATTTCAATAAGTAAATGTTTTTTTTATTTTTGTATTTATATTTACATTTCATTCAGTCAAGAATGTCTCAATTTAAATTCAATGACGTTGTTGATTTTTGAGTATCATATACACCTGCTTTTTTCTTACATTTTCATTTGATTTAATTTGGTAATTCAAGCAATTATAAATTACATATTTAAATATTTATAGATTACATATTATATTGTGTGGATCTTATATTAATATATATATATATTTGTTTGTTGACCTGTTTTGGTTTGTTTGTTTGAACTTTGAATTAATATTTGATATGATAAGTATAAGAGAATCCGGATTTTGTGAGTTAGTTTGTGTAAAAAATTATCATCTTTATGGTTCCTCAATCGCAATGTACATCTTAAAAATCTGATGTCATCATACCCCGAGTACAAAGATATAATTGGTATTCTGCTGACTTAATGGCGCGTGGTTAAAGTTTACAATAAACGGTATATTTTTAATATATTTTTGAAATTTTCGTTTGAAATCTCACAAAGAGCATTTAGAATACACATTTAATATTTAGTGTAAAATTTTTAAAATGATTGGTTATTGAATTTTCAAGAAATCGTGCTGAATAAATGATATAAAATATACTATTAACGGTGAAAATCTCGAAAAATTCTTAATTCTGTACAAGTTCTCCGAACGAATCCCCTCTCAATACTTTACTTAATAGATATCTTGTTTTAGTAAATTTCCCATTTATAAAATATATGCTAAAAATTGTGTTATTTACAATAAAATTGGTGAAAAATTGTGGAAAATTCTCAAATTCTGATCAAGTTCATCCAAGGAAATACCATTCAATATTTTATATCACATCTGACATCATTTAATTTCATAAATATTTTTCAAGACAATTTTGGTTGAAAAACTATTTAAAGAAATCGCTTTCTTAAATTGATTGATAAAAGTATAATAAAAGTACAATTTTATTTATTTATTTTGTTTTAAATATTATATTCCAAAATTTATTTTTATAATTATTATTAATTGTTAAATTTTGGAAAATTTATAATTTTTTTATTATACATTACTATATATATAATATATATTTATTGTTTCTTCAAATTATATAAATTTTCATTTAAAAACAAAAAAAGACGAAAAAACCAAATTCAAGACATTTTTACAAAAAATTATTTAATACAAATAAAAAAAAGTTGTATGTGTTACCTTTTTCATTAATTTAAAAAAAAAATTAAGTTTCGATTTCTATTTTATTATGGAATATATGGAATTAATTTTTTTTCTTTTTGTATTATTATTATTATTATTATTTATATTAATTAAATTTTCTTTTCAATATATATATATTAATTTAAATTATAGTTAAATTTTCTTTTGTATATGGATTGAACATTAATTTATTATATTATTATTATTATTATATTATATATGGAAAATATCATTTATTTATTAAAATTACTTTTTAAATATTAGTTTATAATTATTTTATACAGTTTATATTAACAAAAAAATAAATGAAACAAAAAAAGACTAGATTTTTATTTTGTAGTTTTTACATTTTAAATATACAAAGAAATATATTTTTTATAGGAAATTATGTATAAATTAATATTAATTTTATATTTTAAATTATATAAATAATATTAAATATTATTGCTTTCATTATTTAATTATACAAAATTATTATATTTATATTTTATAATAAGATTATTTGTATTGTAAAGAAAAAAAAACTGGATTTGAAAATTTTAAATTCATAATTATTACAAAAATATTTTCTATATATATTAATTTTATTTAAGATATATTATTAATAATTTTTTATTATTTTTAAAAACTCTAATTAATTATGGAAAGTTATTATCGCGACCGTACATGGTTAAATAATTTGAATTTCGGACATAGAATTAAATGGAAAAAAAAGAATCCCTAATTATTTGTATTTTTTAAAACATTTTCGGGATTTGATTTCATTACAAAATGAATGTTTTCTTCTATTTTTTAGTTATATTTATTTATTTATTCAGTTAATTATCACAGAACTGAAAAAAAAACATACGATTAAAATTGATAATAGTAAATATACTAGTGTTATTTATTATTATTCAATAATTCAAAAACACCTAAACGAGAAATTATTTGTTTTTCATATAAAAACACATATTTTTAATTGTTTTTTTTTTTTGTTATTTCAATATTTTTCATCAATCCAATATTTACACAATTAACTATATTATTCCATTATTCATATATATAAATAGAACGGTTAAAAATACCATGTATTTTCTGCATTTTCTTTTATATTAATTTTAATTTATATACACACGTGTACGTACGTTTATTCTTTCGTATATATGGAGCGGAAAAGTGTTCTTAAAATTCTATATAGTATATATTTATAGTAAAAAATAATAATCTTCATTTTTTATACATTATATTTTGATTTTATGCTCAATAATTTTTATAAATGATTGCGCGATTTGTATAAAACAATCAAAAATTATTATTTAAACAAAATGAAAAGTTAAAAGAAAATAAAAACTTAAAAATAAAAATATATAATTTTTATTAAATACTTTCTGAAATTGCACATTATGATAAATTATAATTCAGGATTAAAAATAATCCATTCATATGGGACCAATTATATACAATTGATGATTTTTGGTGGCGGTGGTTGAAGTTGGGAAACTGCGATGATCATTTTCTCTCTCATATTCATAAAACTAAAAGATTGTCTCCTCTTATATTGCTTTGTTTGAATTATATATTATATTCTTTGTTATCATATATTTTTACATATTACTTGACCATACTTGACTTGACATGGTATGCATCATTGATTTAATAAGGTGTTTGTCACCTCAGAGAAGGACAACAAAGGACTCCCGTCCGGGTGATCGATGTACGCGTTTGATGGGTATGCGATAGCTGTGATATTGGAGATATTGTGCCGTGTTGGGGATGATGATGATGATGTTCCATGTAACCGTTGTTGCGTGATAGACAATGTGATTGGTTGGTTGTGTCCACCAATGATGACCTGAAAGACGAAAATAGAACTTTTAAAATCTGATTTACTTTTTTACTATTATCGTTTTTTAATATCCTATCTTTAAATATTCAAATAGTTTTGTTTTACAGCATTTTACATATTTTGAATTGATTTATATTAAACATATTCAGAATTTATTACACCTTAAAAATTATAAAACTTATAGAAAATATATTACAATTCTTGTATATATCCGTATTTTGAAAATTAAGAATCCTTATAAGAATTTGTATATATAAAAAAAACCTAAAATATACGAGTAAATGCAAGCAATATGCGAAAGATCTGATTTTTAGCAATATTTGACACATTTATCTTATAGTTATAATTTGAATAAAAACTGAATTAGCATTATCTTTGCCAATATTTCTTTGATATATTGTAATTGAAATCACACAATTATATAGAAATTCAATGTTTCCAGATATTTTTAAATATACTACAATACAATGAATTCAATTATTGATTTTACTATAAATATAATTTTATACTTAAAAAAACGGTGCTTTTAATAAATATGTGGGAATGGGAATTGCTAAAATACGTTGAAATATGGTAAATGAATGTTTTGTGATGAAGTTTTCATGTGAAGCAAAAAAATACTCCAATAAAACAAAGTAAAACAAATTAAAAACCAAACAAATAATAGAAAGCAAATATGAATTTAGCATTAATCATATAAAAATCCACTGAAAATCAAACACAAAACTACACAAAATACTAAAAAAACCAACATACAAACAAAACAAACATTTTTTTTTTTGGAGGAGACACTCACTGAGTGCTTGCGTGCTGTGGAGCATGGTGATAAGTGAAATACTGGTATTGCGAGTATGCAGGACTCCATACCTCGCAGCTACTTCCAATTGATTGTTGTGATGATGGATGTTGAAGTGGTTGTTGGTGGTGTTGTTGTTGTTGTAGTTGATGTTGAAAATGTTGTGGATGTTGCTGTTGCGGCTGCTGCTGTTGATGTTGTGGCTGCAAATGATGATGCAGTTGTTGTTGTTGTTGTTGATGTTGTTGATGGTGTTGATGATGGTGATGTTGGTGAGTTTGTAGATGATTTTGCGGTGATAATTGTTGCTGTTGATGATGGTGATGAGAAAGATGTAAAATTGATGTAGGCGATTGATGATGATCTAGATGACTATTATTAGTGTTATTATTATGGAGTTGAGATGGTCCATTTAAATGGGAAGGTGAATGGGAGACTTGTGATGATGAATATATGGAAGAATTTTCAATAACACCACTATCTTGATGTATTTGATAGATTTGTATACCGCCAGCACCACTTCCAGTCGTCGATGATGACGATGTGGGACTATTTTTATTTGAATTATTATTTGTACCATTCCATTTTAAATGTGGTTGTGCATTTTGATGTTGTTCCTCAATATCATCGGCCGGCGGCGACATTACCATATGATTTGTTAGTTTTTGTATGTGATGTGAAGATATACTATTATTATTATCATTAATATAAATTCCATTTGTGCCGCCCGTCGGTGTTATGCTTGGCGAACGCCGATTTATCGATACGGATGCTGATGCTGATGATGATGATGCCACAGCCGACGACAACGACGATAAGGATGATGTTGAAGAGGATGCAGATGCTGTACTTAGATTATTACCTATATTTACTAAACTATTGTTTGTCGACGATGTTGATGAGGTTGTGGTTGATAAGGTGGGTGAAGTTGTTGTTATAGGCGTTGAACCCCACATTAGTACGGTTTGTCGTTCATAATGTTCAACCGGTGGTGAATGTTCAATTTTCGGTGTCACTATCAAACCACAATGATTTGTATTTTCATTGGAATTTGTTGTATTATTTTGATTAGGAACATTATTATTACTATTATTCGAACCAACATTATTTATTTTTGGATTATTATTATTCGGTGTAATTGATGATACACTATTTGCGGGCGATGGACCATCCGAAGAACATGAAACAACATCCATAATTGGTGGTGGAGATGGTTTTGGAGTTTTTAATGATGTTGATTGAATTATCTACATATAGAACAAATCGTATATTGATAACTTGAAAGAATAAGAACTCAAATCTTAAAAACTACGATTATATAAAAATGTATTTACATTGTGACCGCCGCCGATGATTGATGTTGGACTACTATCATAACCACTTCCATAATGATTACGTTCATGTTGTAATACATGTGATGAATAATATTTTCCATTATCATGTTGCCATTTTCCATCTTCACCGACTTTTGTAGTGGCCGAGATGCCCGATGTATAACCATCATACGGTAAAAATCCATTAACATATGTTGCTGAGGAAGCTGAAGGTGCCGATGTTGTTGAATGTGGGTGATGATGATGCGAATGATGTGAATGTGGATGATGTGGATGCGGATGATATTCTGGATAATAACCGGTAACTGCACCTTGAAGACGATATTGATGAAATAAATTATCGGTAACTGGATAAAAATTTGTAGAATGTACTGATGGTGTCATATAAATATTATCCGCCGATGAACCATACGGAGACGATGAATACATTGGATTTAAATTGGAATAGGCAGCAGCAACAGCAGCGGCTGCCGTTGGATCTGGAATGTATTCGACAACGGTAGCAGATGGTGGTGTAATCGATGGTCCCGTAACATTTGTCTGTTGTTGTAGTTTACGTTTTGATCGACACGTGGATAGAAAATCTCGTAATTGTGTTTTATAACGACGTGTTGTTCGTTGTGGAGTGACGGACGCTGGTACGGTACCATTACCACCACCGGTTGATGATGTTATCGAAGTTGATGATGTTATCGGGGAATTACTTGGTGGTATTATTAATTGATCGGCTTCCGAAAAATATGTTGATGCTAAACCCGTATCCAAATAGCTTACCTATAAGTTAACACAAAAAAATATATATAAAAATGTATAAAAACACATATATTATTATAAGAAACTCGTCGTATTTACTTTAAAATCCATTGTACGTTTCCCCAATAAATCACGTCCTTCTTCTTCCATTAATTGTCGATGGGTACATATAACAAAATCTGGTTTTGAATTTTTATACACTAAACGTGAACTCGTTTGTAACCATTGCCATTCGGTATCCTTTTTCTGATAACGATAAGCAATCATACCCGAGGCTCCAGTCTTTAATACTATAAATATATTTAAAAAAAAATTCTAAATCAATTCAATATTCAAAATAATAATCACCATAATAAAATCTATATATAAATAACTTACATTCTTGATGAGCACTTGCAACATACGATAAATCATCGTAATGAACTAAATCATAACCGCCCATACTTGCTAATTCACCATCCGAATAGCCCAACACGAATTTACCTCGTTGATCCATTGACACCAATGAAAAATCTAATTTGTGCTTTGATTTAAACATATTTTCTTTTTGAGGTATTTCTAATAGACTTGGTGGACCAAATGGGGTACAATAGGCAAATAATGCTAATGGTGGATCTTCTGTTTTACGATTTTGACCATGTAATATTTTAACACGTCCACGTATATCCAAACGTAAAAATCCCGATGTATTGTCTAATAAACATCGAAATCTTACGGTAAAACTTCGTTCTAAATAATTGATTTTATCGGGTGCTAACGCTTCCGATAATGGTAATGCCGCTAAATCAGCTGGAAGAAATGAATTCCATAACAATTGTCGTTGTAATTCTTCACGATCTTCTGAATGCACTAATTCATATACCGATTGATGAACAATATCTGACTAAATATGATGAAAACAAACAAAATAAAAAATTAAAATCAATTCAATTAGTTTTAAATTTAAATATTATTGTATTAACCATTATATATACAATATAGTTATAAATGAACAGAATAATCGGGCGATTTTGTTATAATATAATCTATATTATTTTTATAAATGTATTTTATTTTTCCTTATTCTTATTTTCGGACAATATTTTTATTTTTACTGATAATTTTATTACCTCGATATACCGAGTGTTGTACTAATTGTAGGCCCTCCTAATGGAACTTATAGTGGTATAAAATTGCATCAAATTGGTCAAGCTTCAAATGCAATAGGTTTTATTCATTGTGAAACACCAAGTATAAGATAATAAATTATATCTACCTTAGAGTTTTTTTTTCAATTTTGCGATTTCCACTTAATTTATATGTAATTTATCAACGTGAAATAGAAGTGTGCATATTTTTTTTATATATTAACGTGTTGTATTAAAAATCTTTAACAAACAAACGCCCATATTTTTTATTATATAAAAAAGAACACTTTTCTAATTTCAAAATCAACAAAATCTTCTTTTTGTTTTGTATTATTTCTTTATTATTTTCAATCCTGTTTTATATCTTTATCAATTCTTTTTTATTATATAATTTTTTTTTTATTTAAAAAAAAAACCATAAATTTAAACACAAAAATTTTTATCAATAAATATTGCAATATCTTATATCGTCGAGCTTAACCAACCCGTGCTTAAAAGAACATCACTCAATAGTTCCTATATATATTTTTTTTACTTGATCAATTTATGACATTCAATTTAAGTTGATAATTTCATTGTAATTGTATTTTTAGTATGTTCTGTAAATATTATAGAAGGAAGTTGTTAATTTCTGTGGGGACCTTTATTCCATGAAACTTAATCACAAAAATTGCACATTTAATTCAGTTATACTCTGACAATTACAAAACGGTAGCTGCTTTACTATAATCTGCATCATTTGATGTGTAATTTAAAATATATACCTTTGTTTTTTTTTATATTGATTTTATAATATTGAAATATTGACTTATATTTTATTTTTAAAAAATAATACCAAAAAAATTGAAAATAATACAAAATAAATAAGTTTCAAAATTATATGATTTATTAAAGATTTTTTATTTTATACTGTTCAGGTATATAATAACATTATTTAGTTTTTTTTTATTGCAAGAAATTTATGTTTTAATTAAGTTTATTATATACCTGATGATATTTTTCAATTTAGATATAGAATTGTATATGTTTTTTTTGTATTTTCCATTTATTAACTAACTAAACATTTTGGATTTTAAATAAAATATATCTATCTTGAAATAAAGGCAATCTACCGAGTTAAATTAAATGCATTTTTTGTTAAGATTTTATTTCGTGGTTTGAAATGCATATAAATGTCCAAGGAAAAGGTGTCAGAAAAATAGCATAATCACTCTATTCTATATATAATGTAATATTTGCAGAATATTACGGATTGAGTTCAATATTCATTTGAAATTCTACAAATAATTTGGATGGAAAAATGTCCTTTTACCTTTCTATTATCGAATACCAATATCACATTCAATTATTTGTATATCTAATGACGATCAGCATATCAGGAACCAAATTAATCAGTACAATAACCCAAACTATTAACCATTAATCATCATTTCTTATTGAACTTTTACTGTTAAATAAATTTTAATCCATATTTATTTTAATTCTGATGAATAACCTTTTTAATATTCGTATTATTATAACAATTTATTGCCTATTTCATATAATTGATGTAAATTGAAATCAATATTTCAAGTAAATTTACTTAAAAGTTACCTATCAAATCATTTTACAACATTATGCATTCATCAATTAATATAAATAAAATAAAAAAGATGGTAATAAAAAAAACTCATTCAGATTTGAAACCAAAGTTTCCAGATAAACATTATCTGGTATATTTCAATATATGATGATATCTGCATTTGAATTTTCCAATATATGCGACGTTTTTTTATGCATATATATAATTTAATTATACATATTTTCATAATTCCATTCACATTGAATAAGTACAAAAGAAAAACTTTATAAATTTTCCGAAAGATTTTCTTTCAAAAATTTTCCCTTGTTCAATAGGTTTTATTAATAAATAAAATAGGATTGAAAAGAGATTTTAACCATATCAAAAACACTCCAGACAATATTTCTATCGTTGAAACTTACATAAGATAACATAAAATATGATGATGAAAAAAATATATTAAGAAAATTTTCCTTGTTATATTTTTTCTTCATCCTCTTTTTGTGTTTTATCTTATGTAAGTTTCAACGATAGAAATTTACAGTTATAATTTTGGGTGTAGAGCGGGTATCCCCCCCCTTGGATACCCGAGTATATATATACACCAACCATACGGGCACAAACGCCCGCACGGTCAATGTATATATATACTTTGGGGAGGGTTCATCGTCGAACGATAGGCATTCTGGGACCAGCATAGGAGATCTTTGTGGCACCAGTGCGCACACAGAAATGGAAATCGAATGACCATGACCCTCCCTAATTAAAAGCAAATCTCACATGTAATTTTAATACATGTGAGATTTTTGTTTGTGAAAATCGGCGGCTTCGCTACCAACTCGACCATACTTTCATCTTAAAAAATATACACTTGAGTTTTGTTCACATATAATACAAATAGCATATATGGAATAAATGTGTGGAAAATATAATGAATGGAAATTAATTTTAATATATTTTGATTTGTGTTTTTTTTCATGATGTTCATCAAATTTTTTTTTTTAAATGTATTATAAATATAATTATAAGAAAAAAAAAAAAAAGGTGATAAGTAAATGTGTGAATCCTTGGGGATATGAACTGATGTTTTCCAGACATATCAAACATAAAATTTATATGTAAATTTGCGATGGTTGAATAAAAATTAATTTCCTATTTGATCATATACAAATCTATTTAAAATTGCATATAAATTTATGGTTTTATCATTGCATAGACAAATTGGTAATTACTTTTCTTTCAATACTACATTACATATATAAAATATACGCATTCAATAAATCTATACTCATTTATATATATATATATATATTGAATTATGATATCTCATTCCTCATTGTAATTTTCCATTTATACATACAAATATATACTATCAAATATAATACCGCTATTTATTGTATTCAAGGTTTTATTCTATTACATATAGTATATGATATTTTATATATAATATTTATCCAGACATTCTAACGGGAGATTATTTTATTTTTCTATATATCTTTTGAATGTTTGAACATCGTCATTATTATTATTAGTGCATTATATTTTTCTATTCATTTAGTTACTGTTTTTGTTAATGTTCTATTTTTTTTCTATGATCTTTTCCAATAATTTAAAACAAATTTATTTGTTATATTTTTCTTTGATTTTATAAAATGCACAAAAAATATATTTTTGAATTGAGATGTACATTTTCTATTCTATTTTAATAAATTCTATTGTTATCACATTACGGTAAAATATAATATATTCTATATAGAATATATATTTTGATGCCTATTCAAAATTGTGTATTTCGTCGTTATTAGCACATTTTAATTTAGTTGTTTGATTTTAATGTGCGAGTGTTTTTTTTTTTTTTCATAAATTGCTTTTGTATTTCATTAAGAAAAAATAATTAACTAAATATAATTATTGCATCTTTTATCAAACGTCGTATTGAAATATTAATTTTCTTTAAGGATATATAGAAAAATAATTAAATAAAATTAATATTGGAAAATATTTTGTGGTGTTTTTTTGTTCTTTGTAATTTTTCCATTGATAATTTCAAGAATTGAGTGAGTAGAAAATATTTTTTATAATTAATATAACTGTAAGAATATAATTGTAAGAACATTGTTGGGAACATTTCATTTCTTTGGTTTGCCAAAATACATACATGTGTAAAATCGAATATGTTTACTAATCCATTTTTATGATCTATCGTTTCATGACAATAAACTTAGAATAAAATACATTTAAAAATTTTCTATTTGGGAAAATGCCTATAGAAAATATAGAAAATCTTTGACCAAAATCGTGTCCCTTTGAATAATTGTTAAGATTTCAAAAGTATTCCATATGAAATGAAACAATCTATTAAAATTAATTTTTACCTGATGAAATCCCAAATAACTTTCTATACTATGCGTTGCAAAAAATACTTCTCCTTCACATGTTAAAATCATAAGGAAACCATTCAGTGCCTGCAATTGAAAAAAAAAAATGTTTTGTAAATTATATATATACAATATCAATTAAAATGTGTGTGTGGTATTTTTTATTTTGTTATCAAAAAGGAACATCGCATCAACGAATCCAATTAAATATAAAATTAGGTTAAATTTATATATATATTGTAATGGATATATATCCAACTTTACATATATAATTACATACAAACGTTAATAATATAACAATTCTTTTCCATTATAAAATTTTTTAATTTGTATTTAAAACAAATTTTCGTTCGTCAATTCGATTTTCATATAATTTTACCTATATGTATAAGTTTATAATATATTTGCCACACATGAGGTATAAATTATAATTAATTAAAATATATAATTTTTAAATAAATAATAATTTACATTTAAATCATTTATATTCATATATTCTTTAATATGTATATATATTAATAACTCAACGCTGCAATTACCCTATAGTAATTTTAAAATGTGCAATGTTTATATATTTATTAAAAAAAAACAACTACTGCAATACAGTGGTCTATATGAGATTGTTATTTTTAATTATCAATTGCAAATTATTTGATCTTTGAATTATTTGACCTTTGGTTTTCATTTCAAATTCCTTTGTCATTTGAACGCCTTAAATTTCGAGATCCTCTCGCATTGAATTATTCGCCTTATACAAAATCTTAAAATCCTCAAAATAACCTTTATGTGGGAATCTATTGACAAGAACTTATTCTACAATAGTTCTGCATTTCCACATCTTTATAAGTTCAAAGTTTTCTGTATACATTTTTTATAATTAAAATTTATATAATATTTAACAAAAAAAAAAAAAATATAAACAAGTAACTCGCATAATTCTTATGCGGTTTTTATATTTAATTGTAAATATAAGTTAAAGAAGGATATATTCTCATAAACCACCCATTAAAAAATCCCCATAAGTTTTATTTTTTATTTTCATATATTTACATATGAAATTATAATTATATATAAATAATTATGCATATATCCATATCCATAATAATAAATTATATTTTTCCTTTCCTATATGTATTATGTAAATATATATTTATAATAATAATTATACTTATCAAAAAGGTTGTTTTTGATTGGAGAGAATAGAAGTTTTTTTTTTTTTAGTTATATACATGATGCATATATATATGAGAATAATTATAAAAATTAAGAATAGAACAATGTAAAAATATAATTTATTAAATATATATAAAAAAAAGAATAATATACCTAAATATATATAAAAAATAAAAATATTATAAATGAGGAAGGTTGACATTTTAAATATATATGTGCGTATATAGTTATTATTTAATATAATGTTTATAATTGACATAAAAATAATTTGAGAATTTTATTTTATCTAATTTTAACAAACATTTATTTAATATTTTTTTTAATTATATATATAGACATATAAAGTATAAATTGAAAACAAATCATAAAAAAAAAACCGTATTTGAAAAAACATCTAATTATATATAAAATAAGAATGTATATATAATAATTAAACTATTGATTTTTCTCACGTATATTAACATTGAATTTGTTAATAAATATATATATATATGTAAAGGAAATTAGATTCTTGTCTTATCCTCCATCATCGCAGTAATGCTGTTATATCTTATATATAAAATTTAATGAAGAATATTCTGATTTATTTATCATTAGGTAACAATTTTAATCACAAACGTTATATAGTATAGTGGCAAGAACCCATATGAATTCCATAATAACAAATGACCTTTTTAAATGATATCAAAATTATATTAAAATCTGTAAAATCACAAACACTTTCGTATAGACAAAAATTCATAACAAAAACTATATTAAAAATATCATTTTTATAATTATGTATATCCATAACATAATTAAAATTCATTCATATTCATATACCATAATATATTATTCTTATGGTTCTAAATATCAATTTATAACTCATAAAATTCTTTACATTTATATGAAAGTTTATAAATCTTAAATTCTTATAATAAATTAATGAATTCCAAAAAATGTGTTCACTTCTTCAAACTCTAAACTTATATTGTACAATGTACGTACATTTATTATTATATAATTCGTTCGTTGCTATAGTATACATATAGATACAATTTCATATCTCAAAATATTTACAATAAATGATAAAAAATTATACACATTTTTCATATAAATATTTAAATCGGTTTATAATATCTTTTTAATTCAATTATATTTATGTATTATTTGTACTATATAAATTTTGTTTTATTTATAGTAAAAATTATATTATAATGGACCCTAAGATTTAGCAATTTTCTATAATTATTTCTTATAGATATTTGTAAAGAAAATTATAATCGTATTATTATTTCTCTTTATTCATTCGAATAAAAATAAAATACAAAATGTGTGTATAGCAAAAACACGTTCAATGTATTTATAAAAAAAACTAATTGCTGCGGAGAAAAGAAAAAAAAAACAGAAAAGAATATGTCAAATATGCGATAATTTCAATAATTTCTCTTTAATCATATAATAATAAATAAAAATAAATGCATTTTTAAATAAAAATAAAAGTAAAAAATTACCTTATACTAAAATTAATACTATAAAAGATATTATTTAAAGGATATTCTAAAGGATATTCTAAAGGATATTCTATTTTATTTATAGTTAAAGGAAATTCTGTAATATCTTGATTAGCCAAAATTTTGTTTAATTTTTTAAAAGAAATCTAACTTTCTAAAACGAATTTTGTATAATTTTCCAAACAATATTCTACCCAATTTTTACAACAAAATTCTGTATGATTTTTTTTAAAGAAAATACATTATAATTTTTTATAGAAAATTCTAAATCATTGAAAGGAAATTTATAAAATATTGTTGAGGAAATTCTTTCTAATTTTTGAAAGAAAATTCGGTATAATTTGCTTAAGGAAATCCTGTATATAATTTAATAATAATTTGTTTTAGGACATTTTGTATAATGGTCTTTAGGAAATTTTGTATAATTAATTAATTACTTAAGGTAATTCTGTTTAATTTGTTGTAAGAAATTTTGTATAACTAAAACTTTAGGAAATGCTGCAAGAAATTCTGTATAATTTTGTGATTGAAATTATGTTTAATATACTTTAATATACTTAAATTCTGTATAGATTTTTGAGGGAAAATCTGAATAGTTAAATGGTATTATAAGGGATATAGATACGCATTGAAACGGTTTTCCCGCTATACACGTCAAAATATATGTATATTTATTATATTTTTATATATAGTTCATATCATATTTTTTTTAATCAATTGATTTTGAACAGAATCGATTAAAATTTCAATTGAAAATGAAATAAAATTGTCTATCGCGATATATAGATATATGTAGATTTGTAGATGCATTTATAAATGGTGTGTGTTATATGAAAAATATGTTTATTTAAATATGTAATATATATCATCTATCATGTAAAATATAGAATAATAATAATAAATAGTTATATATAAAATAAAATAAATATAATTTTAAACAATAAATAACTTTAAGCATATGCCAATCATTTTAATTTTGTTTCTTGTATATCTATCTATATTCATATACATATATTAAATATACACTTATTTTTCTATATGTTTATATTCAATTTTTTTGATAAGCATAATTTCTTTTACAAAATATATATAGCTTATATATCATTTGTCCATAATAATATAATATATAGTACGTAAAAGTTTAAAGAGTGCAAACATTTATAATAACATTCAATCAAAAGTTTTAGATCTGCACGCAATATAAAGTATATTTATATTTCTATAAATACGTAACATTTATACACGTATGTATATAGTTAAATTTATACCATTTATATGTACATTTTCACATTCATATATATAGGTATATATAATAAAAAATATATTTCATTCAATATATAAAACAACTCAAACATATTCGTTGAACATCTCTCACACATTGATTTTGTCCAAGTTCTACAGGTTGATTTTTGCATTGATTCTTGACTTTATTTTTAATTTTGCTATATTTTATAATATATATTCATATCCTTTATACACACACACACACGACGTCGCTTATTATATTCGAGAACAAAAATAACAAACAGCAACAGCAAAAAAAAATCAAATCAAAGGTGTTTTTTCACCTTTTATTACATGTCTTTTCTTTTATAATATATATACAATAATATATATTTGTTATAGCATTGTTTCATGCAACATTTAATGCACTTAAAATTCTATATTTATATATATATATTCATATCCCATATCCATGTAATATGCCTATATATACTATATTTTAGCGAAATGTATTTAATATTATATGCATTTATATACTATATATATTTTCTAATAAATGTTTTGTATGTATTGTATATAATATTGATATTGATACCTAATTCACAATATAACTACTACAATATGGAATAATATCCATATAATAATTGTATTTACACACGTGACACCTTTAATATGGCGTGTTAAACTTGTTAAACTTACGTGACCCAAAGAAAACTAACTCCATAAATAACCATATATTATATACATATATATTTTAATAACGCATCGTTGAAATGATTATTGTTTAAATATATATAAGTTATATTATAGTATATAAATATTAAATATCAAATATACATATAATTTTTTAAGTACCTATATATTATACATATATAGGAAAACGAATATTAATTTCTTTTCCTTTATACTTTTTGCTAACTCAATCACATAATGAATTATGATTTAATGTATAATAGAAAATGTTTATGAATTAAAATTGATTATAATTTAAAATTTGATTTTTACTAAATTTTCTTTATAAAACTTACTAAATTTAGGATTACCTATTTTTTATTAAATATTACGTATGGAATTGGAAAATCACAATTAAGAGATTTTAATAAACAATCATTTTTCCAATCAGAAATTTAATAAAGATAAGAACATTTAAATGGAAGTAATAATTCTACAAAATCAATACTGAAAATATTTTGATTTGATTAGTCTGAATGAAAACATTGATACCAATTTATAGACAATTATTCGGATCAATGATCCTGAATTTAGTTGGCGATCCTTAAATCGAAAATTCTATATAATGTTCTGTAAAATTTTCACATGGAAATTCTGTCTAAGTTTCTGTATGAAATTCTGTCTGTTTTATCTGTATGAAATTCTGTCTAAGTTTGTATATGTAATTTTTGATAATAAATCTATATAGCTTTAAAATGTACAAATATAAATATTTGAGGAAGGTCTCTAACTCCATAAAAATGAAGAGTTTTTAACACTTTTCATTAATTTTCCATTTTAAATTTCATATATATATACTTATACATATTTGATAAATAATTAATGAGTATATATCCATTTACAAAATATCTACAAAACAAATCAAAAAAAAAAAACAAAATAATAAAAAATTCAATTAACCGCATTTATTAAAATTGAAGAAATTTATATAATTAATATAACTCGGAAAAGCAGCATATCTAAACTGAAAATATATCATTTACTATTTACCCTTTAAGGTAGTTGTATATAAATAAAATATATATAAAATAAAATAAATATTAAACGATTTAGAATTGGTCAAAATCATGCGAATTATTATTATTATTGTTATTATTCTTATTATATTATGTTATTATTCTCTATATACATATATTGTATTTTTAATGTGGTCATTTGCGATATAAAAATATAATGATGATTTTTTGGTTTTGTTTTGTATATTACACATTAAACATATCATTAATAAAAAAATTCTTGACAATGAACGATGGACAAACACTTCATATAAATATATTTTAAATATACCTGCGATGGAAGTAATAATACAAATAATATATACACGAATTATATATATGTATATAAGAATTGCGTGAGTTAAACATTTTTATTTTTTTGTAATATTAGGACATTGAATATTTATATACTTTTGCTTTATATATACGACAAAAATTCACGAAATATTAAAAAAGTTATATTAGATTAAAATGATATATAGTGCGGGGTTAAATTCAAAATATATTATAATCCATTGAACATTATCTATATTTGTTAAATATTAGTCTTAACGTTTCCTTATATGTAAATCGATTTTTAAATGAGAATTTCCCGAAGATTTTCATGCTTTTTGTTTGTATTTTGTATTTAGAAAATTTTACAAATTCAATTTCTCAGTACGAAAACTCGTTGACCAATCATTTTGAAAATTTAAGATGATTGTTATAATATTCTAAATTCTAAAGGATCTCTACAAAATATTAAATGAGGTTTCCTTAGACGAACTTGATAAGAATTAAGAATTTTCCGGTTTTTAATATATTTTGTATGAACATTTTTATTAAATTTGTTTATAGGTATGAATCCTTGAATTTCGTTAACCAATAGTTTAAAAAATTGTACAGAAGGATTCTATATTATTTCTGTATGATATTGAAGGTTTCCTGGGAAGAACTTGGTTAGAATATAGAATTTTCCGAAATTTTCCCATTTTTTAGTATTTATATTTATATGAACATTTTTAATAAATCAATTTCTTAATGCTTAATCTTTAAAATTTCGTTTACCAATCGATTAAAAAAGTTTACACGACATTTTTTATGCATTCTAAACGATTTATGAAAGGGGTTGCCTTCAACAAACTGGATCAAAATAGGGAATTATCCATAAATTTTACTATTGTAAAACATTGGATGACATTTCCTTGCGAGAACTTGGTCAAAATTTAGTCTTAAGAATTTATACATAACACATTATTGTCTATAAATATGCAATTTAAGTTAAATATACAATTGATGAATTGAGTATATTTTACATTTTACACATTTAGCGAAATCATCCCATAATCCAGAATAAATATTCTATTTTTTTTAACAAACTAATAAATCTAATTTATGATGAATTATAAGATGAACATCTCATATATACAGATATTTATGTGAATAATTAAGCAAATTTCAGTAAAAAAATGTAAACACACTTTTTCCATATATAAGTAAACTTATATAAATAAATCACAACACAATTAATGGCAATACTATGATTCTATATATATATAGAGAATGATATAGAAACAAACAAAAAAATCTCATATAAATGATTGTTTTTTTCCTTGTCCGATTATATAATTTGTAATAATTTAAAGAGGTAGAATTAAGAACAACTAAAAATTGTCTAATAATATCTATAATGATCTGATTTTCCAAAAAAAAAACAACAATTTTAATAACGAATTATATTAAATTTTTACTATATATACAATATTTTTTGCTTTACTTTAAGCGGTATTTTTTTTATACCCTTTCATTCATTCATTAATTTTTATTATAGAAAAGAAAAAAATAGAATTATATATTCATTAACAAAATAAAAGAGTTCTTTTTTGGTTAACAAAAAATTTTAAAATAAAGATGTAAGAGATGTAAATAAAAACTAAAATCATCATCTATCCGAAAAGAAAAGATAGAGAAAAAAATCAATATTAGTAGTAAATTAAGAGAATTAAATGAAAAAAAAATAACATTTCAAAGACAGAATAAAATATCACTTTGTAATTTATATACCTTTTTTTGTTATATATCAAATAGTTAATAATAATAATAATAGAAGGAAGAAGAAATAAAAAATTAATATATACGATTGTGATTGTATAGGTACCTTTAATTATATCTTCTTTTTTTTTTTAAATTACATTTATATAACCTCTGTGTATATAGATTTAGATGGATAAATATGAAATGGATGCTTATACTTTGTATGTATCATAAAATCATAACATAAAAATTATAAAAATTGAATTTACTATTAGGTCACATTAGTTCACTTATAAATTTTTTTTTTCATTTGATATGCGGTATGGATAAGTTTATAATTTTTTACATTTACAATATCAGTCCGCGCTGCTTTGAATTCTCTATATATACATATATCAACTCCTTCCATTAATTATTTGATGGTTTGTTGTGCCACTAATGCGATTTTAATAATCACAATTGTATATTTTATATTTTATTTATCTGATGATAACTAACTACATATAAACTTGTGTATTTATATACACTATATACACACTTGAATTATATGAAGACTATATGTGAATATAAATATAATATAATTTATATTTATGTTTACATATTTATACTTATGTGTATATTTGAGGAGATATATACGAGAACGATTGATGTTATATATGGTTAGGGAAATATATATATATATATATATATATATATATATATATTGTATAATTTGAGGAATTATATAGAGTTTTTTTATTTATTATATTATAGTTCATGTATTATACATACATTTTTTTTTATTATTACATTTATTCCAGAATATTATATAGTAAAACGACTAAATATAAATACACATTTTCTGTTCAGATATATGTACATAAATCAAAAGTATATATCTGTTAATTATCAATCTTTTTTTTTTTATTGTATATTTATCTTGAACAATATCTTAACACGTTTTTTTAGACGCCAGTCACATGTATAATAATCAGTGATTTATTTTAGTGAAATCGTTATTATAAAAATCTTACAATACAGTTTTGTATTTTTTATATTTTATTTAGGAAATTTTACTCATAACATCCGCACCCTTAATTTTGTGGAAGATCGTGTGAATATTCTTTGTATAGGATTAAAAACTTTATATATATATGATTGATAATATTTTGTAATAAATTTAGGAGTAAACCAATCAGATTTTTCGAATCTATATGTGTTAATGAAAATTACATTGTTCGTTTTACATTCACTTATCTTTTGTATAAAATTATTGTTTATGTATAAAATTTAGCATTTAAATGGTATATTTCAGCAATTATAAACATTAACATAATAATTATTTACCTGTAATATCATATCACCATCAAGTGAACTATGTTCAAAGGCACCCAATTCACGGCTGCTTCGATACGAATCATGATGATGCGAATGTGTAAGCATTCCATTTTCTTCTTTTTCTTTGTGCATTACTAACAACCAAAAAAAAAAAATTTTAAAAATTAATTGTAGAATAATTATAAAATTTATAAAAATAAATATGTGGGTAAGAAAAGTATTTCTGAATTTTTATAAAAATAACATACGTATAATTACTAAAATAGTCATATATACTATTACTACAATTCCTTATAATTATATATATATATATAATATAACTTTTGTATCTTTATATCACAACTTTTTCATATTACATTTATTTTATATAGTTGAATCGCTTGCATTTATCTATTTTTATATAATGTTATGGATATATAAAGTACAGATAGTTTATATATATACATAAATATGTGGTATAATGGAATACATATATATTTTTCTGTAATTTAACAACCGCACCACCATCCCATTCCCAAATAATCGCAATTTCAAACGGGCGCTATATAATTTTATGAACTTATATAATATACTTCATCAGTATATATATGCTATATAATAAACTTTTAGGATATTTAGTATATATATAAAAGAAGAAATATATAAATGAAAAAACAAATTATTTCTCTGGTGATCCACATATTATATATATATATATATATATATAAGTATAATATCATATAATATAAATCTATACTATATATATATATATGTGTAGATAAATGTACGAATTCATTCATTTTCCCATTAGAATACTGCACATATAATATCAAAATAAAAAAAAAAAAACTCATATACCATATACATATAAATATAGATGGGGAGTTTTTATATACCCATTAAAGAACTGAAATACTTTTATATACAATATAAAGTATAAGAAGTATATATAAGTTCTATTTTGTACAATTTTAGTTTAATTGGAATGAGATTTTTGGGTGGATTATTTTATTTTTCGTTTTGTAAGTTGTTTTGGTAAGCAATCGTATATATTCATTTCCGATGCTTCATTTCCGTTATGATATGCGGTCAGCCATCTTGCGACTGACTTCTTTTTGGGTGCTTTTGGGCGCTTGTTAATTTTTCTCATACATCTTTTCATTTATATATATATGTTTAATTTCTTATATATAACCTGCACAAATATACAGATTTTTATTCAATGTATTCTATTCAGAATATATAAATTTTCTTTTATAAATGTACATTTATGCTATACGATTTCATTTATCCATCGATTTTTACCAAAAATATATATAACCATATAAATATATATATAGATATAACTATATATTTTTAAGCTTAGAAGTTTTTATACAATAAAATATAAGGAAATGGAAAGAAAAGAATTCTTAAATATATATATTACCTATAATATACATAGATTATATATTTTTACCAAATAGATTTACGTTTATACATTTCTTTTTATGGTAAATGATTTGGGTGCTCATATATAGCTCCGCATATAATATATCTATACATAGTAGAAATATATTTCATGGAGGTATGCGGATTACTTACCAAAAAAAGTTTATATATATATAATATATACACTAAAAGAATTCATTAATAATGAATGTATTAAAATATGCTGTATATTGCAAGATATTATCCATTTTAGATTTATGATAATTCGTTTCCCTTTACTATATATACATCTTTCAATATATAAAAAATATAAATTATCAATGATTGCATAAAATTATATGTCTATATATTATTTGCTTTTAAATACGTATAATTTATTACGATTATATAAATTTAATATGTAATTGAACTCACACACTTTTTATATCTTTGTTTATTTTTTTTAGAACGGTATAATTATATAAGCAAAAAAAATTGTTCAGGTGTTTTGATCATAATTAAATGGAATATACACTTTCTAATGATCAATATTTTTTAAGATTCTTAATTGGTAATCCTTATAAAAATGGCGTTAAAACTCTTTATATTACTTTCATATGAATTTTCCGAGATTTTCCACATTTAAATGAAAATAAAACATATTTTTAATGGTAAATTTGTGAAAATTCACGATATATTAAAATGATTGTCATTTCCTAACCAGTTAACCATTCCGAATGAATAGACCACAGATAGAAAAGTGATATATTTATAATGGATTTATGTCATCAATAGAAGTGGCATATAAATAAATTCTTTATTCTATAATATGAACAACATTTTCCACTCTATTACAATCTATTTCTATAATCACCTAATGTTAATTTAATGCAATGTTTATTATATATTTACATTAAATTTTGTTTACATTTTTACAAAACCAAAAAGATTAACCTCAACAATTCTTTAATTTTACCGAATTGTATCGATTTGAAAAACATCACTTTATAATTTATTTATCCCTATATATAATTTATTTGGTTTTTGTTGTTATATTGACTTATCTGCTCCCTTATATTATTTCCAAAATATCTCTATATAATAAATATAATCAAAACAAGATATGTATAATAACAAAAATATATTTGGTTCTACAATAAAAAAAAAATAAATAAAAGTGCAATTGTTGCATTACATAACAATAAATCCTGTATTATATATAGTTAAAACTTTGATGGTAATAATAATCAAATTGATGATTCAACGTCATATAATAAAGACTTTGTGAACGCGTGTCATCATGACATGTTCATATATATATCATATAGCTCTATACTATATATGATGATTTTTGTAATTTCTATATACATTGTGTATTATTATTATATTAGGCTTGTGTATATATTGAACTATTCGATAGATATATATATATACATATTTTTATATAAATGTGATGCTGACATATAATAATAATAAAAAAAAATCATTTTTTTTTGCTTAATCATTCACTAAACATATAACATATATAAGTACACGGTTGAATGAATTACAATATATATATATAACAACAAAATATTTGTTGAATTCTATATATAATTGTATTACATGCTGTTATTAATAATATATTATTTATTGTGTACATAAAGAATTTATATGGGATATGTAATGTTTTTCTTGTTTAAATTGTGATTATTATTATTACATTATCGCAGAACATACACCTATATTTATTTTAGTTTGGTCTTTTTTTTTTTTATTTTACAATAACCTCTATTTACCTATCTATACCTATATTTATTGTATAATATAACCTATATAGAAAAAAAATAAAAAAAAAGGTATATCAAAATAAATACAATATATAGGGATCAATAAATACATCATCAATTTCATTAATAATTTCCATAATATACATATATTATCTTCTTTAAAGCTTAAACTATATCAATATATATATAATATATGTTTAAATATATATTGTATGACCCTTAAATGTACTTAATATAGTGTATTGTATTTTTAAAGAAGAGGGTGAGTTAATTTTTTTTTTTTTTAAATATTTGCGGATATATCAAAATAAGGAATATAACATGCGGTATGGTTGGTTTTTATTACAAAATATAATCAATTTGCTGATTTTTAAAATAAATAAATGCGAAGGGATCTCCTTCTTTCTAATTTATATTTATAAACTATTATATATATACAATAAATTCATAAAGTATTTTTTTCTCATACATGAAAAATTTTAATCTAATTTTAATTTTACTTATTTTATTGATTAAAGGTTGTATGTCAATCAAAAAAGTATATATTTATATAGTCAATTTTATGTTTTATATTTTCTATTTTTATAAAATTATTTCCCATATGGTTTTTTTTTCATATATTTAGAAATTTTTACCTATGTATTATATACATACCCGTCCGTTCGTTCGGCTGTCTATATATCACCTACATAAAACATTTTCTCATTAAAGACATAAAAAAGTATAGTTTATTATACAGTGATGTTCGGTAAAATAGGTGTACACCAATTTTAATGTATTTTGATTAATTTCAAATACCAATATTTCTTTTTGAATCATGTCATCTATGCGAAAGTTTAGTACTTTGTTTACCTTTATTTATCACATGAAAAGAAAGAGACAAAAAATGTTGTCATTCCTATTTCCGGGAAATTAGCTATGAATATGCTGTTCGGTAAAATAGGTGCGTACTATGTTAATTGTGGTTTATTTATTTTTGGCGAATAAATTACATTTATTTGTGGTGAGTTTGTGAATTTTTAAATAAATTTAAGTTAAATTAGTGTTTTAAATTAAATTTTTGATTAAAAAAATACATATAAATACATATTTCTAAGTCACAATGGGTAGAAGTACACATTGCACGGTATTTGAACGGCAACGTATAAAGGATCTACGAGCATCCGGGCTAACGTATAAAAATATTTCTGAAATCATGAAATGCTCCCAAAATATGATTACCAACGCATTAAAATTCAAATATACCGCAGAAAGAAGGGGTAACAAACGCAAAACTACAACCAATGACGATCGTAGAGTGATTGTTGCCGCAAAAAAAGATCCCTTTTTATCATCCAGGGAACTTGTAAGAGAGCTTGATCTAAGCATTTCGTCAAGCACGGTAAGAAAAAGGTTAATAGAATCAAATTTATACGGGCGAATAGCTAGACAAGTACCAATGCATACTGCGAAACACATTAAACATCGCTTAGAATTCGCACATGCACATCGTGATTGGTCAGGTGATAATGGTATTAAAAAGTGGCGAAATATTCTTTGGTCTGATGAAACCAAGATAAATTTGCATGGATCAGATGGCAAATTACATGTTCGACGAAGACCAAATACAGAATTTTTACCAAAAAACACAAAAAAAACCATTAAGCATGGAGGTGGTAGTTTAATGATATGGGCATGTTTTTCATGGTATGGGGTTGGTCCTATATGTTTAGTTCAAAAATATCTAATGGATCAACAGGAATATATAAGGATACTTTCAACGGAAATGTTGCCATACGCAACAGAAAACATGCCTATTATATGGTCATATCAGCAAGATAATGACCCAAAACAAACGGCTAAAAAAGTATCGGTTTGGTTGTCACAAAATGAGGTGAATAAAATTGAATGGCCATCACAATCACCCGATTTGAATCCGATTGAAAACTTGTGGAAGCACGTAAAAACATCAGTTGCAACAAAACGAGTCAAAAACAAGGTAGAACTGTGGAAAGAAATTGTAAAAGTTTGGGAAGCTATTTCAATAGAACGGTGCCAAAAATTGGTGCAGTCCATGCCAAATCGATGTGAGGCAGTAATAAAAAATAAGGGACATGCGACAAAATATTAAATCATCGATGGTATGTACACGAAATACTTAAATTTTATTTAATCTTGAGGACATTAATACTTTTTCTTGTGTTTTTCGTAGAACAAAATATATCGCACCTATTTCATCGAACAGTGGAAATTTTTTAAAAGAAGATTTAATTAATTTGAAATATTTTGTTTTAGTTTTTTATTATATGAATTATGTTATACTTTCGTTAATATTTAATAATAAAATATTAATTATTGAATTTGAAATCATTCGTACTTCTTTTATACGATTTTATCCAATTTTTTCAGCACACCTATTTTACCGAACATCACTGTATATACATACATATTTGCATCTGCATATATCTATCAGAAATATTATAATTTTCATTTTTTCCCAATATTTATTCATATAATAAAGAGTATATCGCACAGAGACCAGAGATATATGCATTTGAATGTTGGATTGTTCAATTATACAAGAAAAACATATGTTAAATATATTTCAAATTGGTTTGATAGATAAAAACGCATATATTTTTTGTTTATGAAATAATATATTAATAAATTAATTTTACCATGAAGATCAATTTATTGTAATCATTGTCTATATAAATAATATACATAATACTATAGTAAATATATTTTTATAGTAAATACACACCCTAATTTGTATATTGTATTACCCTCTTCTTATTATTTCTATATAATTATTTAAATCATCAATTTATATGTCAAGTACCGAAAATTTATTTGATACATTATTATTGAATAAAAAAGATGCAATAAATGAATTATTATTATAAAATTGATATAAATATGATTTTATGGTCCATTAAAAATAATTAAAAATATTCATCTAAAGGAGGAATTTTTTAACATTTAATTTCTAAAAATATATCATTAGGTATTTCTGATAAATATTCGAATATGTTCCAAAAGAAAATATTTTATTTGGGATAATTTTTCCGATCATCTTATTGCAATATACCTTGATATATTCAAGGGGAATAAAAGCTTACTTTTTCAAAACGTCTCATGGTAGAGATATTTTTTATTCAATTGAATTTAATATTTATAATCATATATATATACAAATGTATTTTAAAATTGCATGAAGATTTGTGAACACATCAATTTCAATATCAATATTATAATATTTCAATCTCATTCCAATTTTGTATTACACTCGTGATATTATTAAATACCATCACATCATATCAATTGTTTAACCGGGTATTAAAACAGGAATTATTTATCGTTGTTCTACACTTATTATCTCAACTGATGAACATCGTCATTTTATTATATAGTGCATTATTACTCTGCATTATTTGTTAAAGTAATAAATTATATTATTGGCTTGTAAATTGTTTAATTAAATACACTTTTCCTTTACAATTTTCCGAAAATAAATTAAATAAAATTGAAAACACCAACATCCGGAAAATGATTTTGAAAGGTTTTTCATTTAAAGAAATAATAGTGTATTGATTAATGAAAATATGTTTGATAATTATATTATTTAAACAAATTTGTCTTGACATATTTTGGATTGGTTTTTATAAAATGCACAAACCAAAATATATATTTGAATTGAGATGCAATTTTTCTATTCAATTCAACATTTATTAAATTTCATTGTTATCACACCATGGTATAAAATAATAAAATAATATATTAGTATGTATATATAAATCGAAAATCGGTTCATTGACATTAAATTTATTTTTATACTCACTTACAATGTAGTGTGTATTTCGTCGTTATATTAACACATTTTAAAATTCATTTATTTTGTGGTTTGATTTTTTAATGCGTGTTATTTTTTCTTTAAATCGTTTTTTTTTTCATTTAAAACATTTTCAAGTAATATCGGAAAATATTTTGTTGTGTTTTTCTTTTTTTTTTTTAATTGTGTTTTATTTTAAGATCGGAGGTTTTCTTCAATTGGAATAAATTTCCTTTTTTTCCAAATTGTTAAAAATTATTAAATCATTTATTGATAAGATATGCAATAATAAAATGAAATCTATATGGGCTTTGATAATAATGGAAATTGAAGGATAGTATTTTACAAAAGTAGGGGTTAAAAAGTATGTACATTTTTTTATTATTTTGATATAAAAAAAAATTCACAACAGATTTTATGTCAATGGTATATAAATGATGGAAAATCTATTGTTTTTAATGAATTTTCTTTAACCGAAAGAATGTCCATAAGAAATCCAATAAGAAATGATTGAAAATTATTAAGATTTAATGATTATATGGTAATATTATTATGCTTATATGAAAGGATTTGTCTTTGTCATAATTATTGTGTGTGTGTGGGTGAAATATGCTAAAAAATTAAATTTTCAAAGTGTTTATTTTATTATTTCATATACGTTGTATTACTATGCAAATACAACAATTTTTATGGGGGAAATATATATTTCAAATAAATCTGGTTATGAATAAATTGTTGTTTTATTTATTATATTTATTCGTTTTGTAATTATATTGTTTTACTCTCCTGTATATTATCAAATACCAATACATCATAATTTTATTTCAATGCATATTGTTCATATCTAAAATGATGATGATCATATCAAACGCGATATATCATACAATGAAAATAATTTTTATCATTCGATATTCCAGCGGGACTTTATTTATTTTCTACAAATACTAAATATTTGAACATCATCATTATAATATTAGTGCATTATTTTTATATTTAATTTAGTTGATTTATTATAATATATTTTTTTTTTAAATAGTTATTTTCTTTAAAGTACCAAAATCGGTTCTATTGATTATCAAATAATTTATTAATATAATTTTTCTTTACTAATTTTCCGAAAAACAAATTAAATAAAATTGTTTACTGCGGGAAAACCATTTTCTTAGATTTATCTTTATCAAAATAAGTGTATTGATTGATTGAAATTGAAAAAAAAAATGTTTGGACATTATAAATTTAAACAAAATTGCTTTATTTGAAATCCATAATTTTCCTTATATGTGAATTTATTCGATCTTTTATAAAATGCACAAACAATTTATTGTGAATGTAGATGCAATTTTTTTCTATTCAATTTAACTTTGATAAATTCTATTGTTATCGCACGATGGTATATAATGTAATATAGTTTTATATACAGACTGACAAACGGTTTATCAACTGTTAAATTATTTTTATACCTACTCAAAAGTGTGTATTTCGTCGTTATTTGAACATTTTAAAATTCATTATTTTGTAGTTTTTATTTTAAATTGTGCGTTTTATTTTTCAATTATTTTTTTTTCTATCAAATAAAAAAAAAATTATATAAATTATTTGCATCGTCTTTTATCATACTGTTGATTTCAAATATTCATATGTTTAAGTTTAAGTATTTAGAAAAATAATTAAATATATCTTTTCGGATTAATATCGGATTAATATTTTATTGTGTTTTTTGTTTTTGTAAAAAGTAGTTTATTTTAAAATCGGTTATGTTTTCTTCTTCTCGTTAATAAAGTGATGTTTTTTTTTATTATAATGGACATTTCTAAAAATGATTCTTAAAAGACATTCAACGTATGCATTTGATAAAAAAAACTACAGAACAGATTGTATGTTAATATAAATGATGTAAAATCATCATCATTAATGATATGTTGCATTAAAAAATCATATACCCATAAAAAATATTATGAAGCATCCAAGAAAATTCTTAAAATTTAATGATTATCTTCATATGAAGCTTATGTGCACCAATTTGTCAGTGAGTATGTGAAAAATATTAGCAATTTAACTTATAAATTCTTCATTTTATTATGCCATTCGATATTCCAGCGGGACTTTTTTCTTTTTTTTTTTATATTATAATATAATATTTTAGTTTCAAAAAGCGGGACTATTAATTAAAATTGTGATTATCGTCGTCGTTTTATTTGATTATTATTTTTCTATATTATAAAATTTTGTTGTTATAATTGAAATTGATTATTTTTTATTAAAAATTTATTATTATTGTGGTTAAAAAAAATACATTGTTGATTGTTTTTTGTTATAAAGTTAATGATTCACAAAAACATACAAATAAAGAAAATTCATTTAGGAAAATCTCATCTAATTTATCTCATACAGTTTAAATGTAGTGTTTAATTAGAAAAATCTGGTGTTATCAAGGCATTATATATATTTCCATTCATATATTTATCAATATAGTTTATTATTCATATACATAATAATATTATTTGCTATGTATATGCTATAATAATACATTATCTGATTGATTGTGATTAATTACATTTTTTACCTTATGGTTATGGTTATATAATAGTATTTTGCACTTGATATATTAATAAAAATAAAAAACAATTTAATTATATAGATTTAACACGATTCAATATAAATATATATATTTATCAAATATTTTAATTATTATTAATTGTAATTCGTTATGCTTATATATGCCTAAATAATTAAATAAATCAAAGTTCGTAAATGTCGTATATATCATCATATACATATATAACATATATAACAATATGAGGTGTGTAACAATTTGAGTTTATTATAAAAATAATGATACAGAGAAAATATTTAATGATTGGAAATATCTAAAAAAAAAATATTTCTTAATGAAATGTATATTTGCCATACAGAGATTTATTAAATATCAATTAAAACCATAAATACTGCTAAAGATATTTAGATATAGAATTACTTTTGATCATTATAAATTTATACAATAGAAAAATTAATAAAAAAAAAGGTATACACATTTATTAAAGTCAAACATTTTTGTTTATTTTTTATTACAGTGCAAATTACAGTAGAGCATTTGTGAAATAAATCATTATAATTTAAAAAGTTTACATCAATCGGAAAATTTATTAAAATATCAACCAACCAGCAAAAAATTAATTAATATTTGCTGTTATCAAAACATATTTGCTGTTATCAAAACATATTTGCTGTTATCAAAACATATTTGCAGTTTATCAGTCGAGTATTCTTCAAAAGTTCAAACAGGTAAATATAATTTTGTAATTATATTGCGTAATTAAATAATGATAATTTTTGATTTTTAATTATTAAATTAATTAATTTTTTTAATTATTTTCTCTTGTTTGATTCAGGTTAGTGTGATTATTGTCTACAAACTTTACATTGAGTGAGTACACAATGTATTTCAATTATATTTCTGTATAAAAGAAAATAAAACAAATGATATTCATTCAAAAACTTAAATCAAAAACTTTTATATCACTTAATGTTAATTTAAAAATAAAATCATTGCAATTATGAATGAATTAAAAGATAATTAATTAGTTACAATAATTAATATTAAATTAACTTAAAAGTAAAATCAATTCAATTATGAATTAAAAAAAAATATGAAATCAGGAATGAAATTCAACTGTTTTTATTTTCTTTTGGAAATATAATTTTTTTTAGAGTTCATTGATAGATCACATATAAAAAAAATCACCCCGCTTTACTAATTTCATAACTAATATAAAAATAAATTAATTAACATTTGTAATGGTGAATGGGAAACAAATAAATTTAACAATATAATTACTAATAATTTTGATCCTTTTGTTTGCATAATTATAAAGATCTATCAGATGAACTCAAACTAATATTTTTACTAACCCATTTTTTTATTATATTGATTTAAATATAAATAATTTTTTATAATTCATTTGTCCTTTTTTCCTTTACACCCATAAAAAAGTGATTGTAAGTGGTCAGTTCTTTTTAATGGACTGATTACTTAACAATACTTTATCCTATATATTAACATTGTAATTGGTACTAGCCCTCAGCTTTCTATGCTGGGTGTGGGGTCAATTTACTTTGAACACATAAAAAATCCTAATCCAGGGAGTACTTGGGTCAAGCCCTCTAGTCCTTCAGCGGACCGACTACGCGCCAAGTACTTCTTCCTATCCGACAGCTCTGGTCTGTTTGAGGACCTCCCTCCCTTGTAAAAAGATCATCGTTGATTTTAATATTGGGCTTGTTAGGGTAGTTTTAGTTTTTTTTTTTAATATTATTTATAAGTGCGCTCTAAATTTTATAGTTATAAGTTATTTTTTAATTTTAATTTATAGTTTTATTTAGTATTTGTAGTTTATACTAACATAATAATAACTAATTAATTTGCATGTTTTATTATTATATTAACTCATTTTAAATCAAATACAATTTTTCTCACAATAATTTTGTTAACATATTTCAGGTTTTTACTTTTATATTAATGATTTTGTAGTTTATTATACATTTCACTATATATATTTATAATAATGTTGTTAAATATGACGATTGACGATAAGTAATATTTTAGTTTTAGAGTTGATCATCTACTACATTTACCACATTGATTAGTTTATGTTTGTATCTCAAAAAGTTTCGCCTGTCATTTCACAAGTAATTTTTCAATTAAAACGAATTGATAACCAATGAAATGATTTCGAATATATTTAGTATTGAAAAAAACTTTCAAAATTTCTAATTCAACATAATGTTAGTTACATGCTATCTGTATTCTGTAAAATGTTTATAATACAAAAACAATCATTATATGACATAAATGACAAATATCAATATGTATACATATATCGAATTTACAACGATTTCCATGCACATGTTAATTAAATATCAATAAATAAACTCTAGAATATATATACGTACGTATATACAACCGCATCAACAATTCAATCACTTTAATATATATATAACATCAATAAAAATGTCAATATCTTAACAAACAAAAAAATACATATAATCAAAATAAAAACCAGAATAAAATACCATATATAAAAAGGAAAGGGATAATATATATATATCTATAGTTGAGTTCCAGTTCATTAAATGTTTATGTTTTATATACGTATATACTCGTATTACAATCAAAATTACCTCCGTAAAGGAATCGATTTACCAGACACGTGCCTCTGATCAAATCGACTATTGACAATTGAAATTTTATGTGAATTCAAATCTTCATATTAAATTGAACAAAATAAAAACTATAAACATATGTATTTATAATTTTCAAAATAGAAAAATAAAACCATTTATCCTAATATTTATAGTATATTATCTTATATTATAGCTATATATGTATGTATTACAGGAAATGCGAATTCATATGTACATGAACCGGGTACTCTGATTCTAGGGCATTTGTACATCAATGGTATTAAAAACTTTAAATTAGATAGGTTAGGATTACACATTTGTTTTGTTACATTTCACGGAAAGAATAATTTTTCTGATCTAAGACTACCTTTCAAATAATTCTTGCCATATCTATATAGAAATTAAAAAAAATTCTTTTAGAATATTTTCGACTTTGAATTCATCATTAAAAATCACCACTGTTGACCGTTGTCTCTTTGGCTAAAGATTTCGTTTTACAAACACTCTGTTTAATAATAAATATATCCATAAATGATATATTTATTTGTTTGTTTATTTGTTCTTGTTCCAATAAGCATATATCGAAAAAAAAATATATAATTGAAATTAATTATTTTTATTTAATTTGTAACTGCAAATATAATTTTTATAATTATATATTAATATATTATAGAATAATTAAATTATAAACTATATTTAGACCAAAACTGCATCTGCATTTATTTATGATTTCTATTTTTTTTTGCAAATCTACTCTTATATATGAATTGAATAGAAAGGTACTGGTTTTTTTATTAACTTATTATTTATTATATGTACTTTATCAAATTATTAAAATGCAGTAAAGTGAAAAATAATAGATTATAATAATAATAATTATGCGTTATGGTTTATAAATAATTTAATTAAATTTTTTCGCTCATTTGTATGTATCTAAAGAAATACGATGATAAATTTGAAATTAGTTTTATTTTTATTTTTCATTAACACTCGTCTCTCAATTGCGATGAATCTGAAATGCATTTTGTTTGTTTGAATGAATCTGAAATGCATTTTGTTTGTTTTTTTTTCTATTTATTAACATTAACACTCCAATAATTATAATAATAAATAAATTATAATGGAATCTAAATAATAAAATTAAGAATGCTTGATACACATATATTTTTCTAATATGGTGCGGAGGAAGGTAAACGTTTTTCTAAATAATAATTAATTTTGCTTTTTAAGCTCTGCTTTCCTATATTCATTATTTTGAGATCTAAATCTTTGAATAAAATTTGTTCGTTTTTCAAAATTTGTTTCAATATACAATATTTTTGTTATGTATATAAAATTTCTTATTATTTTCCACCAATGTAACTTACAGAAATGCATTTACTTTTTATGTATTTTTATTTTAAATGGTAAAATTTTCTTTACATAGTTGTTATCTATATATTTGTATTGTGTTTTATTACATTTTCCTTTTATTATATATGTATACAAGACCATACAAAAAAGCACAAGAAGATTAATATCTCATTATCAGACAGAATGAAAATTTTTTATAGAATCAAATATATAAAAACCAAACCGAAAGCTAAAATTCTAGAAAATATTCAACGCGCGCCCTTTCTTGCATACCTTTACAATTATTTATTGTAATACATTTAAAATAAGAATATTTTAATGTGTGTATAATTTTAATTAGAAAAACTAAACATTTTTCTATTTTTTTTTTTGATTACTATAATCCTAAAAAGAAAAACATATACGTGAAAATATGATTTTATATTATTATTATTATTATTTTCAAACAACAAAAACACTATATCAAAAAAAGGGCATAAATAAAAAATATAATCACAATAAAAACTCATTAAGATAACACCCAAAAGTGAAATAAGCGAAAACTAAATCGAAAAACATCTAGCAAAATATTGTATGTATTAATAAAAAAAAAATTAATGAAACATTGCGAACGCTTTTATACTGGAAAACTACACCATCCGCCCGAAATGTATATGCGATAACATCAATGAAAATATTCCTTTTTACTATGCATACGTATATATATATATGAAAATTCATATGAAAAACCAAATAAAAAATAGACTAAATAAAATAAATAACATAAAAAAAGTGATATATGTTTCTGTATGGTTTTTATAGCTTTTAAGAATAAAATGTTTTTCTTTTATATATATGCGAGTGGGAAATATCATATATATATATATTAATAGCTAAATATTCCTTATTATACAGAGTGAGCCCAAAACCAAGTTGAATGGTAATTTATTAAGGGATCGTTTTTGTTGCATTAATTTAATGCCAACATTTTTCTCGGGCGGAACGTTTGGTATTATTTTGAAGTGTTTTATATAATTATTTTCGGTGGTTCAGTTTTTGAATCTTATTACTTTATAAAATTATCCATGTCACAGTTATACCCTATCAGATTCTCACGTGACAAATGTTGAATGTAAATTTTTTTAAATATTCAATTTCAGTTAAGATTTGTATTTCGTTAAGAATATTGTTAAATTTTTCGGAAAATTACATTTCTCCTGATAAATTTTCCTCCATTTTCCGGAAAAATTTTCCTTCAAAGGATATTTTTCGTATAATTAAAATTTAATCTTGAATACTTTCTGAATATTTTTCATTTAATGGACCTTTTTTCTAATGACTCAATTTCTTTTTTAATTGTTTAATTATTTGCCAAAGAGAATTTTTAAATTTATTATTGATAACATTAACCTTTAGGTCTTTGTGAACATTTTTCTTGAATACTTACTGAAAATTTTTTTATAAAAAGATTGGAAGTTTTTGTAATTCTATAATTATTTGAAAATAATTTGGTTGTTTTTATATATATTTGGAGCACTCTATTTTTCATATATACAATAAAATACAATATATTAATTTATTTATTATATATTATTATTACTTTTTTCTGTTATAATATATAGAATATATATATATATATATCCTTTCACCCTCGCCTCGCACCTCAAAAACAATGAACAATAAAAATAAATAAATAATGTTTAATATATATATAAAATGTATGATATAAAGAAAAAAAATCCTGTGAGTAAGATTTTTTTCTACATTTAAATAACGCGTATATATAAATATTTCATAATAAATTTATATTATAATGTACAAAAAAAAAATTAAAATAAAATATTTTAGGTTTTTTTTTTTTACATTAATTTTTATTTTTACTATTAAAGTGCGAGCATTATGTTAATAAAAAATTTTGACCTCATAAATTTTATGTGTATCAGATAACAAAAAAAAAAAATAACAAAATAATAATATTTTTATGTATTTTTATATTTTGCTAATTAAGAAACAAAAATAAAATATATGTGTATGTTGAGGGGATAAAATAAACCAACTCTGTATATACATATGTTTATCACTTGAAATATATTATTATTATTATTAATATTACTCGAATATAACCCGCAAAAATAATTTTTATGGTACAAGGTACCGCACCGCAACCCACCTTTTTTTTTTTTTTTGCATTTTATTATCTCAATAAAATTGTTGGACAAAATTATCCCATTATTAAAAATCGCAAAATTTTATAATACTAATAATGTAAATTGTAAATATGTTTTAAATAATTGGTTTAAAAAAATTTTCCCTCTTTTAAAACAACTATTGTCCCATTCACTGGTTATTCACTGGTGGTTTCCATTCACTGGTGGTTTCCATTCACTGGTGGTTTCCATTCAATGTTTATTAAAAAATGTACAATATAATCCAGATGTTAGATTGTGTTTTACCTTTCTGCATAAAGATTATCGATTACCAGAACACCTTTATATTTAATTTCAATAAACCGAAAGCCGCGACATTATACTTTTCTTTCTATTTTTGTTTGTTTGCACTTAAATTGGGATCTTTATTATTTCGAATGTCCTTACTTTCTTAATGCTATTTTCTAATAATCTTGCGATTCAAGTCATTTAATGTTACCATTTATTAAATTTACTTTAATTTTGTTTACGTTTTATAATGTTCTTTTAGATTTGCTTTGTATTTCTTTTCGTTCATTCGAATATAACTCCTTGTCTTGTCTGCCTAAGAATTGCAAGAAAAAATGTACAAACTTTTATGTTTTTCTTACAATCCAATCCGCATATATGCATGGCATAATTTTGAAAATAGTTTGTTAGTTAATTGTTTACCTTGTATATTTAAAATGGATTGTCATTTTCAACTGCCCAATTATTATCCATATAAAATTTAATTAGAATTACCCCATCGATTCGATACGATTATTAACGTTTGAATGATATATATATGTAAATTTTTAACTTAACATACAAACATAGAAATCGATCCATAAATGAAATGGTTGTTTAGTATATGGTTTATAGTATTCAAATTAAGCATTTAATTAAAAATATTACACATAAAATGAATAGAAAAATATGCCATTGTACCTATTATTATAATACAATTTAAATATTTTATGTAATGAAAGGGATAATATATCCTTATTATTAGGACATTCATTAATTAGAATAAAGTATACAGTATGTAATATACAAAATAAGAGAAAAATGTGTTAACTTTTGCAGCTTTTAATTTTCATTTCAATTTTTTCCTTTAAAATACATTTATTATAATAATTGCTATATATAAATATTTTTATATGGAATGTAACTTATTTTTTTGTAAAGTAATAAAATCTTATTTTCTTGTAAAAAGAAGGCATCGTATCATTTATTATATCTATATCAAATTGATATACATTACAACAATAAATGCTCAAGGTATATATTTTATATTTATTGATATATACGTACGTACGTAATGAAAAAAAATAAAAATACAAATGTAAAAAGCAAGTTAAAGTATAAAAAGGGATATAAAAAGAATTATATATTTACCTACAATTAAATATATTTTTAATGGATACCTATATATAATATATATACAAAAAGATATTTATATATGTAATAAGTTTGCCAGGTGGTTCTTGTCTCATATAAAATTTATATTCTTCTATACCAATTCTACATATTTATTCTATATACATATAATAAGTTGGGGTGGTTGATTGCTGCAACATGAACAATATGGTTTTATTTTTGTCGGTGCTGTATGTATACGATATGGATATATGATGATATGAACGTACTGTGAATTTCTTTTTTTTTTGTTTTTAGAATGAATTGAATGAATGATTTGATGTATCTGTATATAAATATATGTTTTATTGTTACATATGTGCGATCTATCTATAGGACAACATGATAAAATTATTATTGTTTTTAGCATAAGGTATATAAATTATTATAATATTCATGTTGTTTAAAAAAATATTTTTCTATATATATCATATAAAAATATAAGATATTAGAAGTAGAGGTATATAAATAGTGAATTATATGAGTAATTAAGAATTTTATATAACATAAATTAAGTTTTTGTGTGCGTTTGATGTGTATTACTTCAACATTTTCACTTTGAGTTTATTAATTCATATTCAATAATTTTCAAACACTTTCATTTGATAATTGCGATTCAACTTAATTTTTATTATTAACTTGCAATTGAAATTGATTTTGCCTTAATTCTTTTTTGAAAATCATAAAAAAATCTATAAATTAAAATCTTTTATGTTTGGTTAATAGACAATAATATAAGAATCTGATGTTTTTTGTATACCATATCTAATGATAATCTCGTAATCTGATCAATGCGATATTATAGTCCTACTTTTATATGTTGTAATGAACTAAAACACGACATATTACATTACTAAAAAACATTTATTTATTCACTGTAACTTGATCAATTATAACATGAAAACCATCCCATAAAATATTACAAAGAAAACAATTTTGTTAATCAAGAAACGTTCTGACAATATACAATAAATATATTTAATAAACTTACTTGAGATAAACCTTTAGAAATTTGTACACAATTTCCCCACAAAAGTAGACAGAATTTCCCGAGAAAATTCTAAAGAACTTTCCCCGAAAATTAACAATTAATAATCCGAATTATTTTGACAAATTGTCGTCTTTGAGATTTATTAACATTTCTTTTGACTTTCGTTTTGTTTTTACAACATACTACAGATGAGAACGGAAACTTTTGCATTATAATGAACATATTTCAGAAAATCGTGTGAGACTTTTCCTCATGATTGTCGCATCTCATAATTTTTTTTTAAATATGAAAATTTCATTTTATTTAATACAATTTAATAAATAATTTCTATAGAAATTTGTTTAAAAATACAATTAAATTTATAATTAATAATAATTTAGTTTAAAATGTCATTCATTTCATTTGCTTTATGGTCATGATTTCAATTGATTTTATACCTTAAATTGATTCTGATTACGCGGATTATTCGCAGAGAATATTAATTATTGTACTTTCACCAAAAAAACAATAATAAGGACCTGTTTTTTTTATAGAGATGGATTGTATTGAAATATTCAAATATTTTAAAAATCGTATTTTTTATTGATAAATTATTTAAAAAAAAAATCATTTTTCCAACTTTTATATACCATTTACAATTATTATTATAAGTTAATTCAAATCCTTTTGTCAATCAAATATATATAAACAAAATGAACCCATAATTTTTTCAATATATCACATCTGCATCCTTTAAAAAATACCCCCCGACGTTATTTATCTCATCCAATCATATTGCCATTACCATCCTATAATCTATATATAAAATAATTGTATAAAGGCGAACCAAATATGTATTAAGATGCATGAACGCATCTTTATACGATTTACTAAATATATATATTATATTTATAAACTATATATACTATAAATATCCTACATTGCATATATATTATGTATATATATGTATATGAAAAGTAAGTTTGTTTTCGTTTATTTTGTTATTTATTTATGTATCGTCTATATTTTCCATTTTCTTTATAAAGTAAAAAAAAAAAAAGAAAATTATATTATTATATACAACATATATACAATTTTTATAAAAATTTTTGGGTGATTCCATCACGCGATGGTATCGTTAAAGATGTCTTTGCGCTTGTGCTTTATCATTATATATAGATTGGGGTGTGTAAAGACTATACCAAACCAAACAAATAAGGGTTTCACTACATATATTCTGTCTATTATATAGATATGGTTGGTAAGATATATACATATTCTATATAGAAATAATAACACAAATATATAAACGATTTTATATATTGTATAGACACAAAACATAATATATGTATAATAGATGCCCTTAACCATTGTATATATATAAATATAATTTTGTATTGTCTGCCATATCGAGACACTCATATATATACATGCAAACATTACGTAATTATTTATTTTATATGTAAAAAAGGATAATAACATTGTGCGATAAAACGAAATTTTGGTATTTTTACCTGTTTTTTGTTTTATTTTATTTTTTTTTTGTCTTTTAAAACTTGCGATAAACTTGAATTTATATTTTAAAGACCATTAAAGGAAATCATAAATAAGCTTTATAAGGAATATTTTGTTTTTTTTTTTTAAATAAAATGATATTTGTTTATCAGTTGGAAGATCTTATAAAGTATATAGGTCTGACGTTTGTGAAAATGATCATCTCTTTTTAAAAGTTTATATTTTAGTAACTTTGTCGAATGGTGTGTAAGAAAATGCAGCCTTATATATATTATAAAAGATTTTCAATAAATGTATACCTTTAAATTGTATCTATTTCTATATTTTCATCAAACTATGTTTCACAATATATTTTATATCATAATATGTATATAAATATATTATTGTGACTATACAATCCACAGAATAATATATTTTATATATAGAAATAAATTATTTATATGTCTCTTTGTCTATATTGTATTATGAAATTTTTTGGGTGAGGTCGTCGTCTATATATGAATGAATAGTTTTATATGTTTTCATATTAAATAGTTTTTAATTTATATCTTATATATATAACATAAAAATATTCAAATATTTTAGCAATTCAAATAAATTTTTTTATAAATTTTATCTCTTTATGTATAACTTTTGTATTGTTTTCGCAAAGAGGTAAAATTGTCGTCTTGTATATTATATAGTAAGTCCTTTAAAGACCTTACATCTTTTGAATGATGATTCTTTATATCATGAATTCTAAATCCAAATTGTCTGTTCGATTTAGATCTGTAATAGTTAATATTTTTTATTTTTTTTTTACGCCAGTTGCAACGATTGTGTATAAATAAAGTTGTGCGTCAAGTTATCAATCTAGAACAGAGTGTATACGTAAACGATTATATATATGATTAATTTTGATTATAATTATAGTTTATTTTTTCGTGTTTGGTGGGAGATCTTAAAGGTTCATGTCATTTTGAATTTATTATGTATTTATGTATATAACAAAAAATTAGGGTTGATTTAATTTCCTTGTTGAATCATTTATAATCATATATATGGTATGGTATATATACAATTGCGATAAAATTCATATAATATTTTTAAATAAATAGATTAATCATTTTAATTATATATCCTTTTAATCCGTGTGCTAACTTATATGCTTATATTCATATACTAAACTATGTTCATATAGATAATTATGGTATAATATGATAGGATTTGAATTTTAAGTTATGCTTAAATGAAATTTAAAGTATTCTTCTTGTTCTATTTCTTCGTTTCCCGGTTAAGAATAATATGTTCTGTTGTTATATTGAAACTCGTCGACCAATCCACCTGATATTGTATATTACGAGCAACACCATAAAACGATTAACACTTATCCTTTTTAAGATCTACCTTGATTAAGGTCAGATTTATAGAATGTTATTCTTGGGGATTTTAAAGCATCATAGGATAATGATTAGAAATTATTGTGTTTCAATAAGGGATGAATTTTCTCATTGCAATCAAATAAAATTCAAACTGTAACATTTTCTTTTATACATATAATTTTCAATTGGAGTTTTTCCACAATTGATATTGAAATTTTTACTTTTTTACAATCATTTTCTTTTTCCTATATGAAAATAGAATACCAAATACCGCAGACTTCTACATTTTCCAATTCTATTCGAATAAATTATGAATGAGATTTAAAATGTTTTTATTCCTTTGACTATTATTCTCGCAAAACAGAAATATATTTAAACAGAGTTAATTTCAAATATTGTAATTATTTTTTCATTAAATCTTCTTGTTGATAGCATCCAATTTAATGATTTGCTCTATGTAGTAATTTAATGTTACAGCACCAATATATCATGAACGTTTCCTATAAGTACTTTCCCCAAACTAATGAACTGTTCTTAATTCCGCGACGAATACATTCAAAACTCACTTAAAAATATTTAAATGTATATAAATCAATAATAACAATAAATAAATAAATATAATAACCATTCACACATAGCTTATATAAAATATATATTCGCATACTTTTAATCTAAAAAATATTACACAAAAAGACATTTGATACCCACAATACGATTAAAATTAATAAATACGCATAAAATATCAATCATTTTGCGATGTGTGTGGTATTATAAATTGAATATATTTTAAATATTATATTCTATATATATATATACACCTTTTCCATTCACCACATTTATATATGTATATCATATTTGCGTATATATAAGAATTAAGTACAAATACCTATTATTTTACATGTAATTTATTTTTAATCAGTAATATTATAAATACATAAATCAACTTCATATAATAATAATAATAATAATAATAATAATAATAATAATAATAATAATGTTAAATATTATTTTATTTACATATATGAACAGATTATTTTATATATAGATTTCAATTGAGAAAATGTTTTTTTTTTATCATAAAATGTATTTGCTAAAAAAATCAACTTGTATATATACAAAAATATATAATAATAAAAACCATAAATACATTTTAAAATTTACCTTGAAAATAACTTTTGGTCCTTAAATAGCTAACGGCTAACCTAAGAATACTCAGTCGATCTAATTTACTTAAAATATTTTGTTCGAATGGCAACAATGAAGCTAATAAATCTAATTCAGCATTTAACCGCTCTCGATGCCTTTTCGATGGATTACTTTTTGTGACACCGTCTTTTGGCGGTGGTTTAAGACTGAAAATACATTAAAAAAAATGACATGAATATTAAAAAGATAAATTAATTACTTAATTTAATAAAAAATAAAATATATGATAATAATTTTTGTTATATATTGTATATATACACATAATAATTGAATAATAAAATATTCACTAAACTGAATATTAAAACCTATAAAATAATTCACAGTATATACAACTTTTAATGCGATATATATATAGTATAATAACATTTACGCAATAATAAAATGTTATTATATTTATTATTTTCTTTTTTATTTCTATTTTATTCATCCATATATATATAAAATACAAAAAAAAATGAAAACATGGAATAATAAATTTTTTTTAAGGGTCAAACTTTTCTTACTATTTCATCCCCACCGTGGTACGTGGATACAATACGCACAAAATTTTCATCGTATTTATTTTACTTTTTGTTGTATTCGTTCAATATATAAAATATGCATGGCTTTTTTTTTATTTTTGTTTTATGCAGACGGTAACGTTTAAATTAATTGCACCAAACCTTTGTAAATTTAAAAAAAAATTGGATGGAGTTTCCTTATACGATCTTGGTCAGATTTAATTATTTTTGCAAAAATATCATGAATTTTAATGTATTTTATAAGGAAAATTTTAGTGAATCAATTTTAGAGTTCAATTTCGTGAAAATTCGTTAACCAATCGTTTTAAAAAATTTACCCAGTATTTATTATATATATTTTTAAAGAGCTCTGCACAATATTCCAAAGATTTTCTTTACATGGACTTGATCAGAATTGAGAATTTTCCGAGATTTTCACAACTTTTAGTATATTTTATATTGATTTTAATCAAATTTTTACTGCCATTTCTTCAAATGTCGTAAACTAATCATTTAGTTTTCTTTGGGCGGGTTTGATTAGCTAATTTAGAATTTTCCAGGAAAATCATGATTTTATATGGAATATTTTACAAAATCAATTTCTTATAGCAAATTCTTGAAAATTAGTTGACTGGTTGACGGTTGGTTTTTGAAAATTATTATAAAACACTATCGGTTCATAGTATATATAATATTGTTGAATATTTTCATTAGACAGATGAACTCGAAAATTGAAAATTTTCCCAAATAAATTTCATTATCATCACTGACTTTTAAAAAATTATTAAAATTTGTTTCCATTTCTATAATCACAACTGTTTTAGTACACCACAAACATTCAAAAAATATACATTACATATTATATATAGTATGTAGTATTGCAACGACTCGACAATTTAATAGTATAGTTTAATAGTATAAAAGAAATATTATATTTATGTATATAAAATAATATACTATAAATATGTATAGGGAAAAAAATGAATAAATAAATATCAGAATATTAATTGTTTTATATTTTGACAAGAAATGAATAATTGCTTTAATTAATTTAAAAAGAATATATAATGAATATTATTATTAAATAATTACTATTATATTATGTATATGTATATAAAAGCGAATGTAGTTTTCTTTTAGTTATTTTTTTTTTTTATTTGTAGAATATTTTTGAGGGGGCGACACTTAAATTCACATAACTTGCGATGTAATGTCGATCCAAAAATATAAATTAACCAGATAATATATATTATATATATAAAATGTTAAAACAATCAAATTGTTTTTTTTTTATATCTTACAAATCCATCCAGGAATATAAATTATGTTAAATACAGTCTATAATTGAATTTCAGTCATCAACATATTACGTTATCATATTAGCAGATTGAATATACCATATTAACTCATATATATTATTCAGAATCTTTCGAATCAATGCTATATTTTGAATATATGGAAATTTTTTTAGAAGTATCCAGATAAATAACCTTTTTTTTTCAAATGTTTTTGAGTATATTTTTTATAAATTAAAATTAGTATTTCTATAAAATAACATTAGATAACTTTTTCAAATCAAATTCCATTGTAAATTACAATCATTTCATTAAAAATTCTCAATAATCATACACTTTCCAAGTGAACCAATCCATTTTATTATTTAGTTGATAAGATCATAAAAAATTAGTAAAGGTTTCCTAACATCATTTTAATAGTTTTCATATGAATTTTCCGAGATTTTCCATTTTTAAGTAAAAATTTAAACATTTTTAAGTAAGTGTTAACTTTGAAAAAATTTTTCATTCAATCACTGACTTAAAATTAAAATCGCATTGTTATTCTTTATTAAAAAAAATCCTTGTGATACTTAAAACCGAAATAGATTTGATATACCTCTTTATTTATTTTCTACATTACCATAAAATTATAATGAAAATATTTCTCACATGTCAACTTTTACAACATAACCGTAGGTTTTCTGTTGTAATTTATTTATTCATATATTTGTACATATAAAATAATAAAAAAAAATGATAATATCATATAAATAAATACTAAATAAATTGTAAAGATGTTCAAACACAAAAAAAAAATATGTAATATTGATATAAAGTACATTTTTTTTTTCATTAATATGTATATAAGAGGTTATAAAATATTAAAATTCATTTCGCACAAACAAATTGGTGATTATATTTATATATACCTACTATAAATTGAACTTTATATATATATAAATAAATAACTTCTCATTCTTTTGTTGTTAATCTATATATTATATATATATATATATGTATTTTATGAAGAACAATATGCAATAAATCAAAACGCATAAATATGAAACATCAGATATCTCAATAAGAAATATATTAGCAATAATAATAATAATAATAATTTTTTGTGTTCTTCCTTATAAATATTTTATTTACAATATATTATATTCATATCGATCTGTAAATAATATATACAAATAAAATATATATATATACATATTCATTTTGTATCGCATATTATCTTTATTATTTAAAGAGGTAACTTCAAGGAATGGTACAGTAAATTAAAATTGAACAAAAACTGCGAACCTGAGCACCTTATTATGTATTTATGTATTGTATATATATATATATATATAACATTTATTATATCATAACCATTTGTTTATAATACACAATATATATAGTTTTAAACATTCTTATACAGACTTGTACGGAACGAACTAAAACAGTTGAGGAAAAAACAATGATAATTTTATTAAATATGACAAAAATCTCATTATATATAGATTACTAACTCAAAAAATATGCAATATCTAAATAAAAAAAATTCAAATAATAGTACTTTTGCCAAAAAAAACAATTATTTTTTCACTAATTATTTTAAATATCCGCATAAATCATTTGGTTTTCGTATTGTTTAATTTAAAACATCTTGTAATATATATATTTATGTATATAAATAATACCTTATAACCCCATTTATTGATAAATAAATACGTATATATATTTTTATGCCCGGCATGATTAAACAATTTCAAAGTACAATTTTATTAAAAACGATTTATTTTTAAGATATTAATGTTATGGTCGTTTTTTTTTTCTTTTTTCGTTTGTTTATTTCTTTAGTTTTGTCTTGATTACAAAACCATATATATAAATATATGTACAATATAAGATTCTTAAAATATATATGCATTTGTTCTCGTATTTAACATATACTATATATATATATATATATATATATATACAAAAAAGTTTAGCGTTTGTTGAATTTATATATTTATTTATCAATATATTTGTATTTTTTTTAATATTTATATATATAAGGAGGTTTTTTTGATGGGAAATTGGAAATTAATTTAAGTTAATGCGAAATCATATTTAATATATCAAATAAAAAATAAATTATTTAACTTTTATCGCGCAAATACACACACATAAACTCTTAGAAATTATATATTGATTGGTCTATTCTTATATTAATATGTTTTAAAAAACAAAAAATTACTTGCTTTCTATATATAAGATAGTATATATTCATTTTTTGTACTATAAAAAAACATAAAAAAAAATATTGAATATGATATTGAATGTAATGGAAATCATTTAAGACCCCGCATGCGATAAATACTATTTATATATTTATTAAAATGTTTCAAAATAGAAATTCTTTTCTCTCAATATATATATAAATATATATTTATTTGTATATAGAGAAACAAAGATATAATAAATTGATTGGTGATCGGTATTTAAACATATTAAATAATAAATATTAATATTTTTATAATACATAAAATAATAAAAATCAAATGTAATAAAAAACTATTATAATAAAAATAAATAAATAAAATATATATAAAATTGAAAAATATCTTTATTATAACAGGGGAAAAAAATATTTGTGAATATAAAATGATAGAAACCTTTAGTCATATAAATATAAGCTATAAAATGATTCAGGACTTTGAAATTGTATTACCTTTCCCCTATTCAAACCATAGACAAATATATAGGGATTTTTGCAAAACGATAAATTATTAATTTTATAAATTGTAATTTTCAACGGATTAAGAAGAGAATTACCAGCTGAGTTCTTGAAGAAGAAAGGAAAAGGTCATTAACTGAATTTCTAATAATGTGGAACATTTTCCCATATCAAAAACATAGAAGAATTATAGATAATTTGACAAAATATTCTGTATTCCGTTTTTGTTTTGTTTTTGATTTTTAAAAATTGTTCTTATCAATGAATTAAATTGAAAATTCGTAGATTAACCTAATGGAATTCGGAATAATAGAAAAAGTATATTATTATATATTTCATACTCTGATTGAAAGTATTTATACGATTTAAAATATTTCCCGTTAACAAAATATATCTCCTCCAATTCCATAAAGACTTTGATTTATTTTAACTGGTAGATTTTTCTATATATATAAAATTTCTACACCGACATTTTTCTATCTATTTACATATTTAAGAAGTTACATTTACGGAAAATCTATTAGAATAACACATTTTTTTTAATATAAGTTCATCAAGACCGCATTAAAACGTGAGAAAGTCGGAAATTTCTTTGTATTTTTGCAAAATTTAGTGAAATTTGCAAATTTGTACATTTTCAATGTATTAAAAGCAAATTCAAATTATTTAATTTTCCAAAATCGTTGGCGTTTTCGTAATAAGATGAAATTAACCTGAACGTTCATATCGGCTTGTCAGAAAGGTATGTTCTTAATGATTCTATATAATGAGATTAAAAATAGTTTTGTCTTGGAATATAAATGTATATTATAACTATAGAAAATCGTCAAAAATAGATGAATCTTCAAACAATCCGGCTTTTATTTCACTTTTATATCAAAGTTTTTCGAGCAATTTCTATCATATATATAGCTAATGATAATAATTTAATAAGTTCAAAATATAATTTTGTAATTTAAGGTTTAATAATAATAATAAAATATAACTTTTGTACGTTGTTAGATTTCTTTATACATCAATATTATTTTCTAGTAAAATATCATATTCTTTCTTTTATATTTATATACAATACATGAAATTCACATCACAGACTTGACATATTTTATGTTACCTTTTATTCCGTATATATTATAAGAGCATTAGACTATATTATTACAAATATCATTTTTTCTTTGGAAACATTTTATTGTGTTTCTTTTATAAATATTCAAAAATATATAAAAAATGATAACTATCATTTAGTTTTTTTTTTACTTGGTCTCTACTAAAAATGTATTTATATGTAATTATACATATTATATTATACTTATAATAAGTACATTAAATATATAAAAATGTTTATTTCGTTTTTCTTTTTTTGAAATGTTATATAAAACATATATTCATTTGATTGATTAATTAATTAAAAAAAAAACTAAATTATATTACTATATATTTGTGGTTCTATATATATAGTATATTATTTATGAATATAAAGTCTGCAATACAATAACTGCTAATATACCAATGACCCTTGTCTAAAACATATATTATTTCTTAGAAAAATTGTATATCTATATAACTACATACTATAACAAAAAATATTTACAATGATATTTATTTATAAATACATTATTTAATAAGCAAGAGTGATATGGTCGCGGTATAATATTCGTTCATACACATATAGTCAGAGCGATTAATAAAGCATTTCCCAACATTTTGTTTTCATTTCAAATGGGTTTCCGAATTGACCAATAGAGGAAACTGAAGTTTAAAGAATACGTATATTAATCCATTAATCGAATACTGGATAAAATTAATAATATCTAACTAGACTTGATGGAAAGTTACTGTTCACTGCTTGTGCTGTAAATCATTTAAATTGTATAATGTATATTTTGGTATAATACATAAATAATAAAAACTAAACAACAGACAAAACATTAAATAGTAAAAATAAACCATATACATATATATTTTTGTATATTAAGAGTATATAAATGCATTTTTTAATAGAAAAATGTGTAGAATTTTGTGTATTTCTACATTTTATTATTGTACGGTATAAATATAATAATATATTTCTGTATATTAAATATTTGATACACGAAAAAAGAATGGAAAAATTTAGTATTTATATATATATGGAGGTAATTTGTTGTTGGTGGTTGGGTGATTGAATGAATATGGAATGTAAGGTTTTTGGCTGTATAATAAAAGAAAATTTATAATCATATAAATCTTTTTGAAACTGAAATGGAAATCCTTCTGAGACTGAATAAATGTTGTCGTTTCTATAACCTTATGTAATAAGCCTTAAGATCTTTTGACACTGTTTATTTTTCTATTAAATTATTGTATACTTGGGATGGATCGAAGGGGGGCAAATTCTTCTATATCTAGACGATTATATATTGTTCTTATTTCTACAGTTAGTGAAAGCCTTCAATGGAAATTCAAAAAATTAATATAAAATTTCTAATACAATAAATAAAATTGGTGAAAATCCTTCCAGTTCTAACAAAAAAAGGAAGGGCAATTATTTTTATCTCAATTCTTACAATAGACACACTCTGTATTATTATAGGAAAAATTCATCCAACTATATTTATAACGATATTGTAAAAAATTTATATATATATATAAAGTAAATGATATCGTTGTTATTATACTATAATAATTTCATTGTATATCCTATAACTTTATATGTATAGTTTTATTACATTTATTTAGAATTTTATATATATAGAGTTTGTTATATTGTTGTTATTGTGACCATCGACGACGGTACCTATTCGTATTAAAAATATAATTCACTTCAGAGTACATATTTTATAACAAAGTATATATTTATGACATTAATTTTATTTATATAAATATATAAAGAAGAATGGAATTATATATACCTGTCCTGGGAGGTATAGTATATAGATATATCGACCATATATAAACTGGGAAAGTATTAAAAAAAAAAGCGCATTAACCAAATGAAAAGTATAATTTATTTTTTTTTTTTTGTTTTAATTTTTATCATCTATTCCAATCTCTGTACATAATAATATAATATAATTATAAAATAAATAATAAAAAAAATGTATATTTTTACCTATACTCGCTCTATTATACACCTATATAAATACAAATTGCATTACAAACAAAAACTCGTATAATAATATTTTCTTTGTTAAATCTATATGTCGATGTTGTAATCTCACCTTAATTGTATTTTATCAATTTTATATAATGTGTATTTTGAAATTAAATTTTCAAAAAAAAATGACAGAAAAAACAGAAAACAAAATACAGAAGAAAAAATTTAGATGTGATATATGCTTGATCACCCTTTATAATGCTTGAGTATAGATCCTTTATTTAAGACAGTGAAATGAACAATTGGCTTATGGTGTAAATGAATGTAATTATATTTTAGTAAAAATTGTTTAATTTGAAAAAATATATCACATGAAATATAACAAAATTACGTTTTCACAATACAAATATTTACATACAATTTATGGTTTACATAAATATATTATAGAATAGAGTATATAGACTGTCTAGAAAAAGTATTAATTTAATATTTAATTAACTATATACGAATGAATTTACTTGCATATATCAATAAATTATATATAGGCTATGTTTTACCAGGATAAAATACAATAATTCCATAATAACAATTTATTTTGTTTTCTAATTAAGTGAAAAACATAATCAATTACGAATACAATTAATAAATATAATATATCTATATCTATATAATATATACATACGATAATATCTCAATCGATTTGTATAAATAAAAATGTATATATAACAATGAAATGAAAAAATTTAGGTATATTGAAAAATAATTTAATTATAAAAGTTAGATATAGGGAGCAAAAAAATTGTATGTATCTTTTAATATATTTAAAGACTATATAAAATAATAAATAAAAATTGGAATTATTACGGTGGGATGCAAAGTTATTTAATAATTAATTTATAATAAGTGTGGGTACCAATCAATATACCTATAGTCTATTGTATATAAAATCTATTAATCTTTTTATCGACAACTTTTTTTTATAAATATATAATTAAATTATGAGTCACGATCAATATTTTATAAACAAAATAATAATTGATATAATCTATAATATACATATACAGCTGATGAAATATCTTTGTAACTTTGTATGTTTTTTTTTTAATTTTAATTAATTAAATATTAAATTTAAAACTTTATAAGATTTGAATATGATTTGAAAGATATTATCAAAAAAATGAATGAACTCGTGGCGTACGAAATTTAAAAACGAAGAAGATTTTATGAAAAAGTTTCTATAACAAAGAATTTTCCATGTAAAATTTAAAGAAAGCATTCAAATTGGATATCTGTCATTAGAAAATTTTCTATACTAAAGAGTAAATGTTTTAAGAAAATATTCAGGTAGAAAAAGTGTCATTAATAATAAAATATATCTATCATCATAATAAATCACAATCAAAAGGTCTATCGCAATAAAATTCGCTAATGATCAGTAAATGTTAAGAAAAACATTCAAAATTGATTATGGTTAACTTTTACTATGAAGAACAAATGTTAAGAATGCATTCAAGATCGGATGTCTATCAAATGGAAATTTTCTACCGTTCTACCGTTTCTAAGAGTAAATCCCATCAGAAAATATTCAAAATCGATTTTCTTTCAACAGGAAACAATTCTACAGAATATAAAATGTTAAGAAAACATTAAATATCGAATTTTGATCACCTGGAAAATGTTTACGAATGAGGAAATATTAAGATTGCATTTAAGAAAAATGTTTTGTTATCATTTAAACTATTGCTGATGCTAAGAAAACATTCAAAATGTATTTTCTATCATTAGGAAATTTTCAACTAAAGGGAAAATGTTAAGAAAACTTTCAAGAAAGTTTTTATATCGTTAGATACATTTCTATTGACGTGAAAATTTTAAGAAAAAGATTAAGTTAAATTTGATTTATAGAAAAAAAAAATTGGATAAAAATTTAACTATCCTTTGAGCATAATATTATAGGTGATGCAATTTTTTAAGAATGCCTATAATTATCATTTCTTTTAGTATTGATTCTATATGGGAGACTTGACATTTTTATTGAAATAATCTAAAAGAATAATAAACAAAAATGTTCTCTAAAAAGTATATAATTTCAAAAAAAAATCTGAAGGTTTTATAATACTTTTCCATAATTATTATTATTCCAAGTATTATGTATTTGAATATATATTTTTAAAAACCTTTTGAAGATATAATCCTCGTTATGTAGTTTCCATAAATAAAAACTATAAAAAAAAACAAATAATTGAAATTTATATATCATTTTGTTTGTTTTCTGTTTATTTGTTTATATTGTAATTTTTTTCTATATAGTTTTCTTTTGATATTAAAGATATATCAATAGAGGGTCTCTATAAATCAAAATATTGATTAAACAAAGTAAAATGTAAATAATGTATAAAACCATAAAACATATAAATGAATATATAACTCTGAATATATACTATAGGAAAGACGCGAAGGATATATAACTATATAGGAAATATAATAGTATTATATGAATATCTATTCTTATATATGTTTATATATGCATTAGAAAATATACCAACCACATTTATGGTATTTTTCTAAATAAGTATATAAATTAAATTTGCAAAAATGAATCATAGAAAAATATTTTTATTTTTTTTTATAGGTTAGAGGTATATAATTTTATCGTATATATATATATAGAATGAATCAAAATATCCTTTGTTATAATGATATATATATATTGCTTTATATACAATTTTACCTCTGGAAAATTTCTAAATAGGAATTTTTTTTTTTTAATAATATTTATATATATAAAGAGAGTCGCGACTCATATATATTAGTTTGTACGGTTATTATATTTATTTTCCATTCCAAAAACTTTCGATCGATATCTTTCCATATAGAGAAAACAAAATATGTATAAATAAGGATTATTATTATTATTTTTTTGTATATATATATTTTTTTTTAAGAAATGTTTATTTAATAATATAAAAAAAAAATATTAATATTTTATTCGTATAAAAATAATACTAAATAATAAAGTAAGTAGAAAAGAATGTCTTATTTTTTTCCATATATAGAGTTATATCAAATACAAAAATCGTTAAACTATAAAAGTATAAAAAAAATAAATATATAGTATATTATATTATAGACTTAATTCATCAACGCACCTTCATTTTATTATTTTTTATACTATATATATTATCATTTCTTTATTTATGAATTTTTTCTATGGTACATATATTTTTGAATAATATTTTTTAATATAAAAGTAAAAATATAGATATAGATTTCCGTGATATATCATTGCCAATATATGACCAGCTCATATGGATTATATACTATACGGTTTATTGTTTCTTTTTATTCATTTAATAAAGCTGGAATAATCATTTATCGATTTTTCTAAAATAATATATTTGCAATGCAATAAAGAAAATATACATAAAATATTTGGTTTTCTTTATATAAAACTACATTTCTAAAAGATTTTCAGTGCTTTTTGATAAATTTTAATTTTTTGTTGCATTTAAATCAATTGGAAATAACATTTCAATAATTACATGTTCAATTATAATTCAAATATATATATAATGTTTAAATAAATTACGAATAATTTTTGTTTATAAAATATATATTTACTAACTAAAATAATTTATATAGGTCAATCGATTTTATTTCTATTTCTATATAGTTTTTGCTTTATATATAAAATAGAAATTTCATTTGAATATTTGCGTATATTCAGTAAAAATTGTTGTTCTTTATTGAAAATAGGCATATATACAAGTTTCATTTAAAGACAATGCAATAATTACTATAAAAGTTCCCTTGAAAGTTCCCATTTTTCGATAGAATTTTCACGGTTAAAGCAGTATAAAACCAAATTCAAGAGTAAATTACCAATATATCTCTAAAACCATAACTGAATTTGAAAAAGAAAGTTAAGAAAGTTATGTGCGGATCTGAACGAATAGTAGATAGAAAAGTATTTTCATGTCCTATTTCGGAATTTTTTTAGAAGGTTTCAAAACAACAAAACGATAATTAGAAAATTTTGTTTTTCTTGGAGACTGTAACTGATTGAATTAGTGTTTTGGTTGTTATTTTATATACTACTTGAGATTTATTAAATTTGTTTAACGGCAATCAATTTCAATCTATATAAAAAGGTCACCGAAAATTCATTTATTTCATTTTTAATTCATAGATAAAGGTATATATTTTATAGACATTGATTCATTAATAATTTTAGTCAATTATAATGAAGAATTCAAAAAATTACAATACAAAATTGATTCGATTCATCAATATCACATTTTTCACAAAAAAAATCACTTGTTACCGAAATCCCTATATGTATATATAATTATATATATAAAAATAAATGTATTTATGTAAATCTATAAAGTTGTATAGGGTCACAGCAAAAACAAATTTCAGTATCTCATATATACATATTTAAATAATGACCTAACGCAACATTTAATTAATTGTTAACTTTACACTAACCACTCTTCTTAAAAAAAAAAAGTCTCTAAAATGATTCTTTCATTGATAAAATAAAAAAAAAAACAAAATAAAATATTTTATATAAAAGAATAACACCAAAATTATAAGAAGAAAAGCAAAAACTAATACGTGATGAAATTCGATGACAATCATCGATATATTATTATTATTATTATTATTATTCGTATATGATCAGTATGATGAAGACCTGCAAATTGACCATTCAAAAATATATTCGTGTTTTTTCCCATATACAAAAAAAAAACAATATTATACTTATATGAGAAAATATATTATAAAAATTTAATTCACCCACTCTTATATATACTATATATATATGAATATAAAATGTATATATTGAATACGACATCAAGATTTTTTTCTTTATTATATATGTGTTGTGTGCTTGTGGTGTTGATGTTGTTGTTATTATTATTATTATTATCGTTGATATATTAGAAGAAATCTTTTGCTTAAAATAAAATTAAATAAATATATATATTATTTTTCCAACACCTCATTTGGTTCAATGCGAATGCAAAAAAAAAAACGAAACTATACACAAATCTGTGATACTACACCATATATATACTAAAAAAAAAGAAAAAAGTTTCCAATTATTTCGCGTACAATTTTTTCCCAATCAAACGTAAAAATCTTTTAATACAGTAGTTGTTGAATGTGTATTTCTTTTTTTTTATTATTCGTTTTTTATATTTGTTTTATATCATATGAAATTTTGTATATACTAAAACAAAAAAAAATGCTACTATCTTTTTTTTTTTTTTTGTATACAAATGTATCTTTTAAACTATATCCAGGTATATAAATGAATGAAAAATGTTGAGGATATTTTAATACTATTATTATTATTATCATTTTATTACCATTATTATTATTATTATTACTATTTATTATAATTGTTGGTATATATATGTATAAATTTTCACATTCGTTAATCCACTTTATACTTGGTAAACAAAACGATATATTTTTAATGTGTGTTGTTTTGTTTTGTTTTTTAAATTATCCATAATTCCTTTTTTGTTATTTAAACACAAAAATGTTAATTAAACATTTTTTGTTTCTAATTAATAAGCGTTTTTATTTATATATTATGAATTGAAAATCTCTTCCTTTGTATCAACAAAACGTATATATTTTAAATGTTGCTTAAGTTAAATTTTCTTCTTTTTTTTATTTTTTTGAATACTCTTTATACGTACACTTATAAAAACTCATATCCAGAATCCAAAGTATATATATATAGTAAATAAGAATAAGAATGATTTTTAAATGTGTAATGGAAAAATGAAAGAAATAAAAATAATAATCATTTCACTAAACATATATTTAATTTCATTCTTTGAATTTTTTTTTTTTTTTTATATTTTTCTTTAAGATTTAATATTTATATTTTTACTCTGTAAAACTTATATATACATTTTTTTTTGTTTTATTTGTTTCATTTTATAAATTCCTTTTTAATGTTTTTTTTATTTTTTATGTATTTCAAATCGTCGATAACTAAATATATATATATATATATATATATATGTAAAAAATAATTTTACAGAATAAAATGCGAAACCAAAAAGTCATCTTTTTATTATTTGTTTTTTTTCCTTTTCGTTATTTTTTCATTTCGATTTCTGTTTTGTGTTGTTACATGTATAACAAAATACATAAAAATAAAAAATAAAAATAACATATAAAAAAAGAACATCACAATCAGACACAATTTATCAGTTATTTCTGATTGTGAATCAAACGGTAGCAATTAACATTAAGGTGAGAAAACGACACGTTTAAAAATCTTTAAATATTTATATAGAAAAACTTTTTAATATGTGCTTTTGCTTGCACTATATATATATATATATATATATTATATATATATATATTTATATCTATATGTACATATTTTTATATAATGTTGAAGACAGCAGATAATTGAAATTGAATTCACGTATATTTTCAAAAGACAATCTCAATAAATGATTGCAAATAGTTTGTAATTTTTCCATAATTTATATTTGAAGGTTTTCGATGGGTTTAAGAAAACAAAAACTTTATATTATCATATTTTTGGAACTTAATGAATATATAAAAAGGATAATAAATGATGTCCCCTTTTAATTTTCTGGTGTTTTTAAAATAATTTGTACAATTTTGACTTTTATAGGGATGCAGTAATTTTATTTTCAAAAGATTTCCAACTGGTAAGAAAAATGAGAATTAAAATTTAATAGATATAATCCATTTGTCCAATTTCTAATGATATTTCAGAAGAATTTAATAAATTAAAACAAAATTCTTTTTATGTATGAGGGAAATAAAACATTTCAATGATAAAGGAATATGATAATTTATAAATCTCTACCTTTATAGAAGCATCAGAAATTGCATATCCTTTCTGATGAACGGTAAATAAGAATTGTTTCGTAAGGACAATTAAGACAGTAAAGTTCTTTCCATCTTTCATTTAGAAAAAGTTTTCGATTTATCTAATATTAAATAATAATTCAATTCTATTCGATTAGATAATAAAATACAATTACTCTAAACATTCAATTGAATATTAATTAACCGTATAATATAATGTTTAACAAATATTTAAAGTAAATCACTAATAATACACATTATAAAAAAATTAGTAAAGTCTCTTATATACTTGAATAATCGTAAATGTGTACACGTATGACTTCACAGCAGCAGTACTCTGCGACAACAACATTACCACAAATTCGGGGTAATAGGATAATTTAAAACAAAAGAACTAAATACAAAATAATCTTCTTGTTATAAATAATAAATTACAATAAACCAAACAAAATAAATAAAACTAATACTAAATATATCATCCATATATTAGATGTATTAAAATGAAAGCTCACTCACCGCATTTTCACAATAAAACAAACAAAATTAAATTACACATTTCAAATTGGATTTAAATTTGTTCGATATACATGTAAATGAGTGTCGATTTCACATAGTTTATTTAAAATTTAAATATTAATACAATATACGTTATAAATAATATGTTAATTATATTTTGTAAACATATAATAAAATAATTTGTAATTTTAGAATAATTAAATTCTCTTCCTCCTCAAAACATTGTAAATATACACGGTATTTTATTTACACCCAATATATAAATGACAAAATAAATACAGATACATATATATAGTGAAAAATAATCCTATTATTTCTTTTGGCTTTTTAAAACTCTATAAGCTTACACAATCTTTTAACCTCTTCATATATAATGCATTTATGTATTATATATTTTATATATACGAGTAATATATTGAATAAACAATAAATTAAATTCAACCCTTTGTTTTGTAATATATATATTCAATATACTGCTTTACAGAGTGGGTATATATGGATTTATATAATTATGTTGAAATACGTTAACATTTATCCAGGATTAGGAATTAATATATTGTAATGAAATTCTTTTATAGTATATATATGAATCAAATTTTATTCAATTCTATAGTATACTAATTCGTTGGATACATTCAATATTCACCGTTTTTACCGAAAATATAGAAATTCTAATCTTTTTATTATAATAATAGTTATTAAATATTTAATATTCCCATGAATTCAAAACACTGTATAGAGCTCATACTATCCATATAAAATTATATCATTTACAAAGAAAATATATTTTAATTTCAATATACAATCTAATAAATAAAAAAACATTTATGATAAAGAAAATGAATAAAATACAAGGCAATTTTTAAATTTTAGAAAGATTTTATTCTTTAAATTTTGTTATCATTTCATAAAAATTGTCAATACTCAAACACTTTCCAAGTGAACTAATCCATTTTATTATTTTGTTAAAAAAATCATAAAAAATTAGTTAAGGTTTCCTAACATCATTTTAATAGCTTTCATATGAATTTTCCGAGATTTTCCAATTTTAAGTGAAAATAAAACATATTTTTTAATGGTAAATGCAATGTAAAATACAAGAATTAATATTTTAAAATGATTGTCATTTCTTAACCAGTTAACCATTCTGAACGAATAGACCATCGAAAGAAAGATATTTTCATGCTCTAAAAGAACAGAAGAACATTCGATAATATTTCAAATCAAAGTCCATGGCTTTCAATAATTTCCCGTCATCATTAACTTGTAATTTTCATAGAATTTGTTTTCATTTAAGTGGAAAATGTATATGAAAATTGATGAATTATCACGTGAGTTATATTAAAATATTCAAGAATTTTTGCATTATGAAGCATGATAAATATTTTAAATCGTAATTTTAAGTATTTTATTAAAGCATTTTAACAATAAATATATTAAAGAATTTTTTTAAGTGACTTTGTTTATCGTCTATGTGCATATTCGATAAAGAACAATAAACTACCATATCCACCACCTGAAAGAACTGAAAAAACCTTTTTAAAACTATTAAATAAATGACAGAAATCATCCTTATATCTTATTGTATCATTAAAATATTTTAATTTTAACATTAATTTAAAAAAAATAATACATCTAAATAATGCAAAAATATTTTTCTTTAATTATATATCAATTTTAAAAATGAAAAACAAAAAACTTGAAATAATTTTTTGTGTTCAGCATATCAACACTAAACGTATACAAGTTAATTATCACAAACTTTCATTTAGTCTTAATATTATACAAAAAAAAAATAAACAAAATAAGGAATTGTAACACTACAAGAATATAAAATTATCCTATATAAAAAAACAATTTAAGTTATTCAGAAGACACTCACACAAGATTAATATTCTATTGATCTCCGTTAAGTTTCTATATATACAACACTGACCATTAAAAAAAACAAATACAATCCATTTAAAATGTCAAACACGAAATGCGGATAATAATACAAAAAAAAACTTAAAATACTAAATGAAAAGACAAACATATTTTTATATTTCATTATAAAAATACAAATACAAAATATAAAATAAATAAATGTATATATTAAAAGGTGCGCGTTTAATAGTCCTTTTATATTTTATTTGTTTTTATTTTTTTTGTTTTTTAAATAAAAATAAGAAGCAAATATTCTTATAGTTTTAAATTAATATGCAAATTTATTCAAAACAATATCACCACCACACATAATAAAAGAAGAAAATACATAAAGTTATTACACCACAAATAAAATGTATCAATATATATTTAGCATATTAATGCAGCAGATAGAATTAACGCAGAATGTATATATTTTGTTTTATATTCGCGCGAGAAGAAAAACAAAACAAGATGTCTTAATTATTTGGTCAAAAGGTGATGATGAATTCTAAAGATGTTGTACATTATATGTGTATATATACACATTTATTTATATATATTTACAGTCAAGATCTTATCTTATATGATGCGACGATGAGTAGTAATAAAAATAATAAAAACAAAAAAAAAAAACTTTTAAATGTAATTCAAAATAAATATATTCTACATAGATAGATATTTAGATATATAATGAATGGAAAATAAAACAAGGACAAAAACAAAAAGGTTCTCAGAGATAAATCAAATGGATTTATTTATAGTTTTATTTTATTAACATTTATATATAGACACTGAAGACAGTGCACCGACTGACTAAATGATTATATATTTATTATAATATATAATGTATATTTTATGATATTTTATTTATTATCTGTATATATATATATATATATATATATATATCAATAATTGGTAGTATAAATGAAATGGTATATCTAATGTTTATTAAGGATTCACATATGCATTTATATTTATGTTTGGATAATTGGTTGGGTGTATTGTATACAGTTTTTACGAAATATATCTGAGCAAATTTAACTTAAACTATAAAAAAATAAATGATATATCTTTTTTATAATTTGGTAGCAATAAACATTTTTTTTTATATTATCGATTTAATAAACGGCTGAAAAAAAATGTTTAAATTCTTTTAATTAATAGGGTAGAGACGAATAAACGTATTGCATAATATATATTTGGATGAATGTTTGTTAGGTTAATAATAAAATCATAATAATAAAATCATATATTATTTGGGTTATAATTTTTTTTATAGTTTATGCGAAAGATATTTGAAGTATATGTTATATGAATTGCATTTTCAGAATTATTGTATTTTATTTTGGTAATTTATAAATTTATATCTTAAAAATTTATTCACAACAGTTTATTTTTCACTTAAAAATGTATCCTCAATTTTATGTTTTATATAGTTATCATATAATTACAAATTGAAAATATCCTTTAAAAGAATATAAGTCAAATTGTAATGTTGAAATATAGAATTAATTTATCATTAAATCGTTTGAAATCTCTCGAAAAAGTTAGAAGTTTTATTATTGCGTTTTTTTTGATTATGAAAGAAATACCTTTGTTTTTATTACTTTTCATTTTCATTAAATTTAAAAAATAATTATAAGTTAAACAATGGTTAGGAATGACAATCGTTTTGATATATTGTGAATTATCACAAATTTTATTTTCACTTAAATGTGTAAAATCTCGGAAAATTCATATGAAAGCTGTTAAAATGATGTTAGGAAACCTTAACTAATTTTTTATGATCTTTTTAACTAAATAATAAAATGGATTGGTTCACTTGGAAAGTGTTTGAGTATTGACAATTTTTATGAAATGATTGCAATTTATAAAGTGATTTTATTTGAAATTTTATCTAAGATTATTTTATTCTTTTAAAGAATTTATTATTTATTTATTAATTATTTATTTATTATTTATTTATTAATTTATTAATTTTTGAACTTTCTATCCTTCGTCTCTTCCGTCAAATTTATTAACTGGTTAGAAAAATTTAATGATATTAATATATCGTACATTTTCAAGAATTTACCATAAAAAAATAATTGTTATTTTCACTTGAAAGCAATGGAAAATCTCGGAAAATTCAAATGAAACTCCTTTACTTTACATATCAAAACATTTGTTAATTTTAATGATTCTTAAAGATCTTTGTTTTACACATATGTACCAAAGGATTCGAAAAGAGTGTCAGAAGGAAGAATCGCATTATAAATAAATAAATTTATAAAATATTTGTTCAATAAATATACATATGTTGATGAAACGATTTTTCCAAAAACTTTCGCTTATTTTCACATACGATATTTTATTAATAATCACATAAACAGAAAAACGATTAAAAGAATTCGATTTATATTTATCTATGGAGCTATAATCAAGTCGTTATATTCGTAAGTCCCTTGTTAAATCGTTAAATTTATATATTCATTATAAATATATATTTATTATTCATTATAAATCTCACATAGTATATATAATATAATAACCAAATGATAATTTCATACTGCGTGATTAACGTCTTTCATCGCAGGTATATATCATATATTTAAAATCGAATGTATTTTAATTTAATATAATAATAATAAAACATATACATATATATATAAATAAAACACATTAAAATAAATGTAAACTATGTGATTGACCTATTACTATATGTATTATTGTTGTATATATGCATATTTTATAGGACATGTTATTTTAAATTCACAGAGATATCTGTTATAAATTATTCTTGTATACACAGAAAAGAAAAATATATGTATATTGTATATATAGATACATGTGTAGTATAAAATTGTAATGATATAAAAAAAATAAATTTAAATGTAAAATTTAAAGGTATTTATTCGTACACATATACCTGACTGAATCTGTATATATAATAAATGGTGTATTACATGTACAACAGCAATATATACAAATGTTTATTGATAATGGCGTAATTTAGTAGTCGCGATAAATTAAATATTGCATATAATTTCGAAAAGAATTGTGAAAAATTAATTTTGCACTATTTTATATATGTTTAAAAAAGGTAATATAAAAAAAACCACAGCATGAAATTTTCTCAATATAAATGTATATAAAAATTGTGAATATCTACCTATATATATTCAATTTTACACATATACCTTTTCTGATATTTTTTGTTCGAGGTGAGGATTTTGCTGTGAAACCCATTAAGATACAATTTCTACATATATATATTCATTTGATTGGCGGCCATATTCGTGAATTTTTTTTTCCTTCTTTAAATATACAATATATAGCGTAGGATGCTAAATCATATAATAAAGAAAAATATGTGTATATATACTCAACACCAGGTATAAAATATATATATATAGACTTACAATATTTTATATGAATGCGATTGGTAATTTTGATACCATCATATAAATATAAATATACATATATATATATAACTAAATGACTAAATAAATCAACATAATTAATCAATTAATCATGGTGTAGTTAAAATGTATATTATATCCTCAATATATCAAACTATAGGTATACTATATTTATTGTGCATATATACACATAATATATATAAGAATATTATTATCGCACGTAATATAACTATATATATATATATATATTGAATCATTGAATATTTAAATAAATAATAATTTATACACTGAGTTATATAAAGTAGATTTTGAATTCGTATATAAGCTTTTATTATTTTCTATATATTCAATTCAATTTTTATTCACCAAATAAAACAAAAATAAAAGGGATACAAAATTATAATATTTCACATTTTAATAATTTATACATATTTTTTATGAACAAGGTGCTCGAAATTCGTTATTAGTCATAGATTCGGTGCAGTCGGTTAAGTGATACTATTGTATGAATTTTCTTTTGTGATGATTCTATATAAAGAAAATTTTGGACATTTTGGACAAAGTGACTGGTCATTTAGTGGCCTAATTTCGTAAAATATCAGATCTTTGCAATATTTCATTGTATAAAATATGATAAATTTGATACATTTTTCAAATAAATTGATTTAAACTGGGAATTTCTTGTACATAATTCAATGCCACGACAATTACTTGTTCAAAAATTTCGTTGAAGATCAATGGTTATAATGCATTTCCATAACAGATTAGTAACGATTCTAGTAATTCTAGTAAACATTCAATTATATTCCACAAGACATATCTCAGAATTGTCCTAAATCAAACCAATTCAAATTGAAATTTCACTATTTTGACATCACTTTTAATAGCACATTGTGTATTATTATGTTAATGTGAGTTCGACATATCATTTCATATAGAAATCATTTGATTATATCGTTTTTTTTATTTATTTCTCGTTGTGGTTTCAAATTATATATATATACATCGTTGTATTTTGTGCGTTCAATTTCAATTTCAACCTCTGACTGAATATAATCTTTTTATTAGAATTGTGCGTATATTTTTATTTATGTGAACTAAAATGAATTCCGTTTTGTAATGTGTTAAAATCATGAACCGGGCAGCAAATAAAAAAAAAAAATTGAATTTTAAATGATTTTTGTTTTTTAATGTAATATATATATATATATATATTATAATAAATAATTATTATTATATTTGTAAATAATAGCTCAATAAAAATATGGATTATATGGTAATTTTGTTTTTTGTAATATAATAAGGATTACATAAATATTTACTTGCGCTCATGCGGTAGTATGGCATGCGATTAAATATACAAATTTAATTTATTTATGCACGCATTATACCTTATTTTATTTATATATTTATGTTTATTTTTTTTATTTTTTTTTTGATAACGAATTCAATAAATAAATATGTACGCATTTCAAAGACGGAAAACATGAACTCTCTGCGTATATATATGCTGATTATATATATAATAACTCGTGTGCAAAATGATTTATAATAAATATATATTTTGTGTGTATAATTGGTGATCACGTATGTATATTAATCAGGATTTATCAAATTAATTGTATTATTTAATATATTTAATTTTTTATATAAATGAAATGTATTTGTTGACCAAATTCAATAAATGGTTAAACGGAATCAATTATTTGGAATTAATCGGAATCAGAATGACAATCTCATAGAGAAATTTATAATGTATAGTTAACAAATTTTCAATTTCCACTGCTGTGTAATGCAGAATATCTATATAAAATATATGCATAATTGGCCATCTTTTCATCTTGTAAACGATTGAAATTAACAAAAATGAATAGTATTGAAATTTCATCATAAAAAAAATCCGTTTAGCTTTTATTTGTGGTTTGGAAAATCGTTCATTTAACCGGAAAATTCTATACAGGATTAAAAATTATTTCTTTAGTATATTTTAGTCCTTGATTTTCACGTTTTTTCCATTGTACTTTACACTTTATTTACCATAATATAATTTAGTTCGTTCAAAACTAAAAACACGTTCTATACGACTGTGTGTCTATAAAAAATATAACCACCATCCTTTCATTCCCCAGGTTCATAAATCATTTGAAAAATTTCCAATTACTTTTAGTTTATTTGGTAATAATTAAAATCATTCTTCATAATAATATGCTATATGATGTTTATAATTCTTCTTTACCTTTGACACATTCATTAGGGATTGTGCTACATAGAAACATCGTGAGATTTCTACAAATTAAATATAAATCGAATTATAGAGACAAAAATGCAGCAATTGTAATACAATAAGCTTTAAAACAAACATTCATGTAATTTTTTATAAATTTGGTCCATTACATTTCAATTAAGCCATTAAACAATTTATTTTTTTTAATCTCTATATATTTTATTATTTATATATTCAAATTGATATGTTAAATATTGAAAATTGAAATATATAATTATTTTTATGCGGCAGCAATATAATATCACGAAGGTGTATATGCTTATACGATACATAGAAATATATATATCATTCTTATTAATTATTAATATGTATAGATATTTATATATATATATATGAATAATATAATATTAATTTACGTGTAATAATAATATATTGATTAATACGTGAATGACACATTCCGAATATGTACAATTGTACATATATATACAAATATTATTTATATATTTGAAATTAATATATGTATAAAGTTTACGTTTTTGTTTAATAAATAGAAATATATCTATATATACATACCTGCGTGTATATGAAATAATGTCATTCACATTCAACAACAATATATACCTATATTCATATTATAATATATATAAGAATCAAAATAAATATAGTAGACTATATATATTAATATATAGAAATGTCGTGACAGAAATTTCTTAAATTCAAGAATTTATTATACATTTTATATTGTGTTACCGGCAAAAGGTATATATAATATAATAAATGAAAATCAACATGTGTTTTGGTTTGTGTGTCTCTAAAAAACAAAAAAAAAATTCTTTGATTACAAATCGTTGTCTTTTCTGTCATGTAAAACTCGACTTTTCTTTTTTCTTTTTTTTTTATAATATTACTATTTTTTTTTTTTTTAGTTTTTGTTTAGTATAAGTGTTTTTATAAATAAAACGTTAAAACACACACGTACGTTCACGTATATATTTTGATATATATATATATATATTACTTGTGGTATTAAACGCAAAATAGCGTGCAACTGAACTTTTCAGTTCACTGGGTCAGGTTCTTTGATGATTATAATAACTTTGGCTATCATGCAGTTTTTTTTTCTGTTATTATTATTATTTGTATTTCGTATGTATGTACATTTATTTTCCATTCAGATATTGATTCATGCATATATTATGATTATGTGAAATGTATGTTGTGTGTATTCATTTGTAATTTAAATTTTGTGCGATATGATGATTAAATATATATGAATGGTATGAAAATGATGGTGATATATAGTATATATATGCGATGTATAATCACGATAGTGAGGGAGGTAATGGTATATTTTATAAATATATATATATAATAATGACTGCAATTATCATATGATTCATATATATTCTGACTAAATTCATATATAAATAAAAACAAATAATGCATTTTTTTTATATTCTATTAAAAAGATTATCTCTTCATCTTTGTGTGTATTAAAATTATTATATATTTTATTTATTTAATATGATAAATAAAAAAAAAACATAATTAAATTTCAAATTACAAAAACAAAAAAAATGAAATAAATATAATGTGGTTTTTATTAAAATAAAAAAAAAACTTTTAATTTATGCATTGAAAAAAAAAATGCAATTTATTTAACTTAATTTATCATTTCAACCAATGGCGCAATGTTGGTTATAACGAAGGTTGCAAAACGCACACACAAAACCTTAATATTAAAAAACTTCGAACATTTAGAAAATTATATGGAATTTTCTTTGGAAAATTATACAGAATTTCTTTAAGCAAATTATACAGAATTTCCCTAAGAAAATTAAACAGAATTTCCTAAAGAAAATTAAACAGAAATTCCTTAAGAAAATTAAACAGAAATTCCTTAAGAAAATTATACAGAATTTCCCTAAGAAAATGAAACAGAATTTCCTCAATAAAATGAAACAGAATTTCCTTAAGCAAAAGATCATCAAACAAGTTATACAAAATTAATTTAGTAATTGGTACTTATAAAGAATTTCCTTAAGCAAATTATACTGAATTTTCTCAAACAAATTGTAGAGAGAATTTCCTTAAACAAATTATTCAAAATTTCCTTAAGAAATTTATGCAAAATTACTTCAGTAAAATATACAAAAAATTACTTCAGTAAATTATTCAAAATTTCCTTATTTAATTTAGAGAAGGTTTCGTTAAACAAATCATAGAGAATATCCTTATGTAGAATTATAAAGAATTTCCTTTATAAAATAATACAGAAATTTCCTTTACGTTTCAAAAATTATAAGGAATTCCCGTAGAAACTGTCCTCGATTTCCCATATAAATTTTTAAATTAAATTAAACCCATCTGAATATGTTTAGCAAGTACCGGGTCTGCGTTCAACTATTCTAAAAACGTATATTAAAATTTTTTTTTTTAAAACAATATTTTCCTTGAAAACTATTATTATATTTGTTATCCGTCGTAGTATATCGTATTTTATATCTATACTAATACAATTAAATTTATATATTTTATATCAGTTTATTTATACACATAAAATTAAATTTGCTATTTATACAGAGAGGAAAAAAAATGCAAGTATATCCCCAAAACAAAACCAAAAAAAAAAACATATGAAAAGGGATACGAGTTGTTAAATTACCTTTTCCTTTTTTACATATATAATGATAATATACATTTAAAAAAAATACAATAATGTTTTATAGCGACGTGCAGTGTCACACCTGAGTTCATTCTTAAAAGTTTTTTTTTTATTTTGTGTGACATATGGTTTAACAATTTTTGTATAGTGATACAAATATTTTACTAATATACTATACAGTCTCTATTTTTATATACTTAAATACCCTTCGATACACAATAACAGCTGACTTAATTTTAGTTAATATACACATATTAATAATATATACAGTTTATTTTACATTTCTAAATATCTCTAATAATAATAATGCTAATAATGGATAGTATTTATTTATATATATTTAATTTAATATTTCACATTAAAATACTTTTGAATATGCATGAGGATAAATACCATATATCTAACGTTTTTTGCTGGACAATAATTAATTTTTCTTTTATTTTGTATTTTTATTTGAGTGTTAGATCTATCTATAATTATATTAATTAATGCATATCCTTTTTTTTCTGAAGATATTCTACTGCGTTATCTCTATATAAAAATATATATCTTTTCTGGGCATTTAAACAATTTTGCATATAGAATACATTATATATATATATATATATATATATGCTATTTGAAAAAAAGTTGCATCTGCTATCTTTGTATCGTTGAAAGGATACGCGTAAGCATTCTTTCTATCATTGAATATGTAGGAAATTTTATAAATATATAAACGGTATGATTCGGTATAGTCCTGTGCAATAAAACAATAATAAGAGTAAAACTCATGAAATTTTCGGAAAATTCACATGAAAGTCATTAAAGTAATGCAAGGAGACTTCTTGTACATTTTAATCTTTCTAAATACTTGATAAAATTGAATTGTGTACATCTGAAATTTATTCTTTCCGAACATACCTTTCTATCGGCGGTCTAATCATTCAAATTGGTTAACTGGTTAGGAAATGACATTGATTTTCATATATTGTAAATTTTCACAAATTTAAAATGATGTAATGAGGCATTTTTAATTGGAAAATTTTATTATTTCCAATAAAGTACTTGGTTTATGGAAGTTATACTTATAAGAATCTGATAAAACCAAATAATATCATTTTCTGACTATGATTTTCTTCTGAAAGTTTTCCAAATCCAATTCTTTTATTATAGATATTTTCTTTTGCAACCCTTTTTTAATTTTTCTTATACAGATCATAAAAATACCCTAATTCATTATTCTACTCATGCAGATGTACGTTAAGGGACGTTATAAATTTAAGGTTATTTTTCTATTTACCGATAAGGTTAAAATATAATTTTTCTTAATCGATTCTAATATACAATGTTTATTTTGTATGAATTATACTCAAATTACTTTTAAAATAAATCAAAATCTTATATTAAGAACAATTTAAATCCATATAGTTGTAGAATGAATGATGAATTTAAAACTTCTCTTATAGATCACTAATCACTAATTTAACTTCATAATATCGTCCGTCAACTTATTGCAATTGTCCTTTATTATTTAAGATGAAAAAACTCTAAAATGTTATATAATATATAGAGTTTTGTTACGAAATCAATAATTGTATTAAAATAAATGCATTTCTGTGTGAAATTTACGTTACAAAATTATATTTTATTCGTTTTTTATTTTTTTTATCATCTTAACAACAACTTAAATTAATTTTAATTTAATTATATATAAATCTTTGAATTGTATTTTCAATTCTTTTATAGTTCTAAAGACGCATGGTAATATAAATAAATATAGTTGTATAATAATAATACGATAATGATAATAATAGTAATAATATAAATATGCATTTAATTTTTAAAATTCTTTTGTTTTCGATTAAAAAAAAAAACATATCTTTCGATATATAAGCATAATATATAATCAGACACAGACATAGTATTTTATTTTCCATTCTATACAAAAATTAACCCTATATTCATTCTTTCTTATATATCTAATATAAACTATATATTTATATAAAAATTAAAAACTTAATATATATTTATTGTTAAATAATATATAAAATATTTAAATGTAATAAAGATCAACTCTTTTCCAATGTATTGTATATATTGTAGTTTAATATATACGCGCTCATCAGATAGCTTTTTAATACGATTTTAACAACACATAATTTTTTTTATTTTTCGAAATGATTAAATTATATATATTTTTTCTTGATTTCTTACACATATATATATATTGATAGAGAAGAACACATACAAAAAAATATACGTTTTGTTAAATAAAAAATAAAAAAAATATATTATAAAAGTACATACATAAAAAAAAAATTAAATAATATTATAAATAAATATCAGTTTCTGATATAAATTGTTTTTTTTTTAAATAAAAAAGGCGCCTAATATCACCTTGATGATAATCGCAGTTAAATCAAAATCAAAACTATTAATTTAAAAAGAAATATTAAGAAATAAATGCAAAAATAAATATAATAATGGTTTTGGTTTAGATATAGAACTCTCACTGATGTATATGCAAATTAAAATTGCATATACAGATATATAGATATAGATAATTGCATATTTAGATTTTTATAACCAAAATAAATTCTATATATCTATATCTGTTCATGGTCTGGTAAATTTTTTCTGTTTTATTCGATAAATATATACAATTATCAATCACCAAAAAATGTATAATATACACATTGGAATGCGTTTTAACGGGAATTTAACAAATTAATTTGAAATGCATTTTTTTGATCTTTGGTTTAGTTTTTATTTTTTTTTTGTTGAAAGTGTTTTTTTTTTTATATTTGTTATTATGAAGACATTTAATTATATTATTTTTTTTCTCATAATATATAGTAAACGAATTTCAATCTCTATAATAGAAGTTAAAGTTATCATAAAAGTTAGTTATAAAGGTCTGATTAACTTGTTCTGAAAATTTACATTGTAATATATAAACAAGATCTAGGATTGTTGCGTATACAATGAAATATTCTTAATTAAAAATGTTATTAACATTTCTGTTAATTAAAATCATTTTATATTACTTTTATTGAAGAAAATGTTTTGAAAATCAATTATTTCTAATTTAAATAAAACCCAGAATTCGTAAATGATTTTCATTGAAAATTTATATAAATTTTAAACCTAGTTTTCTATAAAATTCGTTAGGAAATTATTAAAAATAAAAAATAAATGTTTAATTTGTATCTGAATTTAGTTCGGACTTTCCAGGAAAATGCATTCAAAATCTTTGATTTTTCATTACATTTATTTTTAATTTTTTTATTTTATTTGGTTATTATATAATACTAGAATTATATCCTTCTTTCAAAAGCTATTAACAATTTTCGATTGATAAAATTCATTTTATTTAATCTAATAATTATTTAAACTTCAACATCTTTTATATAGAAAATTCGAATACCAATAATTAAATGCTTGTTTCTTCTTCTTATTCTTCTTCTATAAGCACTTAATTATCTTTAACAATTCATTTAAATAATTAATATAATAATAATAATAAAAATTATATTCATATTTCCAATTAATTTATATAAATCAAAAATGTTATTCAATTTACATAAAAATTAAATAAAATCAAGCTATCGCACACCATAGTTTTATATTTATTTCCAAAATGAACTGCAGTAATATTATTATTTAAAATTAATTTGTGCAAAAATGTACAATGTACATGCTGTTCTAATATATTCGGTCTGTTGCACTATAATAAGTATATATCATATTCATATATATATAGTAGTGTAATAACAACCACTAAAATTATATATATAAATAGATTAAGATAATTTTTTTTATATTTAATTCAAAAATATATGATTTATATTTGCATTGTATAATAATAATTCATTAAAAAATATGTTTTACTATATTTATTAATCATATACATATGAATATGAATATATAGAGCAAATTATATGAGAAATGTATATATAATTTTATAAAAAATACATATTTTTGTTTTATTTTTTTTTTAAAGAGGATGAATTTAAAATCACATCTAATTATTTTCATTGTTTTTTCTTTATCTTTTTATTTATATATATAATTTGAATGCACATTTTTAAATTATTTTTTTTTTGCAAATTTTACGCTTCCTTGAATTTCACATAAAAAATTGTTGATGATGATGAATCTCAATGCTGTCTATATATAATTTGTTTAATTTGTTGCAATTTTCCAAATGCATCTATAACAACTGATTTGTTATATAAATATGTAGTGCAGAATTTGCAGAATTTTTTTCATTGATTGTATTTTTACAAGTAAATTTAACTGTCCATCTTTCTAAAGTCTAAACCAACACATTTATTTTTTTTTTTTTGAATATACCCGCGTGGACGCTGTACATGAAATTATGTTTTTTATTCAATATAAAATTTTCTATATATGGTTATGTAATATTATTTTATATATTAACAATGTTTTTTTTTTTAAAATTATAACAGAGAATGCATCAGATTAATTAATTTAATATATTGTATAATTTTTTCTGTTTTTTTTTTTTTTTATAAATATGCACTTGTATACATATGAATGCATTTATTTATATAGAAATATAACCGACGTGTCCATCACATATGAAATTGTTAGCTTTTATAATATAATGTATCTGTATAATATAGAAAGAATTGTTCTGTGTATGTATACTTGAATGAATGTATTTTTAAAGAACATTCAAAAAGGAAGACGATTCTGTTTTTTTAATTATGTCGTGAAAACATATAATCAAATAATGAAAATTGTTCAAGCATTCATAACAAAAAAAAAAAAGAAAAAATTTAATAATTTGAAGAAAAAATACACATTTCATTGATAGATAAGTAATCTATCATATTACATTTTATTATTTATAATTAATGTTGTAAAATATATTCGTAGCAAAGCAGCATTCGTACTTTATAATTCATTAAATCATCATTATTAAAAACAAAAAAATTATTCACACGATAAAATTTTCATCTTGATCTTGTATTATATATCTTATATGACGGTATGATAGGAAAATGCATTAAATATGGATCGGATTTCCTTTTGGGGGATTCTACTCTTATGATAAATTTGTTGGTTTAAAGGATTTTCATTACGATGGTCATAGTAATTCATATTTTATGTTATTTTTTCATTTCAATTTTATTATATATAGCATGAAAATACCTTCCTATCAGTGGTTTATTCATTCAGAAAGTTTAACTACTTAGAAAATGGCAATGATATATAATATATCGTTTATTTTCACTTAAAAATTGGAAAATCTCGGAAAACTCATATGAATGCTATTAAAATAATGTTAGGAAACCTCAACTAATTTTTTATGATCTTTTTAACTAAATATCAAAATGGATTGGTTCACTTGGAAAGTGTTTGAGTATTGACAATTTTTATGAAATTATTGCAATTTATAAAGTGATTTTATTTGAAATTTTGTCGAATGTTATTTTATTCTTATAGAGCATAAAAATACCTTTCTTTTGATGCTCTATTCATTCAGAATGGTTAACTGGTTAGGAAATGACAATCATTTTAAAATATCGTGTATTTTCACAAATTTACCATTAAAAAAGAAGTTTTATTTTCACTTAAATGTGGAAAATCTCGGAAAATTCATATGAAAGCTATTAAAATGATGTTAGGAAACCTTAACTAATTTTTTATGATCTTTTTAACTAATATATAGTAAAATGGATTGGTTCACTTGGAAAGTGTATGATAAATTGTCAATTTATGTTGGAATCAAATTATGAAATTAATATTATTATTATTTGATTGTCAAAAATAAAAATAATCATCTATAGATGAATTAACGAAAATCATTATAAATATTAATATCAAACAAAATAAAAAACAGTGAAATGTATTTATTTATAAATGAGGAAATGATTATTTCAAATACTTATTCAATAATTTTCCACCTATATTTACTCATCATCATTTAAATGTATATATAAAACAACTTGTATTGATTTACGTGCGAAATATACAACATCCTCACATGCAATCACGCACTAAAAACATTTTTTTAAATATTTTTCGTTTTTTTTTTTAACTTTTACTTTACACTATATATAAAAACCTCAGAACTAATATATATATATATGATAATCAAAACAATTGTATCAAATAATATATTACTTATTTATAAAATAATGGTATAAAAAAAGCAACAGATTCCTCCTTGTCTGCTAATATTCCTCCACCTCCCGATACTCTTACTTTAATTTTATTGTTCATGTTACCTTAAGTCCTCTTATCTCCTCATGTACATATATATATATATATAAATATAAGCAAACTCAGTTGTAAAGTTTTGCGTTTCATATCATATAATCAAAATAATAATAATAATAATAATATAACCGCAATATCAAAATGTGTATAAAATTATTTATATATGATATGATAGGATTGTGTATAGTCAACCAGGTATATATATATAGTCATAGCGTGTACCTTTTTGTGGTATAAATCGCCATATATATAAAAATATGAATATGAATACAATATGACGAAGATGTATATAAGAGGTGCTGGCGTTTTGTGTTAGATGACGTAATGAAAAACATTGCGTTTTTTCGAACATTTTATAATATTATTGTTATTATTATTATTATTACTTCAAAATAGATATAAAACATGAATTTATATATAGTGTATGACTGACTATATATGTACATATCGAGAAATTTTATAATATATATAAAAACGATAAATATATGGACATATATGTATATTATATAAGAAATACTCACATACACGAGGCGGTAAAACATATGTATATCATATACCATATATAAGTTTTATATTATAAATAAATAAAATGTGTATAAATATTATGGATATATATATATGAGATTGCGTTTTTGTTTTTATTAAATTTATTTGTTGGGTAATGCTTTTGACCGATATTTCGTGTGAACAAACATTAAGAAATTATACATACATATTGTTATACATATACTATAATGAAAACGAAGACAGATCATGCAATCACGTGTCAAAGGTGCAAAAATACAATAATAACAATTAAATATACATAAATAAATCTATATACTATATCTATATATAAAAATTAAAGTTTTTACCTCTGTATATGGATATATTTAAAATTATGAATCCTAATATATAAGGAAGTGCTTTGCGTTTTTATATCATGCATAAATAAAATTTTATTGATACTTTATATAGACCTCTTTTTATCACATGCGGATTTTAAACTTTAAAGTATAAAAAATTAATTGTTGAAAATGTCATAACAATATATAATGATTGAGTTTATAAAATACGTATAGATTAAATAACACCTCCGTTTTATGATGAAAGATGTCCTTTTTTATATATAGTAATAATCATTTAGTCATTTTATATATTCATATTTGTTGTTTATAATCAATTGTTTTTACATTATCAAATTAAATCTAATTCATTTTCAAATGAAATGGAAAACTTATTTAGACTTTCACTTTGAAAACATTAACATTTTGTATTATTTGGGTAATGTTCAAAAAGGACATAAAATACTTTATGAAAAAAATGACGTTTAAAACCGTATTTTTTTTTTAGATAAAACCATCTCTTATGAAATCCCTCTTAAAACAGAATAATTAACTTAAATGGTCAAACACCGAAAATATACTTATTGTGATAAAGGATATTGTGTGATAATTGTGCTTGAAAAGATGAATTGATTGCATTGATAGGAAATATGCGGTGTATAAATTTTATTAAATTTGCGAAATTTATAACTCTAATATATAATTTAAGTTGAGATTCAAATATCAGAAATTTTCAAAAATCTCAATATGTTTCGTATGGTTTATATGGAAATATTTTAAATATTCATTGTGTGGTTATTTAACTGAAAATCCAATAAATCAAATTAAATCGATTAGAACCATATCGATTGGTAATAATTTAATTATCGCTGTAAACAGAAAGATATTGAATGTAATATTCCATTTATATAAAATTAAGATTATTGAATTAATAATCAGGTTTCGTCCTTAAACTTCAAATTTCATATTCTCGTATAAAAATCCTGTTTATATTGAACAAATGTGATTTAAAAAACTTACTTAGTAATTCATTTAAATGTGAATTTCATACAATTTGATATAGAACAATTTAAAAAAAAAAACTACTGATATTTCTATATTGTTACAATTTTCAGAATGATTTACAATTATTATATATACAATATATAGAAAAAAAATCCATTTAATGTTAATCATCTATATAATCACAAATGAATGATATAATCAGATGATAATGATGAGCGTTTTCTAATCGTAATTTGGTTTTAAAAAAGCTTATCAAAAAATATTTAATCTCTTTTTAATTTCATATACCCTGTATATTATAATAAAGTTTTGTTTTAATTTCCATGCTTTGATGGATATAATCCGCAAAGACCAAAAGGCATATATCAAAAATGGATTAAAACCGAAAATTAAATAAAAAATACTCTGTATTTAACGTATAGACTATTTTTTTTTAATATATGTTTAAAAAAAATTAAAGAATGAAATCAAATTCTTAAACAGTTTTTTTTTTAATTTCATTCATTTTATATTTTCATCATTATCGTTATATAAATTAGTAGTATATATATAGAGGTATATTAAATATCATTATAATTTCCAGTAATCTACCTCCTCCGTGTTTTGTTTGGTATATTTATTTATTTAGTTTTATTTTATTTTTTTTGCCATTATAATATACAGAATATTTATTCATAACTTTACGTGAATTGAGTAACATAAGCGCGAATAATACTAATAATAACAATTTTTTTTATTGTTGTTATATTTTTGCCAATATATTCCTCCAACATCATCATCGCATCATAATATAATAATGATGATGATGATGATGCGACGAGGATAAAGTTTTGCGGCAATATAATTTAATAATATTTTGTTTTTTTTTTTATTTCTTTAAAGAAAAAACCATAATATTATGTATCCATCGCAGAGTTTTTTTTTTGTTAAATGAAAATGGAAAAAAAAATATAACTTAACAAATTAAATACCGCACATTACATTTATTAATAATATATACTTTATATTAAAACATATTTTTTTTTTATTAGTATATAATATATATAAAAATTATATTTTTGCGCCATTCAATCGCCGCATATTCATTTTCATATTCTTTTTTTTTTTTATAGAACGTGTATATTTAGTTGTATATTTTTCAGTTTTTTTTTCTTTGCTTAAAAAAATATTCTTATATATGTATGAATGATGAACACAATGTGGTGAAATGCAAATGTTATACAAACCAAAAACCACTAATTTTTTTTTATATTTTACAAAACTTTTTTTGCTTTTTGCTTTTTTGCATATGCATTTTGATAGTATATTTAAGGTAAAGGTATATTTATGTTATATATATATGTATAAAAAGAATAGTCTTGCCATAAGAACAGAACACAACCACAAAAATAACATCGCACTAACATATAATTTTAAATCATAATTTTTGCTACTGAATTTTTTGTATTGTTTTAAAGTATAAATAATAATAATAATAATAATAATAATATATTTAAAAAATTAATAACCCATCTCATACAAGTTATAAATATTATCGATAAGAAAATTTTATTTATTTATCGTTGGCCAACGCGTTTTTTGCTTATATTTTTGTTTATCTTATCCTTGAATTTTTAAACATCTTTTAAACTTTTGAACATTTTCGAAAAGGTCTTATAATTTTATTGATTATTTTTGAATCTGATTTTGAATATGATTATCTGTTTTAATATTAAATATAAATATAAGATTTTTCTACAAATTTCATAATTTTTCACGTCGTAGTTTTTCATTTTCCCTGCACAAAAATTTCACATGATTATTTGAATTATAAAGCATAAAATATATCCTTTCGGCAGATCATAATTTTTCAATTAAATGATCATTCATTTAAAATTAATTCATTACCATTTGGTTATTATAAATTTATTTTATGTGTAATTATAACTAATTTTTGTTTTCTATATCGTATTGATATCTCTTTTCAATTTTGAATTACACTTTGATATAATAATTTCATTACATATCTAATGATATTTTTAATACACTTATAAAATCAAGATTTATTCTGTGTTATTTATATATTAATAAATTAATAATTCAGACTATTGGCATTATTTTTCTTATAATTCATTTAGTTTTGTTTTATTTTATTCTGCGATTATTTGAATTTGTTTTCCTGTTTGACTAAAGTAATAAATTCTATTGATTTATCAAAAATTTTAGATCAAAAGGATTTTTCTTTTTCAATTTTCCCAAAATTATTAAATACAATTGAAAATTCATCACGGGAAAATATTTTTTTATTATTTAATTAAATAGATCATCATTCATAATGCATATTAGATATGAAGTGCGAATTGCACAAAAAATCTTATGAACTTCAAATCTTATTTGTATACATTAAAAAAAAAAGAAGACAATTAAAATCCTCTATCATAATACGTTTTTTGAACTAATTTATTCCAGACTCTATTTCCATACAGTTGAGAAAATGCTAATTCTTAAAAGATACAAAGAAAACATATAATAATTTTTTTATTTGTTTATTGAAAAAAACACCGAGCCAAAACACAAAAATATATATACTTTTATTACTTAATGAATGCGGAGAATATTTATTCATAATTTATATCGCGTTAATTTGTTTTAAATTCATAATAAGTCTGAATTTTTTGTTTTATTATCTATTTTGTTTTAGGATATATGCAATAAATATAGTTTTTAATATGTTATTGTGTTTTTATTATATATGTGCAATAAATTCACTTTAGCAATAATATATTATTATATATTGTATACCATATGAAAGAATCTTTACCTGCGAAGAATAAGAATATTTCGAGGAATTTTATGGGATTCAACAATAAAAAAAAAAACAATAAATAAATTTAATTTTTGCTTCAAATTGCAACAATTCTCATGTATATTTTTAAATTTAGAAATTATTATAATTGTTTAATTGCGACCAATTCTATAAAACTAAATTATTTTTCAATTTTATGATTCATCTTATACAAAAATTCTTAACTAAATATAAAATTTTTCTATTGAGTTATAATGGAATTAAAATTCTATTTATAACCACAGTATTTAATATACAAATATCTTTAAAAATTCCATCTATATACATAAAATGATATTATATCAATTGTAATATGGAAAATTGGTTGGTTTTTAAATTTTTATCTTTATTTATCTGTATATGTATAATGTCATCATTTTCGCACAAGTAAACCAACAATCATATATATAAATAAAAAAATCATTAATATCAATAGAATATATATTCTTATATGAATAAAAACTAAAAACACAAAAATTAAACTTCTCTGGCGGTCGATATATCTCTGTAATTATAAATTCATTTGGACTTTTACGTATATATACATGTTGTAAATTAAAGATCTAAATTTATATATATAAATTATATATATATATATATATATGGTTTTATCTCTTATACATCTATATCTATATATATATGACATAATAATTCTTTTTTTTTATCTATAAACTATATATAATGGAAGCTGTATATATAATGAACTAATTATATTTATTATTATAATTATTTATACTATGTTAATATACATCTTATAAAAAAAAACATTTCTATATATGTATCTCTATAAAATACGTTTGAATAAATGGTATGATTATGAATAAATATTAATATACGTTAAACTTGAACAACAACTTTTACTATAATGACTTTTGTTGTCAATCATTATCATATATAAAGTCATAATAATAATAAAATAATTGTTTTTGGTTTATTTATTGTATATGTTTTCTTACTTATTATACCATTAAAATGGAAAATATTGTACTGCTTTTTTTTTTTAATGTATACCGCTATATATATAGCTAAATAAATAATTTAATTTAACAAAATTTGTATATAAGTTTAATTTTAACCAATTATTAAATATACAGAAAATGTTGATGTCGGAAAGTATAAGATTTTCAAAAGTATCTTTATATGAGACCCGTCAATATTCAGATTTTTGGTGTCCGGTTTTTATCTTGTAGCAGGTTACTTTTAATTGTTAAATTTTTCCACATAATCCTCAATTAACAAAGATTGTTTTACTTGGATTCTTCCGATGTGTATTCATTTACCAATCTTAAAGTCATCCTTAAGATATTATTTACTCTCAAATTATTGATATTATAGTGAGGAAATTCTGTTCAATTTTTTAATGGAAATTCTGTATGATTTTCTGGGGGAAATGATGTATAATTTTCAGAGGGTATATTCTGTGTATAATGAAAGGGATGATTTATTTTTATCTTTGTATAGTTGTTTGATAAAAACCTACGAAACGTGAATTTTTGTAAAAAAAAAAAAAAAAACATTGCTTGACTTCTTTGTATTTGTATTTTTAATTTATAAACAATTGTAAATGGATAAAATAAAAATTTTAAATCAAAATTTAATATTAACAATAATTTGCTTTATGTCTCGGTAATACGCTAAAATATATATAAAATGCCATTATTGCTATTACTATTAGGAATAAATAATCAATTAATATTTTCCAATTAGCTAAGGTTAATTGTTCTTCTTCATTTTCCGAATCTTCATCATCATCGTAATCTTCATCATCACCATCATTACCATCATCATCACCATCATCATCACCATCATCATCACCATCATCATCACCATCATCATCATCATCATCACCACCACCACCACCACCTCCACCATCACCATCACCACCACCATCACCAGCACCACCTCCACCACCACTTCCATTAGTCAATGTTAACCTGTTATTTTGATTCTCTATCGCTGACAATCGGTTAACAATTTTTTCCATAGTTCCCTTCATATCGTTGTACAATTGATACATATTTTCTATATCATGATCTGTAGTTTTACAAAAATTACAATACCATTTTACATTTGTATCCATGAACAAAGTGTTAGATATACCATTCGATGGTGCTTTCGATGGTATACAATTCATATGATATACTGTCGTGCAAATAGTACATTTAATATAATTGTTGTAAACTGAATTCCAACACACATTACAGCGGCCGATTAATATCATTGTGGACGGCATATTTATTTGATTCAAAATTTGATTCTAATTATTTAAAATTGTTTTAAAAAAAGATGAATTTCTTTGTATAATTGAATGCGAATTTTATGCGACACTTTCAATATATTTATTTATTTATACTTGATATATGTTTATTAAATTAATACTTTAATCAAACTGATTATTTTATAATAAATACTTTCCAATTTATATACAAAATATTTTTGGTAATAAAATTACCAAATCAGGTAAAAAAATGTTAAATTATTATTTTATCTAATTATTTTACCTATAATCAGGTTTATATTGATTATATTAACTCATTATTTATTAATTTGAGGGTTTTTTTTTGTTTTTGAATTAATTTGTATTATCATTTCTTGATAATTTTGGCGATTTTAAAAATTATTCATAACAAGGGAATTAAATTTAAAACCCACATTAATGTATATATTGGTAAAATGAAAGGGATGATTGAAAGTTATTTTTTATGAAGAACACAAAACGACATGTAAAATATACAATTTAGAAAAATGAATATTAAAAAAATACATTAAAATCTGTTATATTACAAAATGTTCTTTAAATTAATTTTTAAACTTTAAACTATTTTGGAATTCTCATCACAAACACATTTTTCACATTCTAAATATAATTTCAATTTGTACTTTATAATATTTCAATGATGTATTTTTTGTAATTAAATAAATAAGTATAAATTTTTTAAATTTCTTTCACATTTAATAAGAAAAACAAAACTTTACATTTTTCCAGGGATTTTCTTTCAAATTTTCCCATTTTCATTATTTTTTTTTATTAAATAAAATATAAAAACTGAAATTCCTAATAAAAGACATCATCCATGGGTTTTAAACCGGCCTACAGAAAATCATTCTATTCGTTGAAACTTACATAAGATAAAAATAGATGAAAAAAATATATTAAGAAAATCAAAATATTTCGATTTTTCTTGTTAAATTTTTTCCTCTTTTTTGTTTGTCTTATGTAAGTTTCAACGATAGAAATTTACAGTTATAATTAGATGTAGAGCGGGTATCCCCGAGGAGATACCCGGGAATATATATACACAACCACAGCTGGCAGAAACGCCAGCGTGGTCAGTATATATATAAACCTTCGGGGAACATCGTTGCGAAGAATATGGTATGTCTCATTGTCGACTGTCCAACATTCGAACAACCATGTCCCCCTAATTAAAAGCAAATCTCACATGTATAATTTTACATGTGAGATTTTTGTTTGAAAATCGGCGGCTTCGCTACCAACTCGACCACATTTTTATCTTAAAATTTATTCACTTGAGTTTTGTTCACATATAATTGAAAAAACAAACACAAACAATTTGTATAGAAAAATGTGATGATTGAATGAAAATTAATTTCATATTTTATCATATACTTAAAATGATTTTAATTTGTGTGGCGATTTTTAATTTTATCATTGCATAGGCAAATTTGAAATTACTTTTGAATCAACCTCATATATATATATAGGTTCGATGAAGCTGGTTATTTAATTGTTGTATTTATTTGTTTTTATATATACCATACTTGTATAATTAACTAGTTTTTCATATTTGTATTGATATCACTCATTCCACTTATTATTTAATCTTCTATTATCAAATATCAATACATCATATAATTTGTATTTCATTTCATTGTATATCTAATCAAATGATGAATGATCATATCGTACGATATTTCATCCAATCACATATGATCAAAGTTTTGTTGTATTTTACATTAAATAATTTTTATTTAACCAGACATTACGGAATATTATTTATTTATTTCCAACATTTACCGAATGTTTCAATATCATAATCATTATTATTATAGAGTGCATTATTTTTCTATTAATTTATTTTTGTTTTACTTTAATACGCGATAAAGTAATAAATTCTATATAGTTTAGGAAAAACATCTTTCCCAATTTTCCGAAAAATAATTGAAAACAATCATCTGGAAAATATTTTATATTAGGTTTTGATTTATAAAATAAGTGTAAAGTGTATTTATTAATAAAAAAATCTATGGTCTAATCATATTTTAATTTAATTATTAATATTTAATATTATAATTTAAGAAAAAATTTGTGAAATTTGAAAACCATATTTTTCCTTATCTGAATTTATACGATTTAATAAAATGCACAAAAAATTTATTTGAATTGAGATGCACATTTTCTATTCAATTCAATTTTATTACATTCAATTGTTCTCACACTACGGTATAAAATAATATATTTCTATATATATATATACCGAAAAACGGTATCATTTATATTTATATCCACTAAAAAGTGTGTAAATCTTCATTATAAGCACATTTTAAATTCTATTAATTTTGTTGTTTGATTTTAATGTGCGTATTTATTTTTAAATTGTATTTTTGTATTTAATTGTAAAAAATTATATAAATTATTTGCATCGTCTTTTATCAAACGTCGGTTTCAAATATTCATTTCTTTTAAGTTTAAGTATATATAGAAAAATAATTAAATAATAACCTTTCATTTAATATCGAAAAATATCATTTTGTTTTTTTTTTAAATGTGTTTGCGTATGTCCATAAGAAATATCATAGGCATTTGCCATTCAAATTACACAACTATCATAGGCATTATCCTATTATAACATTTAATGATTATGACCCTATGAAGCGTGAATTTGTCAGTGAGTATATATGTGAGAAATACTAACAATTTAACTTAAAAAGTTTTTAGATTTTATTATTTCAAATGTATTATTGGAATGCTAATATAACAATTTGCAATTAAACAATTAAACGTTTCCTATTATCAAATACCAATACATCATATCATTTGTATTATACAATTCTTTTTATTTCTAATGATGATAATATATCCATCGATATGTCATACATTCATATAATGATTTCTGTTATGTCTCATATTATATATATTATAATTTCGTTCATCAGATATTCCAGCGGTATTTTATTTATATTATAATTTAATATATTTGTTTCGTAATAAACCGAAAAACGGGACTAATCCAATTGTGAATATGTGTCGTCAATCATCTATTTATTATTCTTCTGAATTATTTTTGTTGTTATAAAATTGATACTAATATTTTATTATCTCGATCATATAATCGTATACTATCGATTTCAAACATAATCGAATTAATTTACCCACTATAAAATGGTATTGATGATAATCTAATAGCAAAAATATTTACGATTCAATCTTGGCATGATCCAGCACAATTCTACCTCCAAATATATGCTTCCATTCGTATATGGATTCAAATTCAATTTTATAACAATAAATATTTATATATGCATACATAATAATATTTGCTATGTGTAATAATACGTTATCTGATTGATTGTGATTAATTAAATTTTTACCTTATGCGATTAGTTCGTCATAATAGCATTTTGCACTTGATATATTAATACAAACCCAAAACAATTTAATTATACATTTAACACAATTCAATAAATATTTAAATATATTTATAATTATTTATTATATTTTTTAATTATTATTAATTGCATTCAATATCTATATAGATGTTTAAATGATTTATTATCTATACCAATTATAACAATTTAAACCATATACATGTTTAAGTTATATCGAGATAGACTGATTAGAGTGTATTCAATCCACAGTATTACGGGGGTTAATTATATATTTTTGTAATTCTATTTTGGTTTTTTCTTTATTATATTAATTAATAAATTTTTCTTGTTTGTTTCAGGTTAGTGTGATTTTTTGTCTGCCAACTTTACGAATATTTATTCCAGCCATTGAGTGAGTAGAAAATTTATTTCAATTATATTTCATGGTAAATGAAAATAAAATAAATGATATTCATTCAAAATTTTACTTTAATTCAGTTAAATCAAAAACTTTTTATATCATTTAATGTTAGTTTAAAAATAAAATCATTGCAATTATGAATGAATTAAAAAAAAATTATAAATTATTTCATTAATATCCAATAATATTAAATATAAAATCAATACAATTATGAATGAATTCATTTATTTTTATTTTCTTTTAGAAATATAATTTTTTTTAGAGTTCATTGATAGATCATATATAAAAAAAACACCCTGCTTTACTAATTTCATAACTAATATAAAAATAATTAATTAACATTTGTAATGGTGAATGGGAAATAAATAAATTTAACTATAGAATTACTAATAATTTTGATCCTTTTGTTTGCAAAAATATAAAGATCTATCAGATGAACTCAAACTAATATTTTTACTAACCCATTTTTTAATATATTTATTTAAATATAAATAATTTTTTATAATTCATTTGTCCTTTTTTTCCTGTAAACCCATAAAAAGGTTATTGTAAGCGGTCAGTTCTTTTTAATGGACTGATTACTTAACAATACTTTATCCTATATATTAACATTGTAATTGGTACTTGCCCTCAGCTTTCTATGCTGGGTGTGGGGTCAATTTACTTTGTACATATAAAAAATCCTAATCCAGGGAGTACTTGGGTCCAGCCCTCTAGTCCTTCAGCGGACCGACTACGCGCCAAGTACTTCTTCCTATCCGACAGCTCTGGTCTGTTTGAGGACCCCCCTTATAAGATCATCGTTGATTTTAATATTGGGCTTGTTAGGGTAGTTTTAGTTTTTTTTTTTAATATTATTTATAAGTGCGCTCTCAATTTTATAGTTATAAGTTATTTTTTAATTTTTATTTATAGTTTTATTTAGTATTTGTAGTTTATACTAACATAATAATAACTAATTAATTTGCATGTTTTATTCTTTAAATTTATTTTCCTTTGATTTTTCAATCGAAAATAGAACTACTCTCATAATAATTTTGTTAACATATTTCAGGTTTTTTCTTTTACATTGATTTTATCTTATGATTTTGACATTTATTGAGTCTGAATAATTGAAATAAACATTAGTGTATATGTATGTATTTATTCAAAGTTCATAAATGTCGTATGAATGTACATAAAACAAAACAGTGGTACGGTACAGTTTGAGTTTAATATAAAAATAAAATGATGCAGAAACATTTATTGATTTTTTGAGAAAAAGATTCAATTATTGAAAAACTGAAAATAATAAAACAATTTATTAATGAAGTGCCCGCGTATATTTCATATACATCTGATATACCATAATTAGATATATATGTATTAAGGATCATCAATTAAAACCATAAACTGCGTAAGGTATATCTATATATAGACTTCGACTAGAGTAACATATATTCAATTACAATATTATGAGGTTGTATATGACGGATGACTATAAGGAATGAATAATTACTATATTATATTGTAAATAAATTTCCCATAGGTGGAAAAACGATAATATAGAAAATAAAAATGAATAAATATTTTAATAATATGTGCGTGTAAATGCTTGTCATTGACTCATCTCTTCCCTTTCTATAATACAATTTTTTTTTCTCTATAAACAGATCTATATTTATATATATATATATATATATATATATGATAATTAAGTTATTTGTACATGAAAAACACAGAAAAATGATTTATAGCATTTTTGTACACAGATTTATTAAATGCGAATTATGATTATAATATATTTATGTATATGAATATCTCTCTGGCTCATCAAAACACGTGTATTTTATTCTATATATATATGTATGATATCTGTTCATTTACAAACTGTATAGTAATTCATCTTAATATTTATGATATACGGTGGTGAATGAACATTACGGAAAATTATATTTATTATATTATATATATCGCAACTATGTTAGAATACAAATAGTCTTGTATATCTACTACATCTATACCGCAGTTCAATCTTCCACTTTGTTTTCTTATTCTTTATCTTTACCATATAAGTATTTTTATATATATATAAATGAATCAATATATCACATTTAATAATAAGGATCCATTTATATATATGATGAGGAAAGAATATAAAAAAAACATTTTAAAACAAAAAATCACATTCAATAATTAAAATTTTACCTCATATATCATAAATTCATTTGAAAACATGAACAAAAAAAAAGAAAAAAAAAGAAGTAAAATAAAGGCGGCACACACAAAACACAATTCAATTACATATATCAAAAAACGTGTGTAAATTATATATATATTGATGCGATGAGTTATGATATTTTGAATCTGTACAAAAAATTGCTAAAGGCCTAATATATCATCATATTATAAAATGATTTCTTATAAATAATATCCTTAGTTTTTTTTTTGAAATATATTTAAATTAAATTAACAAATAAATATATCCAATATATCTTTTAGTTGCAAAATGTATTTACCTCTAATTTGTTTTGTATTACTTATATAATTGATTTTGTATTGTATTTTATTTATTTTTTTAAAAGGGATTACTATTTGTCCTTATAATTTTTCGATTAAAACTATAATGAACATTTAACAGAAATGTTTCTACAATTTTTCTTATACAAAACCCTACAATCGAATCTATTCGGAAAATTTTTCCTACAATAAAAGTATTTTTGGTTTAATCTTATTCAATAAAACAATTCAAGAAATCACGACCTTTTTCATTTCAATTGTCATTTTTTTAATCCCTGGATTTTCTTGTTTAAAAACAAATTTTATTTTATTGATATTTTCCCATATAGAAATTATTTGTGCCATCAGAATTTTAATATAAGTCAAAGCTTAATCATTCTTCTGAATATAAATTGACTACGTTCATCATTTTCATTTAATATGTCTTTGAATCGTATAAACTTTTGATAACAAACAAAAATCTAAATATATGTATATAGATTTATAAAATAATCAATACACTTACCTTTTACCATTACGTCGTCTACGTTTTGTTGCATAAACTGTTCCCAATTGGCTCATGGCTAATGCACTAATATTTTGTGTTGTACTATTTAAAATAGTATTATTATTATTTGATGATGTTAAATTGCCAATTAATTGAGGACCTTGTTGTAATTGATTGATGGACGCAATGGCGGTTTCCGATTCAACCGTTGTCAAACATTGAATACCAATATTATTATTGCTGCTATTACTATTGAGTATAGTTGTTTGATGTTGATGTTGTTGTTGATGTTGGTGCTGTTGTTGTTGTTGTTGTTGTTCTTGTATTTGTTGTTGGTGTAGATGTAGATCATCTTCATAATTATTATTGTTATTGCTAATTATAATTGTTGTTGACTCCAGATTAAATGATTTTTTTGTACAGTCCAACGTTTTAAAAAACGTTTGACTGATTTCATAAATATTATGATGATTTTATATTTGATTTTATTTTATTTTTTTTTTTTATAATTTATTTTATAATTTTGAATTGACGTACAAAAATTTGGGAATTTAAATTGTTTTATTTTTAATTCATTTTTTTTAAACCATTTTCAAATCGTGGTAATTTTTGTATATTATAACATATTTTTTTTTGTATTGTATTGAAGGGTTTGCCTGTTTTATTTATTGTATTCACTGCTATATAAATTTTGTTTTTTAAAAAAAAAGAAAAGAAATCGATTGATTTGAGTTTTATTTTTCGATAATATCCTACAATTGAGTATTTGTGTGTGTGTGTGTATCTATAAGTGGTTCTTATATCGTATTTATGTATAAATTTATTAGGAATAAATGTGTCGGGGCGGAGAAACACATATACAATATCATATATTAAATAATTTTTTTTGGCAAATTAGGGATGAATGAATCTATCATTTTGTTATATTTTATTATATATATAAGGGTAAAATTCTTATCTTTTTGTATATATATGTATAATAAAATTTTGAATATATATGCTCTTATTATGGGTACGTATAGTTACTGTATTCTTTGTGATAATGAAAATTAATTCCTTTGGAGGTCCTTCGGGGGAAGAATAATAAGAAATAATAAAGAAAATTATATATTAATAAATTCAGAATATTATAATAATATGTATTTTTTAATCATATCTTTTCCACAAGATAAATGTAATTTAAAATAACACCCAAAAAAAATCGGTATAGTATAGTATTAATTGAAAAATAAAACATATTTTTGAAATATTAAATCATTAGAAATTATCTTGCGCTACTATTTAATTATATATATATATATATATACATCTCTGTATAATTACGATGTCTATTATATTCTACTAATATATTTCTATATATTACATGATATTAAATTTCCATTAAAGCTTATAATCATCAATATACAATTATTTTTTTTGTTGTATGATTTTATAAACATTTTTATTACTATTATATAAATTAACATATGCGAATTTTTATATGCTTCTTCCATTTCCATATATCTATAATTATAATGAAATGAAATAAAAATAAACGTGATTAAACAATTTATAGTCAATATAAACAATGGCGATTCTAATGAAGGTTGCAATAGCACAAAATAAAAACAACCACGCGGTTACCTTTACATTTTCATTGTTTCTTATTATAAAAAAATAGCTATATGGCATTGTAAAAAGATGGTTACGGTGTTATTACAAGTTATTTTGTTGATCAATTATCCTGTGGGGATTAAAATAATGGTACAGAATTTCCATTAGAAAACTGGACAGAATTTCATTTAGTATAAAATTGACAGAGTCTCCTATAAATAATTGTAAAGAATTGCTATAGAAAATTATACTAAAGTTCCTTTAGAAATTTGTAGCGAAATTACAGAGTTTGCATTAGAAAATTATACAGAATTTGCTTTAGATAATTATTCAGAAATTTCATTTGGCAAATTATACAGAAATTTCCATTGGCAAATTAAACAGAATTCCCTTTAGAACACTGTAGAGAAGCTATTTTAAATGTTTACAAAATATTCTATGGAAAATTATACAGAACTTTCTTTAGAAAATTATTTAGAATTTCCTCTAAAAAATTACACAGAATTTTCTTTAAAAAATAATAGATAGAATTTTCTTTAGAAGATTATAAAGAATTTCATACTTTTGAATAATAATTATGTTGTTGCAAGGTCCCTACTTTAAATTAATGATTTGAAAATAAAAATTTACTACTGGACACAATAATATTACCGGGCCTGAATAATACGCAAATAAAAAAGGTATATTATTATATATAATTATACAAATAATATTAATAATATATATTTAAATTATAAGGTAATTTAAAAAACATTTATTACATCGCGTCATCATAGCGTAGATCATTTCTGTATACTGTTTGAGTTACTTTATCTATGTATGTATATATATATATATCTATATCTATATCTAATCATCCATCTATATACCTTCCGAAATCCCACAATACGAAATTGTTTTTTGTTTTTATATACATAATCATTTTCAAATAACATAATATTTATTTGACTTTAATTACAATCGAAACAAACAAAAAAAAAAAAAAAAGAAACAGACTATAACAAAAAAAAATAAATAAAACATGAAATCAATTTGATTGAATATCAATTCTGACACTTGTATATATTTTTTGTTTTCTATATAAGTACATGTAGTATGTGATGTTGTTAATAAATCTATTTATTATTTCAAATATCGATATATTCTTGTATCTACTATATAAATGTCCATTCGTATATATACATAGATTGGTTTGTTATGATATATATATATATACCTACATTTGATAATTTGTATACATATATTTTATATCTATATACAACATATGATACTTTTTTTGTATAATCAGTATATTATTTATATATGGAAATACTAATAATTAGACTATATAGTTATATGAATATATATTTCAGTTGTATTTAAACCATAAACTGCAGTGCATTATGTGTTGTATATACCATATACAATATAAATAATTTCAAAACACGCAATGTCAGTGTTACGCTCACAACAAATTTTTATGTAGAATTTATACATTCATGGATGGATGTTATTATATTATATTTATTCATTTTATGATGAACAGAATAACATAAATGATTTCTTTTGATTATATACATATATACAAAAATAGAGGATATTTACTATGTGTAATTTACTTTAATCCAACAACATCTATTATACTGATTATACATATAATACGATCATCATCATATAACATCGTCATATACATATATGAAAAAACCAGCAAATGAAATGAATGAATGAAAAATAATATTCTACATCATACACATTGTTTAGTTTTTCAAATAATTTTTAATATACATATACTATATACAATATACATGTATATATAGAAATTACAAAAAGAAACATTTTATTAAATGGTCTACGACGCGGTCTATTATATATTTATTTATTTTTTTTATATACCATACATTTCGGTCTGACAAATATGAGAAATTAATTTTTCTAATTTATTTTTATTGTGGATTATTTTCATGGAAATTAATCAAATACATAATATAAATAGAGTACGCAGAAAGAAAAAAAATAGAAGAATTTATTATTATAAATTGTTTAGTTAACACAAACACATAACACACGATATATATTTATATTAAAATTACTTATATTTATATTATAATTAAGACATTTGTGTGTTTGCGTTATATTTTGATTCAAATAAATTAAGAAAAATAAAAAGTTGTTATTTTCGATTTTGCAATGGATACCATACATTTATTTGTTGAAATTTTACGAGATGCTGTGGGGGCTAATAATTAAATTACATTTTCATTAGACAGAATAAAAAAAAGAAAATTAGAAAGATATTATTACCATTGTTAAAAGCTTAATCAATTCTGAAATATAATTTAAAATTTTCTAATATTCCAAATGAATTCCATCATCTTATTTATATTTAGAGATTTATTTTAACAAACATTTCTATATTTTATCGGTTACCGAAAATGTTAATGAATTGAAAGTATGATTATGAATAATTGTAGATACAATATTTTTTAAACTTTCATTGTATTATAAAATATAATTTAAAACTTGACAGACTTGATATCCACAAATTGCCAGAAAAAAGATGGTCTAAATGTGAAGAAAACAATGTTCATAAATACTTTGAATAAAATCCTTTTTCATGGGATAGCCTACGGGATATTCTACGGGATATCCTACGGGATACATTACGAGATAGCCTACGGGATATATTTGGGTAAAAATATTTCCGATAAACTCATATGGATCTCATTCATAACAACCGATTAATATTTGATTGCATTATTTGGTACATTTATGAAAAATAAAATGTGTTCGAATGCTCTACAGAATATAAAAACACAAGATTCAGGTTTAGAAAAAATTCCTACGGTTTAATAAAAATCGTCCTTATACTCATTGATTTTTTAATTTCCAAAAAAACAAAAAGATCTATTGCAGGATATCAAACCTTATTAATTTAATTTAAAAGTCGCATGTCAAAAGAACGATCCTAATTGTAAAATTTATTAACAAAAATCAATATGAATAAAATAACATTGAAGAAAATAATATTGAAAAATCCAATAATTTGTTTGTGAAAAAATTAGTCCAAATTCGTTTAGTGTCCAAGTGAACCAAGCCATTTTATAACTTACTTAAAAAGATCATAAAAATTAGTAAAGGTTTCCTAACATCATATTAATAGCTTGCATATGAATTTTCCGAGATTTTCCACTTTTACTTGAAAATAAAAATATTTTTTTATGGTAAATTTGTGAAAATACACGATTTATTAAAACGATTGTAATTTCGTAACCGCAGTTAACCATTTTGAATGAACAGACCACCGAAAGCAAGGTATGTTTATGCTCTAAAACAATAAAATAATATTCGTTAACATTTCAAATCAAATTACTTTAGAAATTACAATCATTTCATAAAAATTGTCAATACTCAAACATTTTCCAAGTGAACCAATACATTTTAAAAGATCATAAAAAATTACTATATGTCTGAACGACACTTACGGGATTTCATATGAATGTTCCAAAATAATTGAATATTTCAGATGCCTACGCTCAAATCATAAAAAACTATCGAAATATACATCCCAGTACATAACAAATTCTTTTACAAATAATAAAATAAGAAAAAATATGTATTTTATTTATGTCATATATAGTGATATTTTACCGGAATCATTACAATATTTTAAATAAAATTAAATAAAAACGAATGTATTAGAACTGAAATTGGAAAACCCTTTCATTCTCAAGAACTTTCGTTCTCCGATATACTTATGAAAATTTTGTATCCTTGAAATCCTCCTATTCATTTAAATAAGTTTCTTTTCTTGCTGGAATTATTTTTTTCCTTTCAATGAATATATTTTTTAATTTAATTTAAAAAAGATTTATAATCCCATATCGTATATAGAGAGTAAAATCGCAATTGTATATTGCACTTTCCAACCAACTATATATATAAAACTATTATAATAAACAATCGATATCTAAATTTAAAAAAATTACTATATATGTATATAAAGAAATGAGTTAAAAATGCTCTGCATATGATATGAATATTTAATAAATGCGGTAAATTAATTTTTTTACATTCAAATCGATAAAATTTTCATTATATTTATGAGATGTTTTTTTTTTTATGTTAAATTTTTAATACAACATTGTTATTAGTATTTATATAGATTTTGATTCACAATTGATTCACAAATCGTATGGGAACTCTATTAAACATTTTTTATTATGTCTATAGAAATACTCACAATCCTTTTAACATTTATGCTTTATGCTTAAGAAAACAATATCTATATTTACAAAAGTAACTTCGCTTTATTTAATATAATATATATGAAAAACAAAACAAAAATAAAAGGTATTGAACTTTAAAATAAAAAAAAAGCAAACAATAAAAAAATAACTAAAAAATGATGATATGGTCAACGACGACGTATATAATAAGAGTTATCACATATATATATAATTTATATTAAAAACAATATAAATTTTCTTTCATTTATTATATATACTCTTTTTTTTAAAAACAAAACAACAATAGCAAGAAAAAAATCAATAAAGGACATTTTTTGTATATAATAATAGCAACCACCATAACCCCAAGAGCATATATTATTGAAATTTCTAATAATGGTATATACATTTATATATCCCTATATGATATGATGTATGTGTATTATATTCTAATTATATATTAATCGTCGTCCCGTCGGTCAATACAACTGCGTATATTTGTATATAGGGTATATAAAAATACATTTCAATGTGTTGTATTTTATTATTAGTTGAAATTGGAAAATTCACTATTTTTTATTTTCATATAGTATTTGTTGGTTTAGGGCACACTATCGTTCAAGATTAAAGATGATTTAATCCTTGTTTTGTCTTATCTTTTAAATTTTAAATAATCCTTTAGATATTTTTGCTTTCATTTTATATGCATATTTTTTTTATTTAATAAAAAGAGATTATTTTAGTTACACTTTTTGTTAGATTTTCATTTATTATATTTTTAAATAAAATCAACACTTTTTTTCTATATATCGCAAAATTTTTCACTGCATCATAAAATAACAAAAAAACATTCAGCACTTAGTTTTTATTTATTTATATATTTTTATTTACACTTTTTCTTTGTTTGTGTTTATAATTAAATATTAAAGGATATCAATTTTTGTTTTATTGCAATTCAATGAAAATTTTTTCCAGTATCGCACAATTCACTTAATGATTTTTTAAAGAATTTTCTACATAATACATTTCTACATAGATAATAATTACCAATAATTTTTCGATATACTAAAAAACAATATTCCAACAATAAAACCATAAGGATAAAAGCACAATTCAAGGATATATCAAAATAATATGACAAAATTGACAATTACCAGTATATATAAATTTATTTAAATTGACTTAATTTATATAACTCGATTTAATTTTGTTTTTTTTTTTTATTAAGATCGATTTTTTTTTCTTTAATATGTTTATGTACAATCTTCACGAAAATAAAATACAAACTAAAGACCACTTTTCATCTGGGTATATTGTAAAGGTGTACCATACCGCATGTATAAAATAAATATATAAAATTGGTATGCGGTATATAGAATTTCGATTGGACTGTCGAATGGCTACTATCATCATATATACACTCTATGTTGTGTTTGTTGTTTCATTTTAAAAAAAAAAAAACTTTAATTTTTGTATATATACAAATAGATACACAGGATATTTTTGTATGTATAAACAATAACAAAAACTTGTTTGCCAAAGTGCTACACATCCATTGATCGATCGATGTAAATATACAAACAAACATATAAGGTATACTATATAGTATATATGGTGATGCGAAATTTGAAAATGATATCCTCTATATAACTTTAAAGCTTATAATGTTGGAAAACTAAAAGTTTTGTCTGTACACAAGTTTTTTTTGTTGAGGGTGTTAACAATTTCAAATAATTAAGTGTAGCATAAAGCTTATTTCTGCCTTGTAAAGAAAATATTAATAATGTTTAAATAAATAAAAAGCTATTGTTCATTTTATTTTCTATTTCTTATCCTTTTTGTAATTCACATTTTTCTTATAAGTTTTATAAATATTCTATTTTTTGAATTTGCCTTTGTAATATTAACTATACTTCTTTTATCGGATTTCATATTGAGGAGTTTGATATTGAGGTGAGGATTTTTTAAATATTTTTTCAACTATATTATGAATATTTTTGTCAAACGGGTAAACTATCATCCATATTCAACTATATAACAATATCGAATGAATGAAGGCGTTGAATAACTTATATATGTTTATACATAAAAAAATGTATTTATTTAATTGAAAATATAAATATATTTTTATTTCTATCTTGTTTGTAAATAGTTTAAATTATATTTTTTCTTAGTAAGATATAATATTTAATATTCATAATTTAAACATATAATTTATGAATTAATTGAGATGCGACCAGAACACCACGCCTTTTTATATATATAACTTTAATTTTTTCATCAATTATTCATTCACTCATAATTTATTATAATATATCTTGCTCTTTGTAAAAAGAAAAACAAAACATATATATAATTATGCAATTGAAAAAAAAAAAGCTTAAAGTGTTTTTAATACAAAACTTTTAACCACAAAAACTAGATACATTTAAAAAACAAAAGGTGTGAAAAAAGAGTTTTTTTTTATTAAAAATCCCCAGGTAAATGTAGATTTATATTCTTTGTTATTTCAAGAGTTACCTGCAAAATGATGTTATGCGATGCTATTTTATGTATTATATTCATAAAACAGAAGTTTTTGTTGTCTCTTTTTAGTAGTTTACCTGCCTGCCTAAAAAATATCTTTAAATTATATTAACTTTACCTGCGTATATTGCATATTGTATTGTGTATATATAGTACCCCTATATATGGAAAATTTTTGTATAGTTTTTATATTTCTCCTTCGAAATATATTTATATTCTTTGATAGGATTTTGACAAAGTAAAGTATAGTTTTCTTTCAAAAAAAAAAAAAAAATTGTCTGTATAGTGTTTTCGTGGGTTTTTTAAGGAAAACAAAACGGCAAAAAAGGAGTATATTGCACTTATTATTATTGTTATCGTTGTTTTATATACATTTAATATAATTGATTAAAAATTTTCGGATCATTTGTCATTTTCCGTTTAAAAATTTATTATAAATTTAAGAAGTATTTATTATAACAAAGTGAAACATGCAGTTTACACTTGAATAGTTATATTGATTATATCACTTCATTTACATATCATATACATATATAAAATGTTATATTTTATTAAAAGATAATTAAATTCTTTTAATCTGTATGGCTAAAATATATTAGGATTATAATATATTATAATAAGGAGTATGTCTTACTGCGCATCCTAACCATTCCAATCAGGTTATGATTTCCGCCGCTCGGTTAAATTTTCACATCAACAATTTGTTGATCTTTCTATCCCGCAAGACACCTATTAAACTTAAAAAAACTACATACATTATTTCTTATGTTTTAAGATATTTGATGTTCTTAAGAACATAAATTCTATCTATTTTATAAATTCTATCACATTTTTTTGCGGAAAATCTCGTTTCTTTGGTGATATTTTGGATAATTCTCTAGAAGAGGTATCATTTATTTAACTAAATTGTATAAAATTTCCTAAAGATAATTCTACTTATTTTTGCATTCTGTATAATTTCCTTGAAAAATCATTGTAATTTTCTGATGCCCTTTTAAATACCTCTGAAAAAAAATATATACTCTGGAATAATTTCATTAAAAGAATAACAATTTGAATATGAATAAAATATTGTGGTCGAGTATACGCGTATTATATATTTTTTTATTAAAAAAATTTGAACAAGTAAAAATAAGGCGTGTTCCAATCATTTAATATTTATATTATTTACTACATATATACAGTGCAGTGTATGGTCTCTGTATATATAAAATAATGTCATCATATATGCAATTACTGCATTATTGTATACCTCTCCATATAAATATTGAATATATCATGAATAAGCAACTTATAAAATATATATAGGGGGAAAATATAACAATATATATTTCATTTTTATTGTAGTATACCCGTATATACAATTGAAGGCATCATATATATCAATAGCATAAATGTGCACAGAGGTCCTGGGCGTTATGTTTTTCTGAATAAATATTTTATTTTATTTTTTTTTCAACACTTTGAACATACATCTATTTAGTATTTTGTGTACCAATCTATTTCTATGTATATATATACATTTCAAAATAATAAAAATGTACGCAATTAAAAATGGTGATAGTGCGACATAAAACCTCTATGGTATATACAAATTCTTCATCTTTATTTTTCTAACTTCTATATATAATCAATTTTGAAAATAATTTGTTCTTAAAATAAAGGATGATTAATTAAATAAATACAATTTTATTCTACATTGTTATATAAAATTATTCGGGAAAATTTGGGATGTTTTAAAACAGGTTGATTCATAAGGTTGAGAGTATAAAACGTCTTTATAAGGTTATAGATATATTTTTTTGGTTCAAATCTCTTGAATTGTAACTTTCAAGTTTCATTATTAATTAATTTTTTAAATATTTTAACCATATCGTAAACTATTTTTCTAAAAAAATACTTATTCTGTTTTAAATTAATTACTTAATTTTTTTCTATATATGTAATATACAATATCGTATTTAATTTAAATATTATATACATCATATCATTTTATATATAATATAATATAATGAACGAATGAAAACATATTTTTTATATATTTTTCCATAACAATTTATAATAGATAATTTCCTTTTTCTTTCTATATACATAATACATATATATGTGTATATAAATAATTATGAACTTGTTTATAAAATTAAAAAAAAACGACAAAAACAATTTAAATTATTTTATCGTCGATGATATTGTTATATATTATATATTTTGTTATATAATATAAGAATACTTAAATATATGTAATTACACAAATGTCGGAAATGGAGTTTCCCGATATCGCAAAACAGTGCCGTTTTCAATTGAAGTTTTCAATTTTTCCGTTTGGAATTTTTGCATATAGCATATTATTTCGATTTAGATTATTTTATCCTACCCTTTACAATGGAAAAAAACATATACCCATTTCTAAACTGTCTATATCCTTGCTTTCCTTTTATCTATGTCGATTTAACATTCACGCTCACTAATTTATTTGAAAAATCGTTTTTCCGGACTTGAATTTCATTGTTACAAAAATCCGTCAATCCATTTTCTTATAAATATATCTATTTGTCATTTCGCAGCTGTATTTACTGACTGATGAGTGATTAAAATATACGTACATATATAAAAACAAACGTTTATGAAAATATATTTGTCAATGTCATATTTATATATATACAAACAATTATATATATATAGAATAGAGGTATCTTTTAATAATAATAACAATAATTTGCAAATCATTTGAGATGTATGTACTAAATACTTACTTATTACTGCTGCTTGTCGCTTATTATAAAGTAAAATTATATAGTACATATTGTTTTTCCTTATATTTATATATGAGAAAAATTGTTAATATATACTATAAGAAAAGGTATAATTTTACATATACAATGTGTATAATAAAATAAAACATGAATGAATGTGATTAAGAAACAAAATCTGTTGCATTTTCATTGTATAGAAAAATGTATAAAAAAACGGTTGTGTGAAGTTTAAAAAATAATCAAATCCATCCAGAATTAAGAATTTTCGAAGATTTTCACTATTTTTAGTATATTTTATATGGAAAAGTTTCCCAAATCAATTTCTGAGGTCGATTTCTTAAAAAATTGTTAACCAATCGTTTAGAAAATTGTACACAATATTTAAAATGCATTTTTGAATATCTCTGTAAAATATTGAATACGGATTCCTTGGATGAACTTTCATAAAGTGGAGAATTTTCCGAGATTTTCACAATTTTTAGTATATTTTATATAGAAAATTTTCCAAAATCAATTATTGAGCTCAATTTCTTGAAAATTGGTTAATCAATCGTTTTGCAAATCAATCACAATATTTAAAAAGTGCTTTTAGATGATCTTTGTAAACTATTGATAGAGTTTTCCTTGGGCAGGATTGATCAAAATTGAGAATTTTTCGAAATCGTCACGATTTTTAGTGTATATGAAAAATTTTACCAAATCAATTTCTAAGAACGATATCTTGAAAATTCGTTGACGAATCATTCTGAAAGTTTTACACGATATTTATAATGCATTCTAAATGTTCTCTGTAAAGTATTGAATGGGGTTTCCTTGGACGGACTTGATCAGGATTCAGAATTTTTCGAAATTGTCACGATTTTTAGTGTATTTTATATGAAAAATTTTACCAAATCAATTTCTGATCGCGATTTCTTGAAAATTCGTTGACGAATCATTCTGAAAGTTTTCCACGATATTTATAATACATTTTAGATGATCTCCGTAAAATATTGAGAGAGCTTTCTTTGGGCAGGATTGATCAAAATTGAGAATTTTCCGCAATTGTTACGATTTATAGTGTATTTTATACGGAATATTTTACCAAATTATCTTCTGCATGAGTTTTATTTAATATTCGTTGGCAAAAACTACCTCATATCGAGGTACTAAAATACTATTCAATCAATTATGCTGTAAAAAATGTATTAAAATGATAGTCCCCTTTCTCGCCAAAGATATTCTTTATCATTATGCTATCTCCATAATCAACAATGTATTAGTTTATAATATATACCTTCGGATATTGTTAATCACAGTTTATTTTTAACCATGACCAACTTTATCCTATATATATAACGTAAATTACTATATGATAATCTTAACCTTTGATTGTATATAATAAAGCAATGCAAATGAATAGTATAACATAACATTAACTATTCATATATTTTAATTCAAAAGGTTGGATATATAAAAAAATTTAAACAAATCAGTATGTTTGTGTATAAATATGTTAATAGAATATCATAATAATATATCGTTTTATATATAAAAGAACATTTCAATTTTTATGTCATTTATTTTTGTATGTATGTTAAATAACAATATAACAATTATATCATATCCGATATGGGTTAGTGATTATATAATATAAATTTAACTACAATATAAATAAATATCAACAAATCAAATATATAAATACGTTCATTCATTCACATATAGTATAAATATAAATACTTTGCGACGATACACATAATTGAATATATATATTCTTGTAATATATATTGTTCCACTTGTATAACCATTCAAGGTTGTAACACACATACAAAATGTATATGATATATGGAAAATTATTAAAAAATTAATTTATGTTTTATTTAATAACTATTTCATTTTACTTTTTATTATACAATAATTTTTTTTATTCCGTAAAATTTGTTCCAATGTCATCAAATATGTTCTATATAATATTTAAATCTATATACATGCATTCATATACATACATGTAATATTGTAAAAGTTTTATTATATGTTTTGCGGTTGAATAATTTAATATCAAAACAATGCTGTAAAAATTGTTTACAAAAAACGTTCAAAAATATTTTTCCAACATATCATTTTTAAAGTGTCCTTTGTAAATCTATCATATCAGTATCCGGAAATATAATTTTTATATATTAAAAACCATTGAACAACATAAATAATAAATTTGTATAATTTTTCAAACTATACTTAGAAGAAAATCACCTTCTTTCTTTCATCTTCTATTTTAGAGTAACTTAAAATCAAATTGAAATTTTCGACAATCATTTTTGATAATAATAGAAAATTATGATAAAATGATGATCAATCACAATTTTGAATATAAAAACAATCTAAATAATGATCAAGAATCAATTTTAATATTCGACCTCCGTTGAATGTCGAATATTTTTGGTTTTAAATGAATAGAACATTTATTTATACAAGTTTTATATTTACCGCACCATATTATTACTGATTTTTCTTCTTGTACATTTTATTTTATTATTTTTGTTGTATGTTTTTTTTTGTTTTTCATTAGATATTTAATATATTATTATATTATTCATATTCATATGTATATATTTTATTTTATTTTTTTTTGGAAAACCTAAACAATTGTATTGTTTACTATTGAATTAAATGAATGAATGAATGAATGAATGAATGGTTGGTTGGCAGAGGTATATCAAAAAAAAAATGTAAGTACATATATACAAGTGCGTACAACAATAACATTATTAGCTTATATATTCTATGCACAGGTAAAAATATTAAATAATATAATATATAACAATATAATAATTGCTGTATATAGATTTTATATATTATACCTGTATGGAAAATAAAAAAAAAAAATGTTGGTATAGAAAAATAAAAACCATTGGAGGCCATTTTGTTGCTAATATATACCTTTATAGACTTTATTTTTTTTTATATATGATAAATATACAAAATACATAAATTCAATATATAAATAAATACCTGCGATATAAAACATAATGTGAAAAATATAAACAACAAAAATATATATATAAATATAATTATAGTATATTTATTTTTGTATACATTTAATAGAGGTTACAAACAATAATATAATAATTTCTATATATACTATATACAGAAACAGATAGATATAAAATAAACGAAAAAATAATTTTCGATCAAGAAACAACAAAAAAAAAACATGAAAGACTAATTTTGTATAATCAGAAATAATTTTCATTATAATATAAATATATTATCTTTTATATTTTGTTTTTTTTCCTCTTCTTTAATTTAACATTATTATAATACTCCATATTTTCCCAATAATATTTATATATGTATATGGTTAATATTAATAAAAAAAACTGTATAATATATTATTTTTTTTCGGTTTTTTCGTGATGAATAAAATTTCTGACTCTTTTTTACGATTCATTTTTAAAATATCCAACGACTTTCAAAAATTATCTAATACCTTTTTTATTTCTGTGTTTTTTTATATACGAAGAAAATAAATCACAAAAATGAGATAAAATTGCATAATTTTTTTTTTTTTTGTATATATATCGACGATTATTTTAATCACATCCTTCGTATTAGGAGTTTATAAAAAACTTGGGCATATAGAGATTAATTTATAGGAATTTCATCAAAAATCATTAAAGATAATTTTCCAACTTCAATATGAAATTAAATATTGAAATATATATATCGGTGTTTCTGTTTAATATATATCCTGTCCTGCCTATATATCGCCTCCGTCTATATATGTTTGATGTATACTTTCAAAAATATATATGATATTTGAATTTTATTCGGAAATGATTTATGCTATTACTGATGAAAGGGACAATTTTATTTTATACCTTTATGAGGAAATTCAGTATAATTTTCTTAAAGCAATTTTCGATAATTTTCTAAGCAAAACTCTGTATAATTTTCTAAAGAAAACTGTGTATAATTTTCAAAGGAAAACTCTGTATCATTTTCGAATTCTTTATCATTCTTTGAGGATAACTATATCTATAGATCTAACCCCCGAAATCATTTTCCTCTACAAGCAATTAAATTAAATTTTATAAAGAACTTCTGTATAATTTGTTGAACAAAATAATCATCAGTTTTTGAGTGAATTCTGTCAATTTTTTCCAATATTAAACTCTGGGGTTAGCTTTCTGGGAAGAATCGTATTCAAAATTGTGTTTACACATCTTTCTGGAGAGATATTTTGAAGATGATTTTCTGGGTAATGACTTTCTAAACAAAACTCTGAATAATTTTCTAAAGAAAATTCTATATAATTCTGAGATTAAATTTTGTCTTTCCAATTACAAAAGATCTATATCTCGCATTGCATTTGTTTTATTCCAAATTATTCCAAATTTTAACAATATGTTAATACATATTGTTTTATCGGGAAGAATCTAATATTTGTATCCCTGTCTTTTTATACACTATATCTTTAATGAATAAATTATAGTCTAAATTGATATATTATTACTTAACAGTTCTAACTCATATTTTTCAAACCATGTAATCCTTCCCATAAATTGCGCTATATATAGCTTATTAAATAATGTTTGTAAATTAAATCCTTTTTAATACAGTATTCAATTAAATTTTATATATCAACTGACGGAAAATTCTGATTGCCACATTTATAATATATAAATTATAATTTAACATTGGTGAAATTATATCGTTTAAAAAAAAATAATAATATACACATTTAAATATATCTAACAATGTATCATAAACCAATTTTCTTTTCTTTTTTTTTTTTGTTATATATAAATAGAAATTTCCCATTTTTCTGTTTTTTTTTTTCATCGCAGACATTTAAAAAATCATTTATTTTAAAATTATAATTATACAAAAATTTCATATATTTATTTGTATTTCTTTTTTCTTTTATTTAAATATATATATCTTGAATGATTTTAAAGTAAATTAAATAAAAATAAATTAAAAATATGAAACGTAACATAATTTATAGCGTGATATAAACCTATTTCAAACACATCAAATTGCATTTAGAAAAATAAAAAAAAATTATGATTTAAAGAGAAATAAACAACTTTATATAATTTAAAAAAAAAGCATATATAAATAAACTAAACAATTATATAGCAATGTTTTTTTTTATATTTATTCATTTTTTTTTCTGAAAAAAAATGCAGTATTTTTAAATAATTAGAGCGCAATATTATTATTATTATTATTATAACAACTATTAACATACATACAATTAAATATAATAAAACATATTATTATAGATTGAATTACATTTTTTATTTATCTATTACCCTATTTTTTAAGCATATGGCAAATATATTTTTATAATTCTCCAGTTTGTTAGGCCTTTAAATTTCTAATTGATTGATTATATATAAAAATTAAACCCATTTTCTGGACCAGTAAAAGTTTCCTATAGTGGTTATACCACAAAAATATTTAATATGACAATTAAATTCCAATTTTATTCTGTATTCTATAAATAAATAAATAAATAATTTTACAAAATCATATCTGAATCAAATTAATCAATAATTTATAAATATGTATTAATTTATGCAAAATGCGCTTGAAATTCAGTTGATTTTTTTTTTATTTATATTTTTGCATCTTTTTTCATTTATATATTATTCTTAAGTTGATGAACCAAAAATTAAAATTATTAGTGCGGTTCCTAACTGCGGGGGATACCTTAGAAAAAATATAAAAATAAACAAAATCAAATATGCCCCCTACTTACACGATCATCGATATATACGAATATATGAATTGAAATACCTCGTTTATATACAATACAATATATACAATTTTAAACGCAATTTATATTTATAATAAACAACAACAAAAATCTTTATTATCCGCATATATGTGATAATCATCAGGAAAATTATTATATTAGCTTTCACACATTTCATTCAAAAATAAAAAACAAAAAAAACCAAATGTTAATTAATTATTAAAAATGTTTTTAAGGCCATATACATAAATTTTATATATTCTTCTTTTTTTTTTTTTTTGAACCTTTTGCTGCATTTAATAAAAATATAATTTACAATTCGATCGTTTATAAATATTTTACGTTTTTTTTTTGTTTTTGCATATTTTATAATAACTCGACGCTTGATTTTATAATAATCATTTACTTGTTAACAAAATTAATTTATTGAATGAAAATTTTTATACAAGAAAATATGTATGAATATAAAAACTTAAAACATTTATTTCATTAGTTTTTTTGATTTTTTTATTGAATCATTATCGTTAAATTAAATCATGTATGTATAATAACTGCATCCACATCCATTAAAAATACTCTGAAAAATATCTTAATAAATATGTACTATATTTAAATAAATGCAATCCTGAAAAAAAGAATGATTAAAAAATACCAATCCTTAAAAAAGGATTGACAATCTTATATATGTTTTGTTACAATATTTTTTATATAGAATATTCCTCAATGAATAGAAGATAGGATTCGTCAATAATATAATTTGAAATATTTATAATTGTTGAATTGTTATATATATATGTTTTTTTTAAAAGATATCCTGACAATTTCAATTTCTCACTGTGCTGCAATAAATTTTATTATAAAATATTCCTTAACCTTTTTATTATTATAAATTTGAATATATTGGACCAGTGGACAGTTGTATGACATTTTCAACATAAACCGATAGCGTTACCTTAAAATTACCTCTGTAAATTATACAAAATTCCTTTAACCACTAATATAGATATAGAATTTCCTTCACCAAATTATACAAAATGGCTCTTAGGAAATGTATACAATATTCATTTAAGAAAATTATACATAATTGAGTTAAGAAAATTATACAAAACTACTTTTATCAATTACAGAAAATGGCCTCAATAAATTAAACTGAACTTTTGATGAATTATACAGAAGTTTCTTATTCAAATGGAGAATTCTTTTAAGTAAATTATAGAGAATTTCCTTTACCAAATAGTAGAGGATTTCCTTAAGCTAATTATAAAGAATTTCCTTAAGCTAATTATAAAGAATTTCCTTAAGCTAATTATAAAGAATTTCCTAAAGCTAATTATAAAGAATTTCCCTTAAGCAAATTAAACACAATTTCCTTAAGATAATTATACAGAATTTCCTTAAGATAATTATAAAGAATTTCCTTATTTTGAAAGAATTTCCTTTAGCAAATTATACAAAAGCAAATTATAAAGAATTTATTTAAGCAAATCATCCAGAATTTGATTTAGAAAACTTGATTTAGAAAATTATACAGAGTTTCCAAGTTATATTTCATTATATTACCAAATATTTTCCATTGCGATAAAGTATTAAAACCATAAATAAAACTAAATTGAAGAGACAAGCCATTTAAGAAATTATATTTATCTGCATAAGCTAAACCTTATCAATTTTAATTTCTATAATTCTATATATATAATTATAGAAAATACCAAAAATAAAATATGATGGATGACTTTAAATTCATATATAAAAATTGCAATTGTTTATCGCAAATTAAACTAAATATCTCCATAATAATAACAATAATACCGCATCATAATACATATATATATTTTTAAATATGTCTATCCCATATGTATTTTTTGTACATTTATTTTTATATAAAAATAATGTATTTTTAAAGGGGGTCAATTAAAATTTTCCATTTTCATTGAATTATTATTTATATATAAAATGTTTTTTTTTTTATAATTATAAAAATGCATATTTATTTTATTAAAATATATACATATTATATATTTATGAATATGTAAATGTCTAGAAAGACCAATGAAAATATTTTATAAATACATATAGTGTATATAGATAAATAACTAAATAAATAGATAATAAACAAAATTATAGAATTTTATAAAAAAAATAATGTATAATTTTAATAATAATAGTAATATATAATAAATGAGTAATTATATTTCTATATAGATAGATAGAGGAAAAAATATAATAAAAATTAAATAATTATATATACATTGTGTGTGTTTTTTTTTATATCTTTATAACATACTTTTGTATATTCGACGTAAAAAAAAATAAATAAATAAAAATATACATAATTGACTAGACATTCACGTTGTTTTTATATTTTTTTATTAAAAATATGCGATATTTCATTGGCTGTAGATTAGATGCTTATAAATGATAAAAGATTATAATAATGAATATAAATATGAATATATTGAAGGAAAAAAAAAATTGATAATTTTGTTTTTGTTTCATTAAAGGTTGTGTACGTACATATACTAATTATATATATATATTGTTTATAATGTTCACATCAACTATATATTATAAATATAATTTTGTATGTACATTCAAATTCATTGTTTGCCATCAAAGTTTTGTATTTTTATTTTTACTTAGGGTTATAATAATTATTTTTTATATATATTAGGTATAAAAGAGTATAGTTTCCATTAATTCAATTTATCAATTTATTATACAAAAATAATTTAACCCATCATATTGGATATAAATTCTATTATATTATATTATAAGGATTATGCGATGATGCCATAATGGATATATAATTATTCATCAATACAATAATGAGTAGAAAAAAAAACAAAATTGAATTTTTTCAAAAATTACAGTCGTACATTAATAATAGATGTCCTAAAGTCTAATATTAATTTGTGAAATGTCGGGAAATTTTCATTAAATATTCGGTTTTTCATAGTTATACGACGTTTTCATAGTTAAGGATATAATCGATATGACCTGAACAATAATGTAGTTTTGAGATCTTCTTTTATATTTCATGTTTAACCAATCAGTACAACTCTTCGCATCACATCTCCTTCATCTAAATTCACAAGTATTTACTCAAGTTTTACTCAAGTTTAATTTTTTTATGAATTTATTTATGAATTTTGTTATGAATTTGAAGTTAATAGAAAATGAGTATTAAAAAACGAAAGAAACTATAAAACATATATCAATAAAGGGTTTTATACTGAAAATAATTTAAATAATAATTTCCGTTAGTATTTATCTGAACAAAGATCTGATAATCTTTTGTATTCCCAAGAAGCTATATACATATATATATATATGACTAATTTATTGAACATTCTCTTCTCAAGTACATACAAAATGGTTATAATAACTTCCAACATATATAATTATATTTACCAAAAAATAAAAACAATTAAAGAAAAGAATAAATAAAATACAGATAATTATCACAAAATATTATTATTATTATTATTACCTATAATTTATTGAAAAATAGACAAATGAAAAAAAAATTGGAAACCCACGAAAATAATTGTATAATTAAACCTAAAAAAAAAAAATAATAGTAGCAGCAGCAGGAAATTTATAAATTAAAATACAACCAATTTTGAAAAACAAAAATAAAAATAATATTCACACAAGATACAGCAATATACTATATTTTATTCAGAAAAAATTTAAATGGTATGGGTCGGTCACTATCCGAACGTCACCATCGCCATCACATAACACAAATATCATATATCGGTATATATACTATTATTATTATTATTATTATATACTATTATTTGTGCCATTTAAAATTATTACCTTATTATTTTTTATTTTTGATAAAGAATTTAATACCTTTTTAAATTTTAATATTATTTTATATACTAAATTTTATATATAAGATATTTTTATTTTAATTTTAATCGTCGTATAAATGCCATGGCTGTCAATCAATTTATATATAAGAGAAACTTATATAATATATAAAATTAAAATTGTGTTTTTTTTCTTCTTTTTTTGTGAATTTTGACTGTTTGATTGTGATATGTTAAATGTAGTATTATATATTGTAGTATATATACAAGATGGTTTTGATTCGACTGTTAGATGTTAATAATAATAATAATATATAGGTTTTAAAGAATGATTTTTGTTAATGTTTATTTAAGAATTTTATCGGGTAATGGGGATCAAATTTTGTTTAACACTTTGAATGATTCGTATTATATATTCTTTCACGTTTGAGTTATTCCGTCTCAAATAGGCAAAATATGTTCTTTATTACCTAAAAATAATATAAGCTCACGAATCAAATAGATTTTTATTGCTTTATTTGAAGATTTTTCTTCATAAGTTATAATAACAACTGATCTTTTGTATTTAAAACTTTTTGAACATTCAATTCCGAAACCATAATTTATTAAACTATAAGTTCCATCGAAACCATTCTGTAAAGAAAAACGTTTTTTATTTTAATAATTTTGTAGTACGATAAGATGGAAAATATCTTGAATGGATATAATATCACGTTTTCATGTATATAAATCGAAAATTATTATAAAATCCACATATAGAACTTTTCGTTCATAATCATACGATTTTTTGTTACTTTTACATTCACATTTTTATGCGTTCTCTTTATAATAATCTTAATTTACGTGTTTGTGTGTGATATTGATGATTGTATTTAAATAAAATTTATTGTATTAGGTTATATAACAATTGTATTTTTCATAATTTATTCATTCATTAAAATGAATTTCCTTTTTCCAAAACGGAACTATTCCTTTATTTTTGCCAATCTTATCAATTTTTTTTAATGAAATGTTTCTTTTGTCAGATTTTTAAGTATTTTATGCTTTATTTGTTCAATTTTCGGAGATCCTGGAATATTATTAATTGTTAATTTTATCACAAAAGCCCTCTCTCTATATTCAAAGTTTCTTAAGTGTCATATAAGTTTCAATTTCCTTTAGACATAGGAAAAATAAATTAAATTTAAATAGAATATTGATTTTCAAGCTTAAAAATATACTTTTTAAAGAATTAATTTGAAAAGAACTTATCAAATATTATTATTGTAATCCTTTTCCAACTATCCTGCAATTAAAAATTTAAATTTTATTAATTGAAAATCCATTATTTGTTTTACCTATAAAAATTAGATTCCACACTAAAACATTTAAAGGCTCTTCATTAGATATATTTTTTTTATAAAAAATAAGTTAAAATTGTCGATTGGATAGAATTTTTTGTATAAGACAAATATTGCAGTCAAAATTATAAATAACACCTTAATTATAAATATAAATTTAAACAAAAATCACAATAGCGCCAACAGTTGTTAAAAAAAATTCCAATACCTATAAAATGCTAAAATGAATATAAAATAAATATATATATATTACAACAGAAAAACTTTATGAATATAACAAAAATAAAGTTGTATTTTTTGTATATTCCCTTGAAGTAAAATCACCTGCATCTCGCGCAATTCAAGCAAAAATAAATGTTAAACAAATACACGATATCAAAAAAAAAAAAAACTGAATAAAGAGGAAATAAAAATTAAATATTATATATGTTATTAATGCATTTTAAATGGTTATTTAATCTGCAAAACAGATGAATTAAGTGTTGTATTTTATATATATAAAAAAAAGAACTTTGTATAACGATGAATGATATTTATCTTATTGTATCATTTATTTTTTATTTTCGTATATATCAAACATTTTGCATTATTATCCCTCAACTTTCCGCATTTTATTCTTATTTATTCTTATGTACATATATTCTGTTAAAATGTTTATTTATAATTCATCAATCCTCCAATTAACTTTGTATACATAATTAATATGTAAATAAATTCCTTTATAATTTCTTCCTGTTTTATTTTTATTTTTTCATTGCCGTTTTCATACATTTTATTTCTATAAGGCAAATATGAATTTTTATTTAATGTTTTCTTTACCACTTAATTTATTATATATATATCAAATAAATTAATTATTACTAGTGTGTTTTCATTTTCCAAAAATCCATCTGCGATATTATCAATTAATGGTTAATTGATTATAAAAACTATTGATAAATAATGCAGTTCAATGAATTTTTCTATAATTTAGAACAAAAAAAAATCTATTATCATTTGTATTTATCTTTTGAAATTGGTTTATGCTCAAATAAATTATTATATTAATTCAAATGAATTATAAATTTTTGAATTAAATTATTATACAAAAGTAAAATACAAACCTTAAAAGAAAATAAAATACAAAACAGACAACTAAATTTTTTTTTGTTAATACCGCAAACAACACGTTGAATAAATTTACATAAATTTATTATAGTATATTTTTTGTTTTTCATATACTTTAAAAGAATATTTTTAATAAAAATTGGTAATGAAAAGATTATTTATTTTTTTATTATTATTCTTGTTGTATATTTTATCCAAAAAAATTATATATAAAGTAGAAAAACAAACAAAAAATGTTTATCTTTAATATTCATCTTATATTATTATATTTTATTTTTAATTATATAATTTAACTAAAATATATAATAACAGAATTAAATTCAATTATATAGTTTTATTATAAACATTATAGGAAGTTTCGCGGAAAATTTAATTAATTATTAATTATTTCCTCCTAAATTGTGGGATTGTGAATCAGTTTTAGGAGATGTTTCATGTCATGAAAATTAATTTGTTATTCAAAAAAAAGTAAAGACAACTGAAAGGCATTGAAAGCTTTGAAATTATTACTCAATCATTCAATAATTTCCAAAACGTTGACAAAAAATGTTTAGAACATGAAAAATTAGAGACAATTTTATTAAATTTTTTAATAAATATGCAATGCAAAGATATAATTTTTCGCTTTCATTTATTAAAATAAATTCAATATAATTATTGTATGTTTGTATGCGATCACATCATCATATATTCTTCTTCACGGATTCATATAAGAATACAACAGTAAACAGTATATAAAATGTTTATAATTTCCATTCATATATATATACTTTTGATGATATTCATTTTCATTTGCTTAAAAAAAATAAATATAATTAACAGTCAATTATAATAAATATTGCGTGTTTATGTCATAAAAAATGTTAAATTGTTTTAGTTTTATTGTAAAAACTAAAATATATAGATTTTTTTTTTATGTATATAGATAAAATTGTATAAATAATTTGAGAATTATATATTTACTTATAAACTGTATGTGTATATTATGAATTTCGAAAAATCGTTAATTAATATATTTAACAATAACTATATGTATCTAGTAAAAATAAAAACAAATTAACAAACCATATAACCGACGCCCTCCTTATATATTATAAAACTTATATATTTTTCTTATGCTATACAAATAAACCTATATATATATGTTTATCTATATAGAATAGAAAGATGATGATGGATGGATATGGTGCGTCGTCGTATACATTATTAGAAAATATAAAAAAATTAAATAAAAACAATTATAATCTTAATTATAATCATATAATAATTAATAATTATAATACATAATATTAATATTGTAAATATTTTTATAGACCAGTTTTTTTATTATTGGTTCCTTAATTATTCATATATATATTACTTGAAACAATATTAATAATTAAAGTTTTTCTAAGAAGTACATAAATGAAAATATTCAATTGAACTTAAATATCATTTTTATATGAAAAGTAATTCTTTGATTTGTATAGTTGTATCTTTTCTGGATAGATTTCTGGATCTGTCTAAAGTATCTAAAGTAGAATTTACATTTTTAGCATCACATATTTTGTGTTTTTCCGTTAATTTTGGATGTGTATTTCACGCCTAGTTAATTGTTCCTCCCATGAAGTTCATTAAACGATATATGCATATTCGCGACACCATAAAACCAACAAATTATATAACCAACGACTGAAGACCATTGCAAGGGGTCCTCGGAAAACCTGTTTTTTTTATCAATCTTCATTAATGGATCAAAAAGGATACTCTTTTTCATTTTCTACTGTCTTGTGCACATTTGTATAAAAATAAAAGATAATATGTTGAAATTCGCATTGTTTTCTGAGATAAAATGTTTCACAGGTTTTTTCGATGAGAATCGGATATGGAAAATCGGTTACCCCTTTCGGTTATTATTTTAAATTAAAACTTAAAATCATTTTTATGGATTTAATTTTCCTGTAAGTAAGCTTTAAAAATCCTTTTCATTTTTTTTTAAAATGACATCATTTAGTTATCCTAAAATTTTACAATTGCCATTTTTTACACTCCATCCAGCCCATAAAGATTTCGTCGGCAGGGACTAAATCGATTACTTTAACATTCTTTTTTATATATTATATATCATTAATAAGTTATTATATTATTACCATATCGGGCAGAAACTCCACAAATAATTTTAATAAAAGAAAAATATATGTATGCAATTATTATTACAAAGATATATAAAGAATTTCAGTAGCTTGTAATTCAAAATTATAACAATTTATTTCAACTTCTTTATATTATTATAAGTATAATAAATATCTCATAATTTTAATTTTTTGTATTTTATTGTGGATTTTAGATGGTATAAATATGAATATATAAATGAATTCCTTCACAGTTGGTTATATTTGCATACATATATACAATAAAATCAATGCTTATTTTTTTATGGTAAATATTATGCTATGATCTTCTTATGTTATGTTGTATGTTATATGTTATATGTTGTTATATTATCAGATATTATATTTTTTTTCGTATATACCCGCAGTTACACAATAATAAACAAATCATTCGAACCAAATATATGAATAAAAAAAGAATCTATGGATTTATTGAATATTATTATTATTATAAATATTAATTTGAATGTGTATATATATTCAATAAAAGAAGAAGCATATACACAGTACAACTTATATGTTATATATTTAACAAACAACCACAAAAAATTATACATTTAAATTGTTGTAACTGCACTGCTAATTTTAACTATACATTTAAAAGAAATAAACAATATATACATATGGATGTTGATCAGATTATATAAATAATAATAATATATATTTTCAATTTCATTTAATAATATACAAACGAGCTTCTGCTATAAAGAAACTTATATCACATAAACTTTATAATCTGTATATATATAACTTTATGTTTGCTTTATATTTTTGTGTTTTTCAAGAGATCATTTTCTTCGCTGTATAGCTAAGCGGCGGTTTTTTTTTTGTATTTAAGAAAACTTCTTGTTCAAAAATTGCACTATTTTACCATTTATGGATTTTTTATCAGTATATTCAATCAATAATTTTAATCTTATCATTCGGCATAATAAGGATTTATTTAATATAGTTATATAGTGAAAGAAATTTTTGATTCAATTTTCCATTTATCGATATATTTGTTTTAATTTGAATGAACTTTTCTTTTAGAACCACATCAGACGTAAGAACATTTACAAAAAATAAAACAGAATCTTTCATGGTAATTCAGAATAAAAATTTTCTCTATATAGCGATAATTTATTTCATTCAATTGATGATCTTAATTGATTTTTTTTATGCAATTGTTGTCTAAACCATTCTTGAAGGAATCCAACATAATTTGAACCCAGATCTTCAAAACATATAAAATGCAATGTATTAGAATTTAATTTTATACGCACACATTTCATTAATTTATCAGATCATTTGTATAATACATATATATTGGAAATGTATATCATTCAATTCATTCATTTAAATAATAATTTAGCAATCAAAAAATACCCATCCGCAAAAATGCACCACAAAAATGCATTTGATTATTACTGCTGATTATTTTTTTTTTTTTTTTTTTTTTTTTTTATATTATTTATTAGACTCCCAGCGACTTGCACCATAAGGAGTGTTCTCGTTATTTATTCGGACAGTGGTTTAAGTTTATATTTTAATTTTAATTTCTTTTAGGTAGTTAGCTATTTCATTATACGTGTTTGTGCAATTGTGTTGTAGTATGGCTTTGAGGTCTGTTTGGCTATTTAGTGAGGGGTATTTGTTTCTTATTGAGTTGTATTTCTACTGCTGATTATGATGTATGAATTTGTTGTTTTTTTTTTTTTTTTTAATTCAGTGAGTGTATGGAAAAAATATGATGTACTCTATATATAGTATTTGAAGAAACACAGACACACGGCATATAAATTATATTATATTTAATAATTCCCCTTAATAATATTCACAACCATGTATCGCATCTTCTCATCAGGTAAATACACACAAATTGTAATGATATTATACCAATAAATAAATAAATGCACATATAAAATCAATTGCGGCATTTTTTTACGGTAATTTATTTTATTTTATTTATCTTTTCATTTGTATATCATCGGATGATTTTGCTTATTTTAATATATTTTTATTTAATTTCTATCAATTTGTCGTATTGAAACATATATTATTGAAAATGTGCGAGTCTTTTAAATTGTTTGTTGATTATTTTTATTTTAGTTTATTATTTTATAAATGTCAAGAAATGTTAAGTTTCCTAAAAATTGAATTATAGTTGTTAAATTAGTTTAGAGTTTAAGACATTTCTTGTGAAGAAATCTGTGAAAATTCGATATAATTTTCTTCATGCATTTATATATAAAGAAAAATGAAATTATTTTAACGGGTGTTTTACCATTGTGTTTAAATAAAAAAAATTTCTTCTGTTTAACTTTTTCGAAAAAAAATGCGTATAAAAATAGATGTGTGCATGTTTGTGTGTATTTTTTTTTTCCTCTTCAATCAATTATGATTATTTGAAGATTTTAATTGCTATAATCTATTGTATATTAACATTGCCGATTTAACATCATTATTATTTCATTATAAAACATCGCTCAGGTATATTATTCATATAGTATTTAATAAATTATTGATTCAGTGTTTATTATGAAAAAAAAAACTCCTACTATATGAACTTTTTTTTAATGCATTTTTCAGGTATGTGCGATTTAATTTTATGTGAGCTTTACGAATTTTCATAACGAATTCCAATAAAAAATGTGAGTTAAAAATTTTTTTAAGTTTTGAATTTTATTGTAAATTCAATAATAGAATAATACAATGGTTTAGTTTGTCGTTTCTCAAATACTATTTACTCGTTATTCATTTAATATAACTCAATACATTTCAGCAGCTTTATTACCTTTTTTATAATAGCAATATAAATAATTTTGCATCCCCCAGGACTTTTCTGTTGAAAATGTTTACCATAAATTTAATACATTTTATTGATTAAAATTACAGAAAAATAGTCTATTTTATATTTCTTCTAATCAACAAAAAAAAAAATACATTCACAATTGAAGACCGTCACAGTTTGTTTTTTACTTTTTCTGCTCTTATATTATTATATACTATTTTCTATATATAGTTATATAAAAATCTAAACGATTTAATTAATTCGCGCATTTATACATTAAATTTTAATTTAGATGATTTATTCATAAATTTTTTATCGCTATATTGTATATTTTTATTTGTAATACAATAGCATAATAAAAAAAATATTTAACACATTAAATGCATTTTATTTTGTGATTTGCATATATATATATTGTATTTATATAGGATAAAAATTGTGTTATAATTACTTCATTTACTTGCAATGCAAATATAAATATTAATAACAATATATAATAATTAAAATAATAATGTGCATATAAAATAAAAAAGATCGTTGTGCGAATAGTAGATATTAAATTATTATTATTATTTTTATGAGTACTTTTTTTATGATTATATAAAATTATTATATTCATCATATATATTTAATGCTTATTTTTTTTTTTTATTCATTTTAAAATGTAATAAAATGTATATATGCGGGGCGAAAGATATAATTAAATTAGGATATAGTTTGGATATAGTTTTATATTCATTTATAATTTATAATAATGTGAAATTTTATTTAAATTATTGTTTTCGGAATTAAAATTATCGTATTTATTATTCAAAATACCATATTTTTCTCTTAGATAGTTTTCATAGATTCTATTTTTCATAAACTTTTCCATGGATTTTTTCCTTTTCTATTAACAATTTATGAAAATTATATAAAGTGAAAATCCTTATTTTTAAAATACTAAAGAGGATAATAGGTACTTGAATTAATATTTCTGTTCAATTTAAAATTTTAAAGTGTTATAAACTGTTGCGGTTCAATCAATATTCTTTTGAGAAGGTTGAAATGACTTATATTTAATGTTATCATGATGGATTTTCACGAAGAAAACAAGATTCCTTTTATTTTATTCACTTCTTTTATAATATAATGATTACTTTTTTACTATCCTTCATTTAATATTGGTTCCCGTTGGTTTATATTCTATATTCATAATTTATTTGGCAAAAAAAAAAAATGAAAAATCATCATGCTTCATCAAAAACTAAACTCGATTACCTTCGAATCTGTAGAAGTTTGAACTCAAATAATTTATGGAAATTCTTTAAAACAATTGAAAAAAAACTGATCGTAATGATCCTTAATTGGTGGAACATCACTACTAACATGATATATAATTTTTTTCTAATCACCATTGAATAATTTCAATTTCATAAACTCTACTATAAATACTATAAATGATTAATTGAATTAGTTTTTCTATGATTGCATAAATTTTCTGTATAACAATATTTCAGCGATATATATCGGCTGAATTGAACCGCAGTATTTCAGAACAAAATTATAAGAAAATTCAGTATATTTTTTTATATTATTTCAACCGATTATACAATCAGCTCATATATAATATATATATAATACGACAAAATGAATAAATATCCATATAATTTATTTATTATATTTATAACTATACTCATATTCATATAAAAGAAATATGGTATATATATTATTTGTAAAAATATAAATATATAAGATTAAAAATAAATATATATAAAGTAAATTAAAAATTTAATCAATCATCCTGTTTTCTTGCATTTGTGACAGGTTAAATTTATACACTTTTTTTTTTATATATATTGATATATATATGTATACATATATAGAATATAAAAATGAACTATATATATATTTATTATAATACATTATGGAATATATTTTTATGCTTATTTATATTTATAAATACATGCGGTTTGTGTAAATAAAAATATATAAATTTATGTTTATATATTTTTTTATGCATATGAGACGACGATGACGACGATGACGACGGTTAGTTATATATTTTCCTATATATTATTATGATTATTATGTATTTTTAAAATAGCAAAATTTTATATAATAATACCTGCTATTAAGTTGTAAAAATCTAGTTTGTTTAATCGATATAATATATACCATATATATTTATATATAAATAAATAGGTAAAGGTATATATATATGTTAAATAGATTTATTTATTATATGTATGTATAATCGTATAATATAATACCTAAACAAAATTAAAAAGAATTATTCATATTTTTTATAGTATAAAAGTATTAAATATGGTATATATACAGCGTACTTTATGATAAATATAGAAAAAATTATAACAATGTATATGATGTTAGGATATTAGATATATTTATATATATGACTAATTTTTGCTGTATTGTATCCCATGAATCAGATTTGTGTTTAAATCTTTTTGTAGAGTACCGCATTTAAATTGGTTGGGCTTTCCTTGAGGGGTTGTTCATCATCTTGCACACTTTGAACTCATTTATCGATTCTTTGTTAAAGTGTGATCTTCAATCCACTGTAATCTTCAGATATTGTTTTCAAACTTATATTGTGTATACGTGCAAATTGTTTCTGTTGAATGATACATTCACGAAAATGTATCCCAAGAATTTTCTTGTATATATAACCGATTTTCTTTCATTTTCTTTGGAAATTCTCCATGATCAATAACTATCTTCAACCTAAATTGTATATGTCGTTTTTGGTTATCGTATTTTTGATCTCATTGTTGCCTTTCGACATCCGAAAAAATCCTATATTTCCGTGTATTATCCTTTTGTGAAAAATAGTTCCGTCCACATAATTTGCCCGCAATATTGTAATTATTATGTTTTTATGTTATGTTTTTTTTAATCATCTCCCAATTGCAATAATGTTTTCGTTTCTTATTACAACAATAAATAATTGAAATTATATGATTTATTATAAATGCTATTCTTTTGGTTTCTTATTACACTACGTCTTTAAACAATCAATTTATTTCAATTAGCATATAAAATTGAATATCATTTGTTTAATTTCATCATCTTTTTTGTGAATTCGACTATTTAAATATTTTGATGCGTGAAATGTTTTGTTTTCGCTACTGTTTTAACAAATTTTAATACTCGTTCGGTCCTTTCCAAAATCCATTAGCTTATACAGAGTATGTTGTATTATTTTTCAACATTTGTTAAAAAAATTAAATTCGAAATCAATTAACCAAAACTGCAATGGAAATATGCATAATTTATTTCTATAAAATTCAAATTGTTATAGTCTCTTGCTATCATATTTCCTTCTTCTACGCATAAGACATAAGTATAAACGCATAAGTATAAACGGATTTTTAAATATTCATACACCTATCTGAATTGATATATCATACACAATCTGTTATATTTGATAAATATAAATCAAAAAAAAATAAACATACATATTGCACCATCAATCGACAGTAACTATTTTTTTTATTTATGAGGAGGGAATATTAAAACAGAGAAGAAATGCGATAAAAATATCCATTGGAAACAATTTTGTTTAATTGTTTCCATTTTCAATATCATCGCATCTCTATATATACATATCATATATGATGATTATTATATTTAGATGGAATTATAATTTATAAGAAAAACTTAATTCTTTTAGTGCATATTTTATTTACATGCATATGCGATATATATAAACAATATAATTATATAAATAAATATTTTTTTTTCTGTCATGTTTCTATTCGATCATAAATTCTATATTTGAACATTTTATCTCCCTATGTATGAAGTATTTTTTTTTACTTTACATGTAACAATTCATATTATTATTATTATTATAATATTAACAACTCATATATAATGTTGTTTGTATTTTGTTTTTTGTTTTGCTATATAAACTCCATCCAATATATATCCGCATATCTATCCCGCGTATTATATGTATGTGGTGTAGTAAAATAAGGATAAACAAAGCTCTATATATATAGTTATATAAATATATACGAATACAAATTTCACAAAAATTAATTAATAATTGCATCGAAAGTGTATGTTATTATATTTTATATGGAAAATGTTATATATATTTATTCTTTTTGGTATATATAACCAACCATATAACATCATCCATCGCAGTGTATTTAAAAGAAAAGAAAAAAAAAGTGTGTGTGCAAATATAAATCATTTGAAATCAGCAGGGAATTAAGTTTCAACAAGATATAGGAATTTATTTGATCAAATTTTTTATATATAAGTTTTTTTTTCTACATCTATAGTTTTCCATATATATATATATATATATATATTCAATATTCAAGTAATATTGGAAAAAAGATTTACAGGGCAGCAAAATGGAAAAAATATTAATAAATAAATGATATATGAATGGTTTTTTTTGTGCGTTGATAAATTGTAATTGTATTTGGTTCCAATATAATATAATATAATCCTTATTCCATCTCTTATATCAATATAAATTTATTGATTATTATATCAATATTTCATAAAATATTTTATTTTTTTATTCATATATATCTCTCTCAATAAATGTGGATAAACTTTATTCAGCGGTACTAAAATTTTAACTGACTTATATTTTTGTGTTTTTATCTTTATATAATCAAAGGTACGAGTCCCTAAAAAATTATTAATTAAAGAATATCTGTTTAAAATCATTGATTAATTTTATTCATTATATTTGATTGGCAATATTTTAAATCGTTAAATTACTATACAGTTTTCTTTATTAAAATGATCGCTGCAATATGCACTAAACAGAAATGAAAAAAAAAATTATTTTAATTATATAAAAACGTTGATTTACGAAGTAACAATTATTTCTTTATACATACATATTGCTTCTTTATCAAATTTATCAAAACAATTGAATATCCACACATATTAATTAAAATTATAAATACAATTATTTTATTTGAATTGTTGCTATATTATTTTTATTTATAATTAATTATTTATTATATATTGTATACACATTATTATAATATATAAATTCAATATACACCTTGCTGTTTGTATAAAATAAAAATAAAATATACTTTTAATCGTATTATATTATAATATTTTATAATTAATTAGTTTTTTTTTTTGAGATTATTTAATAAATTATTAAACATTACTTCATTATATTATTAGATGTTCTTTTCTGTGTACTTCTATACACATTTATTTGTGTTTTTTTGGTTTGTTTTGTTTGGGTATTTATTCATAATTAATTCAATTAAAAACATTTCAAAATCTTCAATTACTATATTTTATATATTTTGTGTAAATGTTTATATTATTTTTATTGTTATTATAAAAAAAAATCTATGATGGTATATTAAATACTATCATTGATTTTATAATCAGCTAATGTCAGGTCTACCTTAGCTATTTTTTTGATTAATTGATTATATATAATATTAAATGAGGTGCGAATTCAATTCATTGACAATCATTTTCTTAAAAAATATCTATAAGTATAACATTTTCGATTCAGGGTTGATATAATAACCGACATAGATGATGATATTCTAACATTATCTTTAGCATATGTCCTATATGTTATACTTTAGCATATTTTATTATTGTATTTATCGATCAGTTTTTCACTACTTTATAATGTAATCATTTTAAATTTTAACAAAGCCATAGACAACATTATTATAAGAACATTAAGTTGAGTTTATTCAAATTTTTTAGAATAGTTTAAATTGTTTTGTAATCGTTAAATTACATTTAAATCCCGACGAATAATCTTCTAATACTTGCGTGTTATTATAACAATTCATTATTCACTGTATTGTTTCGTTTCATGGAATTACAATATTAATTACCATCAATTTACTTAAAATACGAATCTCTTCTTCTTCCAAAAGTCCATTTATAGATCAATAATTTCTTAATTAATAATAATAATAAATACAAAAAAGATTGTAATAAAAAAAATTCCTTAAACGGTTTCATGTTAATCTTATTTATTTTTATAAATTATTTCTTACGAAATAAAATATATAAACTGAAATTCCTAATAAAAGACATCATCCATGGGTTTTAAACCGGCCTACAGAAAATCATTCTATTCGTTGAAACTTACATAAGATAAAAATAGATGAAAAAAATATATTAAGAAAATCAAAATATTTCGATTTTTCTTGTTACATTTTTTCCTCTTTTTTTTTTGTCTTATGTAAGTTTCAACGATAGAAATTTACAGTTATAATTAGATGTAGAGCGGGTATCCCCGAGGAGATACCCGGGAATATATATACACAACCACAGCTGGCAGAAACGCCAGCGTGGTCAGTATATATATAAACCTTCGGGGAACATCGTTGCAAAGAATATGGTATGTCTCATCGTCGACTGTCCAACATTCGAACAACCATGTCCCCCTAATTAAAAGCAAATCTCACATGTAATTTTAATACATGTGAGATTTTTGTTTGAAAATCGGCGGCTTCGCTACCAACTCGACCACATTTTTATCTTAAAATTTATTCACTTGAGTTTTGTTCACATATAATTCGAAAAAATACAAACAATTTGTATAGAAAAATGTGATGATTGAATGAAAATTAATTTCATATTTTATCATATACTTAAATTTGTTTGAATTTGTATGAGATTTTTAATTTTATCATTGCATAGCGCAAATTTGAAATTATTTTTTAATCAACCTCATATATGGATTCAATGAATCTGGTTATTAAATTGTTGTATTTATATATACCATACTTGTATAATTAACTAGTTTTTCATATTTGTATTGATATCACTCATTCCACTTATGATTTACTCTTCTATTATCAAATACCAATACATCATATAATTTGTATTTCATTTCATTGTATATCTAATCAAATAATGAATGATCATATCGTACGATATTTTATTCAATCACATATGATCAAGGTTTTGTTGTATTTTACATTAAATACTTTTTATTTAACCAGACCTTACGGAATATTATTTATTTATTTCCAACATTTACCGAATGTTTCAACATCATTATTATATAGTGCATTATTCTTCTATTAATTTATTTTTGTTTTATTTTAATACGCGATAAAGTAATAAATTCTAAATAGTGTAGGAAAAACAGCTTTTCCAATTTTCCAAAAATAATTGAAAGCTAACATCGGTAAAATATTTTGTGTTTGGTTTTGAAAATAAGTGTATTTATTAATAAAAAAATCTATGGTCTAATCATATTTTAATTTAACCAAATTTGTCACATTTGAAAACCATATTTTTCCTTATGTGAATTTATTTGATTTAATAAAATGCACAAAAAATGTGTTTGAATTAAGGTGCACATTTTCTATTCAATTGAATTTTATTACATTCTATTGTTATCACACTACGATATAAAATAATATATTTCTATATACCGAAAAACGGTTTATCAACTTATCATTTATTTTTATATCTACTAAAAAGTGTGTAAATCTTCATTATAAGCACATTTTAATTTCTATTAATTTTGTTGTTTCATTTAAATTTAATTTGTATTATCTTTTTTCAAGCGATATTCATTTTCTTAAGTTTAAGTATATAGAAAAAACCCTCGGAAATATCGGAAAATATTTTGTTGTGTTTTTCTTTTTCTGTAAAATGTGTTTTATTTAAAAATTGGGCTTTTATACTTTTATTGTATTAAAATTACTTTATTGATCTTTGTTTTATTCAAGTGCAAATTTCAGAGAACAGTAAAATGTTTTTAAAAAGTATGTACATTTATTATTATTTTGATAAAAAAAATCTTAATACATTATATTATTTTATTAAATGATGCAAATTTCTTAATTTTCTCCAGAATATTGTACAAAATTACCTTTATAAAATGACTCAGAATTTCATATTGAAAATGATTCCTAATATTTATTTAGAAAATTATGCATAATATGTTGCAATTGGATACAGGATTTTCTTCACCCAAAAAATAGAGAATTTTCCTCACCAAATAATAGAGAATTGTCTTTAAAAAATTATTCAGAATTTCCTTTAGTAAATTGTTCAGAATTTCCTTCACGAAATTATATAGAATTATAAGAAACTCAATTAATCTTTAAAAAATAAACATTACTATAATTTAAAGATACAATTAAGTTATTAATATATAAAACAAATCTCTAGATAAAAAAGGATTATAAGAAAATATGGAAGTAAGTAAGTTTCTTGATGGTTTAATAGAAATTATTTAATCTAATGATTATGGAAAAATCTTTAAAAGTTTGTCTATTATCCGGTTGATATTATTGCATAATCCTTCTTTTTTGTTATTATTATATATAATTAAAGTTTGATATATTATAAATCGGTTTCACCTGCTCTTACAAAACTATTTACACATATCATTTTTAATTTTTCTCACTTTCTTGTACTGTATATATATATATATATATATTCAATTTGTAATATAACAAAAAAATATTTAAATTTGTATAAATGACAAAAATAATTTTGCATAAATAAATTCAACAGTATATAACGCGCAGTCTTGTTAAAAATAATCCAAAAAATTTATATGTACATATAATTAATTTAACTACCAAAAATATTAACTTATATTATCCTTATTATATATTATATATAATTAATTGGATGTTATAAAATGTTTTTGTTTGTATAATATAATATATTTTATGATATGACTTTAAGGCCCTATATAGTGTATATATAAGTCAATTATCACTTGTGGCAAAATGAAGAAATAATAAATTTTTAATTAGATTGATATAATGTCAAAAACATGGCATGTGCACAGTGCACTATATATTATATATAGAAGATATTTTTAGTTTTAGTATTTCTTTTTGCTCCCTTTTTTTCTGTCCTTTTTAATTTAAAAAATTATATAAATATTTATCCTCTTCAATTTAATATGCACATTTATTTGATATGTATAGCAAAAAAAAAAACAAAAAAACTTTAAAACGAACACTATACATAACGATGATCGAAATAACAGAGTTCAATTTTATATATTATTATAATAACTTTAAATTAGATATAAATCTCCTTTCTGTATCGTATAATTGGATTTTGGAATATCAAAATTTTGTCCTTTTTATACAACATTTTTTATTTTAGTTTATTAGTATTTCTTAAATGGCAATCAGTATATAATTTTTTTTTGCTCACTATTATTATATCTATATTCATACTACATATAATTATACATAAACATATTTAATTGTTATCATTTCGCATCATATAAATAAATAGGTGTATTTATAAACAAAAATTAATTTATAAGAATATCTCGTTGCAATTTATTCATTTTTTTGTTATTGTTTCTTTCATTATCTTATATTAGTCCAAAACATATACGAATTTCAAAATTTTAAAATAATATAAAAAACAAGTATACATAATCACCTGCTATATAAAAAACAAAATATATATATAATAATAAGTATGATGTGGTATAATGAAAGTGAATGACACAATATGTAATTTTGCGCAAGTATAAAAAACAAAAAACAAAGGATATAATCTTTTGTAATTATATATCATATAAAATAAAACATTTTTCACCGCTAATTTGAATTCGAATTTAGGGCGCAATTTAGGGTGGTTCTAACGAAACTGTGCGTTGTTTTATTATAAGTTAATTTTGATTGTTGAGGAATTTTGTCCCTATAAAAATGTGATGGTTATAAATTTGGAAATTTACTAACAATTTCATTTTTGTAAAATTATATTAAATTTCTTTTAGAAAATTAAGACAAAAATTAAGAAAATAATGCAAAATTTACTTCAGATTATTTAATTTAATTGCTTTTTTAGTTTGTGTTTTGGTGCTTTTATAACGATATCATTTAATTTTTATCAATCTCAAAAAAGTAATTTCTTTTAGGAAACTATAACCAATTTTCTTTGGGAATGATACAAAAATCCTTGTAGAACATTAGATAGAATTTCCTGTATAAAATCAATCAATCGATTTCCTTAGTAAATTAAACAAGATTTCCTTTAGTAAATTAAACGGAATTTTCTTAAAAATATTATACCGCATCACCGAATCCGCATCACTTTCACCGAATTACTTGAACATATTTTTGCATTTTTCACCCTAATTTTATTAAACTCATTTGTTTTTTTTTTATTTGCATTACATGTTAAAAAATTCATATCTATTTTATTCCCAAACAGCCGAATGCAGTTCTTTTATTAATATAAAAATTCAAAACAAACCCAATATATTTATAACCATAAGTAGAGGTGAATGTACTTTAAAACCAAACTACAATTTATGGTTAGATGATCTCAATATAATTATATATTGTATATATATTAATAAACACATTTTGGATGCATTTGAATGACTTAAAAAATAATCTATATATTTATATATCAAAATCACATTTGAAATTATACCTTTTTTGCAATACAAAAACATCATAAAAAAAAAAAAGAGTTATTTTTTAATCAACGATGGTTCATTAACATTCTCATAATATATATATATAGAAATACTATAAATTAAATAGCCACAAAATTAAGTCAAGAAAGAAAAAAATATGAATAACATGAAATAATGTTTTAGTATATTTTTTTTTTTTGTAATTCAAAACTCTTTTAGCAAATTTTTATATTTATTTATAATATATATAGTACTATAAAATAAACTCGTCGCATTTATAATAGTATATTTCTTCACCATATATACAAATAAATATGGTAAAAAATTCATTAATCTGTATATTCAGTATAATATAGTTTAAAAATATTCAAATAAATTACAGGTAGCTAAAGTCATCGCATACCGTTTACAAAACAAAAAAAAAATAAATAAATATATATATATATACATTTGTTTAGACAACCAAAACAAAGCGATTAAAAATTTACTTGACAGATTTAACTCCTGCTGAGTGAGCAAATATATCTTTTTAGTTTTTTTTGTTCTTCTTTATATGTATATCAAATCACATACTTATAAAATGATAATGTATAATAAAATTAACCAAAAAAACAAAACAAAAATTGAAATATATACAATATAAAAATTTCTAAATATATTATGAGATGATGACCCGAAAATTTAGGCATTTATGTTTGTAACACAAAAAAAACTGCATTTATTATTAATTATATTTTCTCGCCGGTTTCAAAAATCTTTAAAAAACCAAAAATAAATATGATATCTCTAAATAATTCCATAATAATCCCATTTTATTTTTTGTTAATATGGTTCTTTATGCATTGCATTCACTCATTCAATTCAATTTTTTATATTTATTAAACTACCAAAAAAAAAGCAATGATAAATTATCTTGTTTCAAGAGGATTTCAAAAAAAAAGTAAATAATATATCATATATTCAAATGAACTGTTAAATATCATAAAAAAAACAAAAAATTTCTAAGAATTTATATACAACAAACATTAATCTATAATCTATGCATATGGTAAATTTTTTTAAGCCTTTTTTAGCTTAATGAAGATGTCTTGGTTTTGATTGTTGCAAAATTTATAATATTTAACAAGTTTACAGAAGCTGAAATACCTGTCAAATTAATTAAATTTGATTTTGTTTTATATAATTTTGTATTAATAAAAATTTATCGCATCGTTGGCTATATATCTTTAATTTTATATGTATTAGATTAAATATCTGCGGCGATACCGAAAAATATATAAAAGAAAGGTACGAAAAGATTTTAATCTTAAATTTCTAATTTGTCATTTACATATGCTAATAAAAATTGTATTCAAAATGAATAGAATTTGTTCATATAACTATATATATTTATATAGTGACTTTTCTATTCCATGTATTTTTTAATGGTTTAATGGTCCTTTGTTAGGTCAAAATCGTTTAACATCCTTGCCAATAATTCTCTCTTTGATTTTGATATGTGCTTGAGTGATATAGTTTATAGAATAACTTTTCATTTCCTTAAAAACCACCCTTAGATTCCCTTAAATTTACGATAATTTAATTAATTTGCCTATCTTTAAACCCCTATCTTAAAATCCATTATTATTTTAATCAAAAATGTGTTTTTTTAACGTACATTTATTAATCCAAAACTATAATAAATGGACTCAAAGAATTATACATGATGCATTAAATTAATTTGTATTTGTATCAATAACATCATTACTTACTTACGATTCGTTATCAATACAAAAAAAAATTGCTTTTTTTTTTACCTATTTTAAATATATTGAAAATGAAAACATGCAATCCACTTAAAATATTACTATATAGTAGTAGATATTTACAAAAAAAAAACCAACATATTATTTCAAATTAAGAAATTATCTATTCGATTTATTGATTAATTTCTTATTTACATTGTAATTATTTTATATATATATATAATATACCAAAATATAAAAACTCTTTTAAAAATAATCGATATATTAATAATGTAATGCGGATGGATATGTTTACCAGCCCATCATAAAATTTTTTATTAAATTTCATAGCATGACGATCGCATTGACCGATATTTTATAATAAAGTCATACAATCAAATAATCGTTTCTGTAATATATTGTTTTGTGATTGTCCAAAAGGAATTATTTATATTTCTTCTATACATTATTTACTGAAAGTTTGAACCTTGTCATTATTTTATTATTGCACAATTTATTCATTTATAGATGTTTTAATTTAACAGGATCCGTTTTTTTAATAGTTCTTTTGCTTAAAGACAATAAACTATCTATTGTTTTATCAAATATTTAATTAATGAAATTTTTCTTGCACACTTTTCAAAATTCAGAATGAGAATTTATCAAAAAAGAATTTCTAAAAAGCGATCAAAACGTATGTAAGATTTTTTTTATAACATTCATATACAAAAATTCAAAGCAGATAATGGTTTTTTTTAATATACAATGTATGTATTCACTATATGATTCTTTTCATCTCCGTTTACCCATAAGAAATTATATATTATATAAGACATTATTGAAAATTCTTTAAATTTAACAATTATGTTGATGTAAAATATACATATATGTGCAATGATTTGAATGGGTGAGAAATACAAATAATTTGCGGGGGAAATTCATTTAATATTTTATCATAAATACAAATGAATTTAAAATTACATGGAGATTTTGAGTATTTATCGCATTCAAATAGACATATACAAAAAACCTTGTGTATATCAAAACTCACATAAAATAAAGATTCTATATAAATCTGGTTATTATAAATTTGTTGTATATGTTCATTCAAAATGTTTGTGTTTAATTAAATAGTTTTTTTTTCATATCGCATTAGTATCTCATCCGAGATTGGCTATACACTCCCGCATATACCAATATATTATATACATTTTATTACATTTCATTGCATATCTAATAAATGACGATGATGATATCAGACGATATATATATTTCATACAATCACATAATCAACATTTTGTTGTATTGTATATTATAATAAAATAATTTTTATATTTAACCAGATATTCCAGCGGGATATTATTTATACATATATAATTTATATTCAATTCAATTGTTATCACACGATGGTATAATATTATAATATATTTTTATATATACAAACCGAAAAACGGTTTATCAACTTTTTAGTTTATTTTTATACCAACTCAAAAGTGTGTATTTCGTCGTTATTTGAACATTGTGGTTTTTATTTTAAATTTTTTTCATTTAATAAAATAAATTATATAAATTATTTGCATCGTCTTATATCAAACATTGATTTCAAATGTTAATTAAGTTTAAGTACATAGAAAAATAATTAAATAGCTTTTCAAATATCTTATATGTTTATCGGAAAATATTTTGTTGTTTTTTCTTCTTTGTAAAGTGCGTTTTATTTTAAAATAATTTTTTTTTTCTTCAATTGGTGTTAGAATTTGCTTATTTTAAATTGTGAAAAAATTATCACGTTATTTATTGATAATATGTAATGTGAAGATTTCTAAAAATTTTTCAATTATTTTTTTATAATGTTGAAAAAAAAAAAATACATAACATAGATTTTATTATAAATTATGCAAAATCATCATCGTTCTTTTTAATGCATTTGATTATCATGATTGAAAATTCTCAAAATTTAATGATTATCTGAATAAAATGTGCGTATATGTTCATCTGTTTGTCAGTGAATAGGTGAGAAATCCAAACATATTTATATTACAAATTATTAATTTTATTATTTCAAATACATATTAGAATAATAATATAAAAATTTTTATATGGGGAAATGCTATTATATAATCAAAGTTAAAATTTTATCACGCATACAAATCTATTTAACATTGCATGGAGATTTTTTGAGTTTATCATTGCATAGACAAATTAGTATTATAGTTTTAAAATAACACTTGTATAAAAGATATATTCAATAAATCGAGTTAATAAATTGTTGTATTTATTTATATTTATTGTTTTTGTACATTTTTTTTTCTATATTATATTGATATCTCATTTCTATTTTTATTTATTCTCCTATATTATCAATTACCAATACATCATTTAATTTGTATTACATTTCATTGTATATCTAATGCTGATGATATCGAACTAGAATTCATATACAATCATATTATATTTTTATTTTATAATATTCCAGCGGGACTTTATTTTATTTTTTATATTATAATATAAAATTATTTAATGAAACATTTTTTATATAAATAAAATAAAGTAAAATTTATTTTTTATTACAGTTCAAATTGCTATTATTAAAAAAAAACGAACAAATAACTATAAAAAACTATTAAAGTTTTCATCAAACGGCAAAATTTCCTGAATCATCATCACCACATAGAACATTTATTGCTGCTGTTATCATCGCTGAATTGTTTTTGTTTTTGATATTTGCAGTTTATCAGCCAAGTATTCTTCAAAAGTCCAAACAGGTAAATAAAAAAGTTTTATTATAAAGAAAATATTAAATAATAATAATTTTTGTTTCTTAATTATTAAATTAATAAATTTTATTTTTTCCTTGTTTCAGGTTAGTGTGATTTATGTCTGCCAACTTTACGAATATTTATTCCAACCATTGAGTGAGTAGAAAATTTATTTCAATTATATTTCTATATAAAAGAAAATTAAAAAAATGACATTCATTCAAAAATTTACTTAAATTCATACTTAAATTAAAAACTTGTCTATCATTTAATACTATTTTAAAAATAAAATCAATACAATTCTGAATGTATTAAAAAAAATATTGATTATTCCATTAATATTAAATTAAAATTAAATTATCAATACGCTTATGAATGAATTAAAAACAATTATCAATTATTTCACTAACATTAAATTTAAATTTAAAAAATCAATACAATTATGAATGAATTCATTTTTTTTGTCTTCTTTTGGAAGTATAATTTTTTTAGAGTTCATTGATAGATCACAAAAAAAAATCACCCCGCTTTACTAATTTCATAACTAATATAAAAAAAATAATTAACATTTGTAATGGTGAATGGGAAATAAATAAATTTAACTATAGAATTACTAATAATTTTGATCCTTTTGTTTGCAAAAATATAAAGATCTATCTGATGAACTCAACTAATATTTTTACTAACCCATTTTTTTATTATATTGATTTAAATATAAATAATTTTTTATAATTCATTTGTCCTTTTTTCCTTTACACCCATAAAAAAGTTATTGTAAGTGGTCAGTTCTTTTTAATGGACTGATTACTTAACAATACTTTATCCTATATATTAACATTGTAATTGGTACTTGCCCTCAGCTTTCTATGCTGGGTGTGGGGTCAATTTACTTTGTACATATAAAAAATCCTATCCAGGGAGTACTTGGGTCAAGCCCTCTAGTCCTTCAGCGGACCGACTACGCGCCAAGTACTTCTTCCTATCCGACAGCTCTGGTCTGTTTGAGGACCTCCCTCCCTTGTAAAAAGATCATCGTTGATTTTAATATTGGGCTTGTTAGGGTAGTTTTAGTGTTTTTTTTTTAATATTATTTATAGTTGCGCTCTCAATTTTATAGTTATAAGTTATTTTTTAATTTTTATTTATAGTTTTATTTAGTATTTATAGTTTATACTAACACAATAACTAATTAATTATTTTGCATGTTTTATTTTTACTTCTTAACAAAACAAATACAATTTTTCTCACAATAATTTTGTTAACATATTTCAGATTTTCACTTTTACATTGATGTTAACTTATTGTTTTGTCTTTTATTAAACATATTAGTCTATATATAATCTATTCGATAATATAAATTGTACTGATAAATAGGATGATTGACATTAAAATAAAACGATCATAATAAGGCAGATTTTCTTTTGAGGGGCTGATAATAGCCGACGGATATCAATCACTTTATTGAGTTCATTCAATCTGCAATATGTAAATTTTAAAAATTAATAGAAAGAATTATAAAATTAGTATCTTCTTCATTTACCATACAATTAGAATATTTGTATTTTGGGAAAACGGATTTATGCCCAACTAAATGATTTCGAATCTATTTGTTATTTCAATAAATCTTTTAGAATTTATTCTCAATATAATAATTCCATTCTATTTAGTTTTTTGTATTTGTATTTAATCATTTGCCTATTAACAATGCTTTTTCTATTTTATATTATGTAATCAATTTACATCCGATAACATTTGTTTTAAAGACATAAAATATACAATCGTTTATGTATATATAGCTCTTAATATGCGTGTGCTTGTGGTTAAAATATAATAAAAAAAATTATAATTATATTTATATTGATTTGATTATAACTAGTAGATATTTTATAAGGAAAACCTATTTAAAAAATATATTAAATTGTCGGAGCAGTAGATATAATTTTTCTTTAATATAATGCGTTTTACATTATAATGATAAAATCTTTGAATATATACAATCGATACGATGGTATAAAAATATTTTATGTTATAATGAAATAAATAAATAAAGGAACGGCCTATAAGAAAACCTTTCTATTATACTACAATACATTAGAATTTGAATAAGTTAAAAATATTAATTTTTATATGAAACACTTTTCATTATTTGAATTAATTATATATCGAATTTCGTATATGCCGTCAGAGAGATAGGCTTTATAAAAAAAATACTTTATATAGAAGGCATTTTTTTGCATATTCAACTATATATTATATATGTTGAACATTTTCCAATATGTGTCATATGTACGTAGAACAGTTTCGATTATTGGATTAGTAGCCAAACTGCAATTGAACTTTTTTCATCTTTGATCATAGATCGTTAAACATATTTTTAAATACTAATTGTTGCGAAAATTTAAATTCCCTAAACAAAATAGACATAAGAATTTTATTGACATTTTATTATGTATGAAAGTTACTCAAATTTCTTGAATGTTTTAAACTTTTCAAATAAGTTTATTTTGCTTATTTTAATTTGCGATTTCTTTTTCACCAAGATTTTTTTTGTATAATAAAATATATCTTACTAAATATATTCTAATATCTCATGCATCGATCTTATCAATATTTCCAATTTATTTACAATTATTTAAATATATATAAAAATAACAAAAGGAAATGTATTTGCAAATCTAAAAATAAACTTTTAATTCTGTGTTTTTTTTTAAATAAATTTCGCAGTCAATGACATGTTATATAATAATAAACAAATATGTTTAGTTAAACCACACGCTGTTGCGCTTCTGTGATTTACAAATTTTCAAAATATAATTTTTTTTTTGATAATAATATAATATATTGTAAGAACCGTGTCAACAAATTTTGTATTATTGTGCGTGATTGCATGTTTTTGTCTGTGCGGTATGAATGTAATTTAAGTCTCGTGTTTGATAAACGAATATTGTTATATATATGTATATATGAAGTGTATTATTACATGATAAAGAGGAGTCTGAATGTGTATTATATATTATTTTCACTATATACACATTCATTTTCATTCATATCTGGGTATATTGATTATACATACATGCAGGTATATATGGTTAAAGATCCTACCTTATATAAAGTGTAACTGTTTCATTGTTTATAAACTTTTCTTTTTTTTTTAATTTTCTATTTGTAGTTTTTTTTGCGATTTCTCTATAGATATATCGAAGCTGTAACTTATGTTATGTAATATATATATATTTATCTATAGCGTGAGAATCTCTAATGATGTAGTGACAAAAAATATTATATAAACCTGTATTATAATAAAATTGAATCATTTACAAAAGGAATTGTATATTATATATTCATATATTTTGTGTATAAGAATAATGAAATTGTTCAATGAATTTTTGACCTATAAAACGTATACATGATTTCTATATTATGATGTATAGAAATGTTTTCAATTGATTTTTTCCATAAATGTCAGCTGTCTGATTAAAGTCATATAATTTATATATTTTTCAATATTGAAATGATAGTTCTGTTTTGTGAACTTGCCTGTGAACTTTTTTTGTATCCGTTGACTCCATTTTCTAATCTCTGGGACACGCAATTCCCAGAGATCTTCGATGTTAGAATAACTTTTATCAGCGCATTCAATTTCATTCATTTATTTATTTATTCATATATAATCTCAATCATTTTTTAAATTTGATATGATTTTTATATTTCATTTGTACTCATGGAGATTTTTTTTATTCTTTTGCTTCTATCCATAAAAATGTTGTACCAACAGATTTTAACAATTATAAAAACAATTTAATTATCAAATAAAATCAATATTCTATCATTATAATTCAGTCTCTTTATATATAAAATAAGTTACAATTTAAAATCTATATATTTGGTGAGTTTAAAAACTATAGAATAAATTATTGGCATCTTTATTTGAAGTATACATTTTAATATTATAAATTTCATTTAAGAACATGTATATATCCAACAGAAGTAAAAAGAAAAAATTGTATATAAAATCAAAAATAAAGTTTTAGCTATAGAGTTACTATTTATAAAACACAATAAATTTGTATAAGTGAAATCAGAGACGACAACAACAAGAAGAAGTATATAGAATAAGAAAAAGAAGTTGCTTATATTTAAAAATTTTGTATTTTGTTTATCATGTTACAAGTTGATGTCCTGCTGACCGCGTCTCTCTATATATAATATATATATTTTTATATTTATCTATATAAAATATTCTGAATTTGCGAAATGATTTAGTTGCAAAATATTTGTTTGTTTAATTTGTATTTAAATTACCGTGAAATAGAGTAAAATAATTAATAATTAATGCCCAATAAAACCCATTTTATTTTTAAAATTGTAATTAGAAAAATCTTGATGGTAGTTAAGAAACATTATCAAAGAATAAGGAATTAAATCCAACTGTTAAGTGTTATCTTATCTACATTTACAATTAGTAAGGATTTAATAGTATACTTGAAAAAATTTTAAACAAAATATATATATATATATATATGCTTTTACTTACCCCATATTACCTTAATTATTTATATATAGAAATAGTCGTATACATAAAAAAAAAATTGATACACATAATACAATAAATATAGTATAGTAAAAAAATAAATAAATATAATTTACAAGTAATATCATAAACAATAATAATATACATACATACACTATACCTATATTTTATAAAACCATCGATACATAAATAAATAAACATATTTATTTATTTATTAATTAAATTTTAAGAAAATCACATATGAATTTTTGCGTACGCGATTTTATTTATTTGGCATCAGAAAGAATATTGTATATAGACAGAGATTAATAAATTTATGACTGTTTAACGTCGTTTTCTTTTCGTTTTTCCCATTTTACATTTCAATATTTATTGACTGTGTATATAAGATATCTTACATTTTACCTTTAAATTTTTGTATGGTGGTGTTTTTGTTTGGTTTATGTGGATATCACATACCATTTTTTTTTAACAATACTCTCAATTATAAACAAATAAAATTTACATACAATTTAATATATTTAAATCTTTAATTTAAACGATGTATTAATTTAAAATGTATAAAATGAATGTCTATAATTTATTTACATATTGAATATCTCATTTCTGAAAATATATTGGTGAAGTCAAGAATGTGTATAATTTGTTATATACGTTTCAGAAAAAATAATGTATGTATTTGATTGCCATTTATTTAAAAATAAATCTATAGGTGTAATAAATATAATGTTTTCATTATTTTTCCCTTATTAGTATAGATTTCGATCTTATCAAACTAAACTGTCAAAAATGTATAGTTAAAGGAATGTAAATACCATTAATTGAATTTATTATAATTTGTTGTTCTGAAAATAATTTATATTTGTAATTTTATTTTGATGTATTAAGAAATAAAAAGCATTTTCATGAATTGCTTGAATAGCCTTAAAACAACCGTAAGAAATTGTATAGACATTAATGATCAAAATTGAAAATAAATGTCATTTCCTAATCAGTTAATAGACCATTGATAGAAGGGATTTCAATGCATTATAAGGAAAAAATAACATTCAAAAATATTTCAAAATAAATCATATTGATAAATGCAATTGTTCGATAAAAATTGTAAATACTCTAACATTTTCCAAGTAAACCAATATATTTTATTGCATATTTAAAAAGATCATTAAAAATTAATTAAAGTCTCCTTATATCACTTTAAAGGTTTTCATACGAATTTTCCGAGATTTTCCAGTTTTAAGTGAAAATAAAACATATTTTTTAATGGTAAATTATGCAAAATATACCACATACTAAAATCGTTGTAACTTTCCAACCACTTAATCAATCTGAACAATTAGACCATCGAAAGAAAGGTATTTCAATGCTTTATAAGGAAAAAATAAAATTCAAAAATATTTCGAAATAAATCATATTGATAAATGCAATTATTTGATAAAAATTGTAAATACTCTAACATTTTCCAAGTAAACCAATATATTTTATTGCATATTTAAAAAGATCATTAAAAATTAATTAAAATATCCTTATATCACTTTAAAGGTTTTCATACGAATTTTCCGAGATTTTCCAGTTTTAAGTGAAAATAAAACATATTTTTTAATGGTAAATTATGCAAAATATACCACATACTAAAATCGTTGTAACTTTCCAACCACTTAATCAATCTGAACAATTAGACCATCGAAAGAAAGGTATTTCAATGCTTTATAAGGAAAAAATAAAATTCAAAAATATTTCGAAATAAATCATATTGATAAATGCAATTGTTCGATAAAAATTGTAAATACTCTAACATTTTCCAAGTAAACCAATATATTTTATTGCATATTTAAAAAGATCATTAAAAATTAATTAAAGTCTCCTTATATCACTTTAAAGGTTTTCATACGAATTTTCCGAGATTTTCCAGTTTTAAGTGAAAATAAAACATATTTTTTAATGGTAAATTATGCAAAATATACCACATACTAAAATCGTTGTAACTTTCCAACCACTTAATCAATCTGAACAATTAGACCATCGAAAGAAAGGTATTTCAATGCTTTATAAGGAAAAAATAAAATTCAAAAATATTTCGAAATAAATCATATTGATAAATGCAATTATTTGATAAAAATTGTAAATACTCTAACATTTTCCAAGTAAACCAATATATTTTATTGCATATTTAAAAAGATCATTAAAAATTAATTAAAGTCTCCTTATATCACTTTAAAGGTTTTCATACGAATTTTCCGAGATTTTCCAGTTTTAAGTGAAAATAAAACATATTTTTTAATGGTAAATTATGCAAAATATACCACATACTAAAATCGTTGTAACTTTCCAACCACTTAATCAATCTGAACAATTAGACCATCGAAAGAAAGGTATTTCAATGCTTTATAAGGAAAAAATAAAATTCAAAAATATTTCGAAATAAATCATATTGATAAATGCAATTATTCGATAAAAATTGTAAATACTCTAACATTTTCCAAGTAAACCAATATATTTTATTGCATATTTAAAAAGATCATTAAAAATTGCTTAAAGTCTCCTAATATCACTTTAAAGGTTTTCATACGAATTTTCCGAGATTTTCCAGTTTTAAGTGAAAATAAAACATATTTTTTAATGGTAAATTATGCAAAATATACCACATACTAAAATCGTTGTAACTTTCCAACCACTTAATCAATCTGAACAATTAGACCATCGAAAGAAAGGTATTTCAATGCTTTATAAGGAAAAAATAACATTCAAAAATAATTCAAAATAAATCATATTGATAAATGCAATTGTTCGATAAAAATTGTAAATACTCTAACATTTTCCAAGTAAACCAATACATGTTATTGCATATTTAAAAAGATCATTAAAAATTAATTAAAGTCCCCTGATATCACTTTAAAGGTTTTCATACGAATTTTCCGAGATTTTCCAGTTTTAAGTGAAAATAAAACATATTTTTTAATGGTAAATTATGCAAAATATACCACATACTAAAATCGTTGTAACTTTCCAACCACTTAATCAATCTGAACAATTAGACCATCGAAAGAAAGGTATTTCAATGCTTTATAAGGAAAAAATAAAATTCAAAAATATTTCGAAATAAATCATATTGATAAATGCAATTATTTGATAAAAATTGTAAATACTCTAACATTTTCCAAGTAAACCAATATATTTTATTGCATATTTAAAAAGATCATTAAAAATTAATTAACGTCTCCTTATATCACTTTAAAGGTTTTCATACGAATTTTCCGAGATTTTCCATTTTTAAGTGAAAATAAAACATATTTTTTAATGGTAAATTATTGAAAATGTACCACATACTAAAATCGTTGTAACTTGCCAACCACTTAATCAATCTGAACAATTAGACCACCGAAAGAAAGGTATTTCAATGCATTATAAGGAAAAAATAACATTCAAAAATATTTCAAAATAAATCATATTGATAAATGCAATTGTTCGATAAAAATTGTAAATACTCTAACATTTTCCAAGTAAACCAATATATTTTATTGCATATTTAAAAAGATCATTAAAAATTAATTAAAGTCTCCTTATATCACTTTAAAGGTTTTCATACGAATTTTCCGAGATTTTCCAGTTTTAAGTGAAAATAAAACATATTTTTTAATGGTAAATTATGCAAAATATACCACATACTAAAATCGTTGTAACTTTCCAACCACTTAATCAATCTGAACATTTAGACCACCGAAAGAAAGGTATTTCAATGCATTATAAGGAAAAAATAAAATTCAAAAATATTTCAAAATAAATCATATTGATAGATGCAATTATTCGATAAAAATTGTAAATACTCTAACATTTTCCAAGTAAACCAATATATTTTATTGCATATTTAAAAAGATCATTAAAAATTAATTAAAGTCTCCTTATATCACTTTAAAGGTTTTCATACGAATTTTCCGAGATTTTCCATTTTTAAGTGAAAATAAAACATATTTTTTAATGGTAAATTATGCCAAATATACCACATACTAAAATCGTTGTAACTTTCCAACCACTTAATCAATCTGAACAATTAGACCACCGAAAGAAAGGTATTTTAATGCTTTATAAGGAAAAAATAAAATTCAAAAATATTTCGAAATAAATCATATTGATAAATGCAATTATTTGATAAAAATTGTAAATACTCTAACATTTTCCTAGTAAACCAATATATTTTATTGCATATTTAAAAAGATCATTAAAAATTAATTAAAGTCTCCTTATATCACTTTAAAGGTTTTCATACGAATTTTCCGAGATTTTCCAGTTTTAAGTGAAAATAAAACATATTTTTTAATGGTAAATTATGCAAAATATACCACATACTAAAATCGTTGTAACTTTCCAACCACTTAATCAATCTGAACAATTAGACCATCGAAAGAAAGGTATTTCAATGCTTTATAAGGAAAAAATAACATTCAAAAATAATTCAAAATAAATCATATTGATAAATGCAATTGTTCGATAAAAATTGTAAATACTCTAACATTTTCCAAGTAAACCAATATATTTTATTGCATATTTAAAAAGATCATTAAAAATTAATTAAAGTCTCCTTATATCACTTTAAAGGTTTTCATACGAATTTTCCGAGATTTTCCAGTTTTAAGTGAAAATAAAACATATTTTTTAATGGTAAATTATGCAAAATATACCACATACTAAAATCGTTGTAACTTTCCAACCACTTAATCAATCTGAACAATTAGACCATCGAAAGAAAGGTATTTCAATGCTTTATAAGGAAAAAATAAAATTCAAAAATATTTCGAAATAAATCATATTGATAAATGCAATTATTTGATAAAAATTGTAAATACTCTAACATTTTCCAAGTAAACCAATATATTTTATTGCATATTTAAAAAGATCATTAAAAATTAATTAAAGTCTCCTTATATCACTTTAAAGGTTTTCATACGAATTTTCCGAGATTTTCCAGTTTTAAGTGAAAATAAAACATATTTTTTAATGGTAAATTATGCAAAATATTCCACATACTAAAATCGTTGTAACTTTCCAACCACTTAATCAATCTGAATAATTAGACCATCGAAAGAAAGGTATTTCAATGCTTTATAAGGAAAAAATAAAATTCAAAAATATTTCGAAATAAATCATATTGATAAATGCAATTATTCGATAAAAATTGTAAATACTCTAACATTTTCCAAGTAAACCAATATATTTTATTGCATATTTAAAAAGATCATTAAAAATTGCTTAAAGCCTCCTAATATCACTTTAAAGGTTTTCATACGAATTTTCCGAGATTTTCCAGTTTTAAGTGAAAATAAAACATATTTTTTAATGGTAAATTATGCAAAATATACCACATACTAAAATCGTTGTAACTTTCCAACCACTTAATCAATCTGAACAATTAGACCATCGAAAGAAAGGTATTTCAATGCTTTATAAGGAAAAAATAAAATTCAAAAATATTTCGAAATAAATCATATTGATAAATGCAATTATTCGATAAAAATTGTAAATACTCTAACATTTTCCAAGTAAACCAATATATTTTATTGCATATTTAAAAAGATCATTAAAAATTAATTAAAGTCCCCTGATATCACTTTAAAGGTTTTCATACGAATTTTCCGAGATTTTCCAGTTTTAAGTGAAAATAAAACATATTTTTTAATGGTAAATTATGCAAAATATACCACATACTAAAATCGTTGTAACTTTCCAACCACTTAATCAATCTGAACAATTAGACCATCGAAAGAAAGGTATTTCAATGCTTTATAAGGAAAAAATAACATTCAAAAATAATTCAAAATAAATCATATTGATAAATGCAATTGTTCGATAAAAATTGTAAATACTCTAACATTTTCCAAGTAAACCAATATATTTTATTGCATATTTAAAAAGATCATTAAAAATTAATTAAAGTCTCCTTATATCACTTTAAAGGTTTTCATACGAATTTTCCGAGATTTTCCAGTTTTAAGTGAAAATAAAACATATTTTTTAATGGTAAATTATGCAAAATATACCACATACTAAAATCGTTGTAACTTTCCAACCACTTAATCAATCTGAACAATTAGACCATCGAAAGAAAGGTATTTCAATGCTTTATAAGGAAAAAATAAAATTCAAAAATATTTCGAAATAAATCATATTGATAAATGCAATTATTCGATAAAAATTGTAAATACTCTAACATTTTCCAAGTAAACCAATATATTTTATTGCATATTTAAAAAGATCATTAAAAATTAATTAAAGTCCCCTGATATCACTTTAAAGGTTTTCATACGAATTTTCCGAGATTTTCCAGTTTTAAGTGAAAATAAAACATATTTTTTAATGGTAAATTATGCAAAATATACCACATACTAAAATCGTTGTAACTTTCCAACCACTTAATCAATCTGAACAATTAGACCATCGAAAGAAAGGTATTTCAATGCTTTATAAGGAAAAAATAAAATTCAAAAATATTTCGAAATAAATCATATTGATAAATGCAATTATTTGATAAAAATTGTAAATACTCTAACATTTTCCAAGTAAACCAATATATTTTATTGCATATTTAAAAAGATCATTAAAAATTAATTAAAGTCTCCTTATATCACTTTAAAGGTTTTCATACGAATTTTCCGAGATTTTCCAGTTTTAAGTGAAAATAAAACATATTTTTTAATGGTAAATTATGCAAAATATACCACATACTAAAATCGTTGTAACTTTCCAACCACTTAATCAATCTGAACAATTAGACCATCGAAAGAAAGGTATTTCAATGCTTTATAAGGAAAAAATAAAATTCAAAAATATTTCAAAATAAATCATATTGATAAATGCAATTATTTGATAAAAATTGTAAATACTCTAACATTTTCCAAGTAAACCAATATATTTTATTGCATATTTAAAAAGATCATTAAAAATTAATTAAAGTCTCCTTATATCACTTTAAAGGTTTTCATACGAATTTTCCGAGATTTTCCAGTTTTAAGTGAAAATAAAACATATTTTTTAATGGTAAATTATGCAAAATATACCACATACTAAAATCGTTGTAACTTTCCAACCACTTAATCAATCTGAACAATAAGACCATCGAAAGAAAGGTATTTCAATGCTTTATAAGGAAAAAATAAAATTCAAAAATATTTCGAAATAAATCATATTGATAAATGCAATTATTTGATAAAAATTGTAAATACTCTAACATTTTCCAAGTAAACCAATATATTTTATTGCATATTTAAAAAGATCATTAAAAATTAATTAAAGTCTCCTTATATCACTTTAAAGGTTTTCATACGAATTTTCCGAGATTTTCCAGTTTTAAGTGAAAATAAAACATATTTTTTAATGGTAAATTATGCAAAATATACCACATACTAAAATCGTTGTAACTTTCCAACCACTTAATCAATCTGAACAATTAGACCATCGAAAGAAAGGTATTTCAATGCTTTATAAGGAAAAAATAAAATTCAAAAATATTTCGAAATAAATCATATTGATAAATGCAATTATTCGATAAAAATTGTAAATACTCTAACATTTTCCAAGTAAACCAATATATTTTATTGCATATTTAAAAAGATCATTAAAAATTGCTTAAAGCCTCCTAATATCACTTTAAAGGTTTTCATACGAATTTTCCGAGATTTTCCAGTTTTAAGTGAAAATAAAACATATTTTTTAATGGTAAATTATGCAAAATATACCACATACTAAAATCGTTGTAACTTTCCAACCACTTAATCAATCTGAACAATTAGACCATCGAAAGAAAGGTATTTCAATGCTTTATAAGGAAAAAATAAAATTCAAAAATATTTCGAAATAAATCATATTGATAAATGCAATTATTCGATAAAAATTGTAAATACTCTAACATTTTCCAAGTAAACCAATATATTTTATTGCATATTTAAAAAGATCATTAAAAATTAATTAAAGTCCCCTGATATCACTTTAAAGGTTTTCATACGAATTTTCCGAGATTTTCCAGTTTTAAGTGAAAATAAAACATATTTTTTAATGGTAAATTATGCAAAATATACCACATACTAAAATCGTTGTAACTTTCCAACCACTTAATCAATCTGAACAATTAGACCATCGAAAGAAAGGTATTTCAATGCTTTATAAGGAAAAAATAACATTCAAAAATAATTCAAAATAAATCATATTGATAAATGCAATTGTTCGATAAAAATTGTAAATACTCTAACATTTTCCAAGTAAACCAATATATTTTATTGCATATTTAAAAAGATCATTAAAAATTAATTAAAGTCTCCTTATATCACTTTAAAGGTTTTCATACGAATTTTCCGAGATTTTCCAGTTTTAAGTGAAAATAAAACATATTTTTTAATGGTAAATTATGCAAAATATACCACATACTAAAATCGTTGTAACTTTCCAACCACTTAATCAATCTGAACAATTAGACCATCGAAAGAAAGGTATTTCAATGCTTTATAAGGAAAAAATAAAATTCAAAAATATTTCGAAATAAATCATATTGATAAATGCAATTATTCGATAAAAATTGTAAATACTCTAACATTTTCCAAGTAAACCAATATATTTTATTGCATATTTAAAAAGATCATTAAAAATTAATTAAAGTCCCCTGATATCACTTTAAAGGTTTTCATACGAATTTTCCGAGATTTTCCAGTTTTAAGTGAAAATAAAACATATTTTTTAATGGTAAATTATGCAAAATATACCACATACTAAAATCGTTGTAACTTTCCAACCACTTAATCAATCTGAACAATTAGACCATCGAAAGAAAGGTATTTCAATGCTTTATAAGGAAAAAATAAAATTCAAAAATATTTCGAAATAAATCATATTGATAAATGCAATTATTTGATAAAAATTGTAAATACTCTAACATTTTCCAAGTAAACCAATATATTTTATTGCATATTTAAAAAGATCATTAAAAATTAATTAAAGTCTCCTTATATCACTTTAAAGGTTTTCATACGAATTTTCCGAGATTTTCCAGTTTTAAGTGAAAATAAAACATATTTTTTAATGGTAAATTATGCAAAATATACCACATACTAAAATCGTTGTAACTTTCCAACCACTTAATCAATCTGAACAATTAGACCATCGAAAGAAAGGTATTTCAATGCTTTATAAGGAAAAAATAAAATTCAAAAATATTTCAAAATAAATCATATTGATAAATGCAATTATTTGATAAAAATTGTAAATACTCTAACATTTTCCAAGTAAACCAATATATTTTATTGCATATTTAAAAAGATCATTAAAAATTAATTAAAGTCTCCTTATATCACTTTAAAGGTTTTCATACGAATTTTCCGAGATTTTCCAGTTTTAAGTGAAAATAAAACATATTTTTTAATGGTAAATTATGCAAAATATACCACATACTAAAATCGTTGTAACTTTCCAACCACTTAATCAATCTGAACAATTAGACCATCGAAAGAAAAGTATTTCAATGCTTTATAAGGAAAAAATAAAATTCAAAAATATTTCGAAATAAATCATATTGATAAATGCAATTATTCGATAAAAATTGTAAATACTCTAACATTTTCCAAGTAAACCAATATATTTTATTGCATATTTAAAAAGATCATTAAAAATTAATTAAAGTCTCCTTATATCACTTTAAAGGTTTTCATACGAATTTTCCGAGATTTTCCAGTTTTAAGTGAAAATAAAACATATTTTTTAATGGTAAATTATGCAAAATATACCACATACTAAAATCGTTGTAACTTTCCAACCACTTAATCAATCTGAACAATTAGACCATCGAAAGAAAGGTATTTCAATGCTTTATAAGGAAAAAATAAAATTCAAAAATATTTCAAAATAAATCATATTGATAAATGCAATTATTCGATAAAAATTGTAAATACTCTAACATTTTCCAAGTAAACCAATATATTTTATTACATATTTAAAAAGATCATTAAAAATTAATTAAAGTCTCCTTATATCACTTTAAAGGTTTTGATACGAATTTTCCGAGATTTTCCAGTTTTAAGTGAAAATAAAACATATTTTTTAATGGTAAATTATGCAAAATATACCACATACTAAAATCGTTGTAACTTTCCAACCACTTAATCAATCTGAACAATTAGACCATCGAAAGAAAGGTATTTCAATGCTTTATAAGGAAAAAATAAAATTCAAAAATATTTCGAAATAAATCATATTGATAAATGCAATTATTTGATAAAAATTGTAAATACTCTAACATTTTCCAAGTAAACCAATATATTTTATTACATATTTAAAAAGATCATTAAAAATTAATTAAAGTCTCCTTATATCACTTTAAAGGTTTTGTTACGAATTTTCCGAGATTTTCCAGTTTTAAGTGAAAATAAAACATATTTTTTAATGGTAAATTGTGCAAAATATACCACATACTAAAATCGTTGTAACTTTCCAACCACTTAATCAATCTGAACAATTAGACCATCGAAAGAAAGGTATTTCAATGCTTTATAAGGAAAAAATAAAATTAAAAAATATTTCGAAATAAATCATATTGATACATGCAATTATTCGATAAAAATTGTAAATACTCTAACATTTTCCAAGTAAACCAATATATTTTATTGCATATTTAAAAAGATCATTAAAAATTAATTAAAGTCTCCTTATATCACTTTAAAGGTTTTCATACGAATTTTCCGAGATTTTCCAGTTTTAAGTGAAAATAAAACATATTTTTTAATGGTAAATTATGCAAAATATACCACATACTAAATCGTTGTAACTTTCCAACCACTTAATCAATCTGAACAATTAGACCATCGAAAGAAAGGTATTTCAATGCTTTACAAGGAAAAAATAAAATTCAAAAATATTTCGAAATAAATCATATTGATAAATGCAATTATTCGATAAAAATTGTAAATACTCTAACATTTTCCAAGTAAACCAATATATTTTATTGCATATTTAAAAAGATCATTAAAAATTAATTAAAGTCTCCTTATATCACTTTAAAGGTTTTCATACGAATTTTCCGAGATTTTCCAGTTTTAAGTGAAAATAAAACATATTTTTTAATGGTAAATTATGCAAAATATACCACATACTAAAATCGTTGTAACTTTCCAACCACTTAATCAATCTGAACAATTAGACCATCGAAAGAAAGGTATTTCAATGCTTTATAAGGAAAAAATAAAATTAAAAAATATTTCGAAATAAATCATATTGATAAATGCAATTATTCGATAAAAATTGTAAATACTCTAACATTTTCCAAGTAAACCAATATATTTTATTGCATATTTAAAAAGATCATTAAAAATTAATTAAAGTCTCCTTATATCACTTTAAAGGTTTTCATACGAATTTTCCGAGATTTTCCAGTTTTAAGTGAAAATAAAACATATTTTTTAATGGTAAATTATGCAAAATATACCACATACTAAAATCGTTGTAACTTTCCAACCACTTAATCAATCTGAACAATTAGACCATCGAAAGAAAGGTATTTCAATGCTTTACAAGGAAAAAATAAAATTCAAAAATATTTCGAAATAAATCATATTGATAAATGCAATTATTCGATAAAAATTGTAAATACTCTAACATTTTCCAAGTAAACCAATATATTTTATTGCATATTTAAAAAGATCATTAAAAATTAATTAAAGTCTCCTTATATCACTTTAAAGGTTTTCATACGAATTTTCCGAGATTTTCCAGTTTTAAGTGAAAATAAAACATATTTTTTAATGGTAAATTATGCAAAATATACCACATACTAAAATCGTTGTAACTTTCCAACCACTTAATCAATCTGAACAATTAGACCATCGAAAGAAAGGTATTTCAATGCTTTACAAGGAAAAAATAAAATTCAAAAATATTTCGAAATAAATCATATTGATAAATGCAATTATTCGATAAAAATTGTAAATACTCTAACATTTTCCAAGTAAACCAATATATTTTATTGCATATTTAAAAAGATCATTAAAAATTAATTAAAGTCTCCTTATATCACTTTAAAGGTTTTCATACGAATTTTCCGAGATTTTCCAGTTTTAAGTGAAAATAAAACATATTTTTTAATGGTAAATTATGCAAAATATACCACATACTAAACCCGTTGTAACTTTCCAACCACTTAATCAATCTGAACAATTAGACCATCGAAAGAAAGGTATTTCAATGCTTTATAAGGAAAAAATAAAATTCAAAAATATTTCGAAATAAATCATATTGATAAATGCAATTATTCGATAAAAATTGTAAATACTCTAACATTTTCCAAGTAAACCAATATATTTTATTGCATATTTAAAAAGATCATTAAAAATTAATTAAAGTCTCCTTATATCACTTTAAAGGTTTTCATACGAATTTTCCGAGATTTTCCAGTTTTAAGTGAAAATAAAACATATTTTTTAATGGTAAATTATGCAAAATATACCACATACTAAAATCGTTGTAACTTTCCAACCACTTAATCAATCTGAACAATTAGACCATCGAAAGAAAGGTATTTCAATGCTTTATAAGGAAAAAATAAAATTCAAAAATATTTCGAAATAAATCATATTGATAAATGCAATTCTTCGATAAAAATTGTAAATACTCTAACATTTTCCAAGTAAACCAAGATATTTTATTGCATATTTAAAAAGATCATTAAAAATTAATTAAAGTTTCCTTATATCACTTTAAAGGTTTTCATACGAATTTTCCGAGATTTTCCAGTTTTAAGTGAAAATAAAACATATTTTTTAATGGTAAATTATGCAAAATATACCACATACTAAAATCGTTGTAACTTTCCAACCACTTAATCAATCTGAACAATTAGACCATCGAAAGAAAGGTATTTCAATGCTTTATAAGGAAAAAATAAAATTCAAAAATATTTCAAAATAAATCATATTGATAAATGCAATTATTCGATAAAAATTGTAAATACTCTAACATTTTCCAAGTAAACCAATATATTTTATTGCATATTTAAAAAGATCATTAAAAATTAATTAAAGTCTCCTTATATCACTTTAAAGGTTTTCATACGAATTTTCCGAGATTTTCCAGTTTTAAGTGAAAATAAAACATATTTTTTAATGGTAAATTATGCAAAATATACCACATACTAAAATCGTTGTAACTTTCCAACCACTTAATCAATCTGAACAATTAGACCATCGAAAGAAAGGTATTTCAATGCTTTATAAGGAAAAAATAAAATTCAAAAATATTTCGAAATAAATCATATTGATAAATGCAATTCTTCGATAAAAATTGTAAATACTCTAACATTTTCCAAGTAAACCAAGATATTTTATTGCATATTTAAAAAGATCATTAAAAATTAATTAAAGTTTCCTTATATCACTTTAAAGGTTTTCATACGAATTTTCCGAGATTTTCCAGTTTTAAGTGAAAATAAAACATATTTTTTAATGGTAAATTATGCAAAATATACCACATACTAAAATCGTTGTAACTTTCCAACCACTTAATCAATCTGAACAATTAGACCATCGAAAGAAAGGTATTTCAATGCTTTATAAGGAAAAAATAAAATTCAAAAATATTTCGAAATAAATCATATTGATAAATGCAATTATTTGATAAAAATTGTAAATACTCTAACATTTTCCAAGTAAACCAATATATTTTATTGCATATTTAAAAAGATCATTAAAAATTAATTAAAGTCCCCTTATATCACTTTAAATGTTTTCATACGAATTTTCCGAGATTTTCCAGTTTTAAGTGAAAATAAAACATATTTTTTAATGGTAAATTATGCAAAATATACCACATACTAAAATCGTTGTAACTTTCCAACCAATTAATCAATCTGAATAATTAGACCATCGAAAGAAAGGTATTTCAATGCTTTATAAGGAAAAAATAAAATTCAAAAATATTTCGAAATAAATCATATTGATAAATGCAATTATTTGATAAAAATTGTAAATACTCTAACATTTTCCAAGTAAACCAATATATTTTATTGCATATTTAAAAAGATCATTAAAAATTAATTAAAGTCTCCTTATATCACTTTAAAGGTTTTCATACGAATTTTCCGAGATTTTCCAGTTTTAAGTGAAAATAAAACATATTTTTTAATGGTAAATTATGCAAAATATACCACATACTAAAATCGTTGTAACTTTCCAACCACTTAATCAATCTGAACAATAAGACCATCGAAAGAAAAGTATTTCAATGCTTTACAAGGAAAAAATAAAATTCAAAAATATTTCGAAATAAATCATATTGATAAATGCAATTATTTGATAAAAATTGTAAATACTCTAACATTTTCCAAGTAAACCAATATATTTTATTACATATTTAAAAAGATCATTAAAAATTAATTAAAGTCTCCTTATATCACTTTAAAGGTTTTGATACGAATTTTCCGAGATTTTCCAGTTTTAAGTGAAAATAAAACATATTTTTTAATGGTAAATTATGCAAAATATACCACATACTAAAATCGTTGTAACTTTCCAACCACTTAATCAATCTGAACAATTAGACCATCGAAAGAAAGGTATTTCAATGCTTTATAAGGAAAAAATAAAATTCAAAAATATTTCGAAATAAATCATATTGATAAATGCAATTATTTGATAAAAATTGTAAATACTCTAACATTTTCCAAGTAAACCAATATATTTTATTACATATTTAAAAAGATCATTAAAAATTAATTAAAGTCTCCTTATATCACTTTAAAGGTTTTGATACGAATTTTCCGAGATTTTCCAGTTTTAAGTGAAAATAAAACATATTTTTTAATGGTAAATTATGCAAAATATACCACATACTAAAATCGTTGTAACTTTCCAACCACTTAATCAATCTGAACAATTAGACCATCGAAAGAAAGGTATTTCAATGCTTTACAAGGAAAAAATAAAATTCAAAAATATTTCGAAATAAATCATATTGATAAATGCAATTATTCGATAAAAATTGTAAATACTCTAACATTTTCCAAGTAAACCAATATATTTTATTGCATATTTAAAAAGATCATTAAAAATTAATTAAAGTCTCCTTATATCACTTTAAAGGTTTTCATACGAATTTTCCGAGATTTTCCAGTTTTAAGTGAAAATAAAACATATTTTTTAATGGTAAATTATGCAAAATATACCACATACTAAAATCGTTGTAACTTTCCAACCACTTAATCAATCTGAACAATTAGACCATCGAAAGAAAGGTATTTCAATGCTTTATAAGGAAAAAATAAAATTAAAAAATATTTCGAAATAAATCATATTGATAAATGCAATTATTCGATAAAAATTGTAAATACTCTAACATTTTCCAAGTAAACCAATATATTTTATTGCATATTTAAAAAGATCATTAAAAATTAATTAAAGTCTCCTTATATCACTTTAAAGGTTTTCATACGAATTTTCCGAGATTTTCCAGTTTTAAGTGAAAATAAAACATATTTTTTAATGGTAAATTATGCAAAATATACCACATACTAAAATCGTTGTAACTTTCCAACCACTTAATCAATCTGAACAATTAGACCATCGAAAGAAAGGTATTTCAATGCTTTACAAGGAAAAAATAAAATTCAAAAATATTTCGAAATAAATCATATTGATAAATGCAATTATTCGATAAAAATTGTAAATACTCTAACATTTTCCAAGTAAACCAATATATTTTATTGCATATTTAAAAAGATCATTAAAAATTAATTAAAGTCTCCTTATATCACTTTAAAGGTTTTCATACGAATTTTCCGAGATTTTCCAGTTTTAAGTGAAAATAAAACATATTTTTTAATGGTAAATTATGCAAAATATACCACATACTAAAATCGTTGTAACTTTCCAACCACTTAATCAATCTGAACAATTAGACCATCGAAAGAAAGGTATTTCAATGCTTTATAAGGAAAAAATAAAATTAAAAAATATTTCGAAATAAATCATATTGATAAATGCAATTATTCGATAAAAATTGTAAATACTCTAACATTTTCCAAGTAAACCAATATATTTTATTGCATATTTAAAAAGATCATTAAAAATTAATTAAAGTCTCCTTATATCACTTTAAAGGTTTTCATACGAATTTTCCGAGATTTTCCAGTTTTAAGTGAAAATAAAACATATTTTTTAATGGTAAATTATGCAAAATATACCACATACTAAAATCGTTGTAACTTTCCAACCACTTAATCAATCTGAACAATTAGACCATCGAAAGAAAGGTATTTCAATGCTTTACAAGGAAAAAATAAAATTCAAAAATATTTCGAAATAAATCATATTGATAAATGCAATTATTCGATAAAAATTGTAAATACTCTAACATTTTCCAAGTAAACCAATATATTTTATTGCATATTTAAAAAGATCATTAAAAATTAATTAAAGTCTCCTTATATCACTTTAAAGGTTTTCATACGAATTTTCCGAGATTTTCCAGTTTTAAGTGAAAATAAAACATATTTTTTAATGGTAAATTATGCAAAATATACCACATACTAAACCCGTTGTAACTTTCCAACCACTTAATCAATCTGAACAATTAGACCATCGAAAGAAAGGTATTTCAATGCTTTATAAGGAAAAAATAAAATTCAAAAATATTTCGAAATAAATCATATTGATAAATGCAATTATTCGATAAAAATTGTAAATACTCTAACATTTTCCAAGTAAACCAATATATTTTATTGCATATTTAAAAAGATCATTAAAAATTAATTAAAGTCTCCTTATATCACTTTAAAGGTTTTCATACGAATTTTCCGAGATTTTCCAGTTTTAAGTGAAAATAAAACATATTTTTTAATGGTAAATTATGCAAAATATACCACATACTAAAATCGTTGTAACTTTCCAACCACTTAATCAATCTGAACAATTAGACCATCGAAAGAAAGGTATTTCAATGCTTTATAAGGAAAAAATAACATTCAAAAATATTTCAAAATAAATCATATTGATAAATGCAATTATTCGATAAAAATTGTAAATACTCTAACATTTTCCAAGTAAACCAATATATTTTATTGCATATTTAAAAAGATCATTAAAAATTAATTAAAGTCTCCTTATATCACTTTAAAGGTTTTCATACGAATTTTCCGAGATTTTCCAGTTTTAAGTGAAAATAAAACATATTTTTTAATGGTAAATTATGCAAAATATACCACATACTAAAATCGTTGTAACTTTCCAACCACTTAATCAATCTGAACAATTAGACCATCGAAAGAAAGGTATTTCAATGCTTTATAAGGAAAAAATAAAATTCAAAAATATTTCGAAATAAATCATATTGATAAATGCAATTCTTCGATAAAAATTGTAAATACTCTAACATTTTCCAAGTAAACCAAGATATTTTATTGCATATTTAAAAAGATCATTAAAAATTAATTAAAGTTTCCTTATATCACTTTAAAGGTTTTCATACGAATTTTCCGAGATTTTCCAGTTTTAAGTGAAAATAAAACATATTTTTTAATGGTAAATTATGCAAAATATACCACATACTAAAATCGTTGTAACTTTCCAACCACTTAATCAATCTGAACAATTAGACCATCGAAAGAAAGGTATTTCAATGCTTTATAAGGAAAAAATAAAATTCAAAAATATTTCGAAATAAATCATATTGATAAATGCAATTATTTGATAAAAATTGTAAATACTCTAACATTTTCCAAGTAAACCAATATATTTTATTGCATATTTAAAAAGATCATTAAAAATTAATTAAAGTCCCCTTATATCACTTTAAATGTTTTCATACGAATTTTCCGAGATTTTCCAGTTTTAAGTGAAAATAAAACATATTTTTTAATGGTAAATTATGCAAAATATACCACATACTAAAATCGTTGTAACTTTCCAACCAATTAATCAATCTGAATAATTAGACCATCGAAAGAAAGGTATTTCAATGCTTTATAAGGAAAAAATAAAATTCAAAAATATTTCGAAATAAATCATATTGATAAATGCAATTATTTGATAAAAATTGTAAATACTCTAACATTTTCCAAGTAAACCAATATATTTTATTGCATATTTAAAATGATCATTAAAAATTAATTAAAGTCTCCTTATATCACTTTAAAGGTTTTCATACGAATTTTCCGAGATTTTCCAGTTTTAAGTGAAAATAAAACATATTTTTTAATGGTAAATTATGCAAAATATACCACATACTAAAATCGTTGTAACTTTCCAACCACTTAATCAATCTGAACAATTAGACCATCGAAAGAAAGGTATTTCAATGCTTTATAAGGAAAAAATAAAATTCAAAAATATTTCGAAATAAATCATATTGATAAATGCAATTATTTGATAAAAATTGTAAATACTCTAACATTTTCCAAGTAAACCAATATATTTTATTGCATATTTAAAAAGATCATTAAAAATTAAATAAAGTCTCCTTATATCACTTTAAAGGTTTTCATACGAATTTTCCGAGATTTTCCAGTTTTAAGTGAAAATAAAACATATTTTTTAATGGTAAATTATGCAAAATATACCACATACTAAAATCGTTGTAACTTTCCAACCACTTAATCAATCTGAACAATTAGACCATCGAAAGAAAGGTATTTCAATGCTTTATAAGGAAAAAATAAAATTCAAAAATATTTCGAAATAAATCATATTGATAAATGCAATTATTCGATAAAAATTGTAAATACTCTAACATTTTCCAAGTAAACCAATATATTTTATTGCATATTTAAAAAGATCATTAAAAATTGCTTAAAGTCTCCTTATATCACTTTAAAGGTTTTGATACGAATTTTCCGAGATTTTCCAGTTTTAAGTGAAAATAAAACATATTTTTTAATGGTAAATTATGCAAAATATACCACATACTAAAATCGTTGTAACTTTCCAACCACTTAATCAATCTGAACAATTAGACCATCGAAAGAAAGGTATTTCAATGCTTTATAAGGAAAAAATAAAATTAAAAAATATTTCGAAATAAATCATATTGATAAATGCAATTATTCGATAAAAATTGTAAATATTCTAACATTTTCCAAGTAAACCAATATATTTTATTGCATATTTAAAAAGATCATTAAAAATTGCTTAAAGTCTCCTTATATCACTTTAAAGGTTTTCATACGAATTTTCCGAGATTTTCCAGTTTTAAGTGAAAATAAAACATATTTTTTAATGGTAAATTATGCAAAATATACCACATACTAAAATCGTTGTAACTTTCCAACCACTTAATCAATCTGAACAATTAGACCATCGAAAGAAAGGTATTTCAATGCTTTATAAGGAAAAAATAAAATTAAAAAATATTTCGAAATAAATCATATTGATAAATGCAATTATTCGATAAAAATTGTAAATATTCTAACATTTTCCAAGTAAACCAATATATTTTATTGCATATTTAAAAAAATCATTAAAAATTGCTTAAAGTCCCCTTATATCACTTTAAAGGTTTTCATACGAATTTTCCGAGATTTTCCATTTTTAAGTGAACATAAATCATATTTTTTAATGATAAATTATTCAAAATACACCACATACTAAAATCGTTGTAACTTTCCAACCACTTAATCAATCTGAACAATTAGACCATCGAAAGAAAGGTATTTCAATGCTTTATAAGGAAAAAATAACATTATAAAATATTTCAAAATAAATCATATTGATAAATGCAATTCTTTGATAAAAATTCTAAATATTCTAACATTTTCCAAGTAAACCAATATATTTTATTGTATATTTTAAAAGATCATTAAAAATTAATTAAAGTCTCCTTATATCACTTTAAAGGTTTTCATACGAATTTTCCGAGATTTTTCATGTTTAAGTGAAAATAAAACATATTTTTTAATGGTAAATTATGCAAAATATACCACATATTAAAACGATTGTCATTTTTTAACCAGTTGAAAATTCTACATGAATATTCCACCAAAAGAAAGGTATTTTTATGCTCTTAAAGAATAAAATAACATTTGATAAAATTTCAATCAAATCACTTTATGAATTGCAATCATTTCATAAAAATTGTCAATATGGTACCCATGCACTTTCCGTGACAACCGATTAATCATAAATTATTCATTGGATGTTGCATTTTTTATAATATTATTGCTTTTAATATCTTTTTTAGCTTTGAGAAGAAAGGTTTTTAAACACAAATCTAATATAAACAAATTATCAAATTTAGTGTATCATAACAATAATATGCTTTCACAAATAAGAAATTAGTGACACAAAATTTAATCATATTTATTGTATTTTAAATTTTAAAGATTTTGTTGAATAATTCAATTCACCGATTTCATTTTTTGTTTATGAAAATCTTTTTTATATATCACCTTTGCTTAATATTCCATATACAATATAATAACAATAATAAATCCCATTTAATAAATACCATTTAACAAATATACATTTTTTTCGTCTTATAATTTCAAAAGAAATCAAACCGCAGTCAAAGTGGCGCCATGTCAAAAAACAAAATCTTTGATTTCGTATAGATCATATATGTATATACAATTCTTGATTTAAAAAACATAAACCAATGTCAGCTAAATGTACAATTTCGCTTTTGATATAAAAGAATATACATATATAACATAGTTTAAATATATAGAGAAACATATTTGATAAACTTTCCGAAAATAGACAAAAATAATCAAATTTTTTAGATTGACATATTTTTGACATGTTTTATTATTATTTTTTGATATTTTATGCTTTGTATATATTTTCTTTTCTCTTATTTCAAAAAAAGGTATATCATATGTTGGACAATTGTCCATAAATGCGTATACTGAATAAAACCATTCATTCATGTATTATATCATATATATACACTCTAGTTTGATTATTATTATTATACGGCAGTATATTAAATCACAAAGAATATATTTATTATTATTATTATTATTATTGCCTTATTAAATGAATGCAAAACCCAAATCATTTTACTTGTATATAAATTATATAATTGTATGTTTTACCTATTATATATATGTATATAAGCATTTGAATGTATATGATCTGTTTATATTTTTCTTTTGATAAATACACATCAAAAGAAAAATAAAAACAGATCATATACAAAGTTTTTTATATTAATCATATTGTGTTTTTTTGTATATTTACTATAATTAATATTACATCTTAAACATAATGAAAGTTACCGAAATATTTTAGTATTTTTTGTTTTATACATTTTTGAATCTATCATAATTACAATTAACAATTAACGTAATTAAGGGTCCAAAGTTATCCAGTAAACTTTTGAATGTTTTATAATATATTTTCTTTATGCATTTCTTTTTTATTAGCTAATTACCTATTGATATTGTTCACATTCTTATATCATAAAAAAATCCATTTTATCTTTCAAGTTATATTCCACAATTCCACATTACATTCATGTAATTATACCGAAATATAAATTGCTTAAAACCATCGTAACTTAACATATAATAGGAAAGCATTTACGGATATAATCAACCATAAACTTCAATCAAGACAGAACGAATTCAGAGATTCATTATAGATTTATAGATTCGTATTTAAAGATCCTTAATATAGAATTCTTAAAAAATTTCAGTCATAAAAACCGTCATGAGTTTATATAATTCATATTTATATTTATAAATAATTGATGATTATAATAATAATAAAGAAATAGAAAATAGAAAGATAATTGTCTTAATCCAATGTACGACGATTCCGAATTGAAATTTATAACGATTTGCAATGAAAGGAAATGACATTTATATCTATATATGCACTTTATACATTCATTCATTCACATTTCATTGCCTTCAAAATCATATCTATCAATAATTCTATATGTATAAAATTCATATAAATATATGAAGAAAAAAAATCGTCCCGCCCATATAATATTTTATTTTATTAATGATAACCATTTTTTTTTTATAAATACTCGTACACTTTACTTTATATGTTGTTGGTATCATATTAAATATGCTATAATTGCATAATTTATCATTATAAAAAAAGCTCATTTTTATTATTATTATTATTATTATTATTATTATTATAAATGTATATAATCATAAAATCGTCTGTCTCATTGTATACATTGTATATTATATTTTATTCATTTTGCGTTTATCGTTACACATTACACATTACATTACTAAATTTAGCATAAAAGTTTCCCCTTTTTAATGCGTGAATGAATAAATACTATATTGATTTTTCCTATATAAATTGTTATAGAAATATACCATTTCATTTTGAAATGAATTTTGTTTTGTGTATAGCATAAAGCAAAAAGGATATATTTATATATATACAATAGAAAAAAAAATAATAGCTCTTAAAACAGGTTAGTAACATCACAGGACTAACAATATAGGATATTCAATGAAATCACTGAGATGGTATTGTGATTTATTGATAAAAAGATGTTTTAAGGCATTAGATTACTCCATATATAACGACGCGATGCAATCGAAGCATATGCAATATAATAGCTATTGACATAGAGAAGTAAATATTAAATAGCATTTTGTATTCAATCGATTTCAAATTATTATGATCTATGAAAAAATTGTCAGATATTTTGTCATAAGAGAATTATCATTATATGCTATTGAATAGTTTCCAAATAATCCTTATTTCATTATAAATAAATCTATTTTAATTTTTATGTATTACAATTCTACTTTTTCCTAATCAATTGTCTTTTGGACAGCGATGATAAGTGTCAGTGATAAAATCTAAAATATGGAAAATTAGCAAATTTCCGAAAAATATCCAAACACTTTTAAAATTCTTTCAATAAAGACTAAAGCCATTTTCCTAAAAACCATTCATATGTAATTTTTCCGTATTTCCTTTTTAATATATCAATAGGGAATAGGGATAGTATGCGATCAATCAATTATATATTCACATAATAGTCAAGAATACATATATTAAAAAATTCTATATCAATCCCATCATTATCGTAACAAACAAAACACAAATAATATTAAAAAATATGTTAAACTCAATTTTATTTACAGTTAACGGAAATCTCTCAAATTATAAAAATAAAAACTAATTATATATAAATGCAAAAGTTTTGTTTTCTATTCAAAATAATTTTTAGTTTAATTTTCATTCATCTATTTTTAATATTATTTCAATATATCAAATTATAATAAGTATTTTTTTGACTGTTTTAAAATTGCCGAATATATACAAAAAGAGAAAAACGTATGAGAATGTTATTATAAATAATATAATATAATAATTTATAGTATATTTTTAACATTTATATAGTAAAAGAAAAAGCTAAATATTCATATATATTTATAAATAAATTTAAAATCGCTGTTTTTTGTTATAAGCGAAGTATAAAAATTATTTATATTTATATAATTATTAAATTACATATTTTTTTTAAATACATATATGTTTATATCGAAAAATTTGATTGGAAACCATCACATACCATCCATTCATATATTTGTATATTACCAACCATTTTGAACCAAGTTTTACTGACCGTTTATTTAATTTATTCTTTCATATTTTTACATATATATATATTATCTTTCATAATCAAAATTTTCACAATCAATTTTCATCTTTATATATATAGTCAATATAAAAAGATTTTGATTGAATATCTTTTGTTATCGATGCATAGTCACCCGGATAAATCCATTAATTTTTCATGTATATTTTAAAACAACAATTTTCCCGACGGTCAGATATTATATATATTGACCAATGGACAATCACTCTAAAATTCCTTAAATTACTATTATACAAGTTTAGACAACATTTTTCGATTTCCAAACTTTCCGGTCTCCTTTTGGACAAGTTCAGTATAATTTGAAATCTTGATAGTAACAATATAAAATATGAAGAAAATATGATTGTTGAATTAACTGTTTAAGATTGCAATAATCCAAATACTCCTATTTTATTTTATGATTAAATAAATAATAGAAATCTAATCTAATCTAATCAAATTTATAGATATCTATACAATTTGTATAAATCGATCCATGCCGCCGAAATAAACAAACAGATCTTCCATAAATAAATCTCAATCTATATATATTCAAAATATAAATTAAAAGTATGATAACTTTCTTTCAGTTGAGATGAATATGAATATATATTTAAAAAACGAATAACTTTAAAATTATTATATCTTTGTATATATTTCTAAAATAAAATATATGTATACTTTCAAATTAAAAACTCTCAAAATTATAATTATATTTAAAAAATATAAAAAAAAGGGAATAAATAAATATATTGATGTATACCAACCGCATTACCGTATTATATATATACAATCTTTTTTTTTTTGAACATTATTTCATATATACGCCGAGATGAAACCAATCAATAGCACGCAACGATATATTTATTAAAAAAAAAAAAATAATGATAAATATTTATATATAATCAATTTTTTTTTCTGTATACACCAAAACAGTCAAAGAAAAAAAAAACCAATACAAATTTTACCAATAGATTTTTATTACTATATCTTTTATTTTGTGTCGTAACTTTTATGCTTTTATATAAATTATGTTTTGTATATTTTTTCATTTTTCATTTGTTATTCATTGACGTTGAGTTTGAATGATTATTATCATTATTTTCTTATTGTTTTTTGGTTGCCGCGTTGATGAAATTTTATGATGCTGTGTGAGTTAAAATTAAAAATAAATATTGTATTTGTCGGTTGAAAAAATAGAAATATATTACAAAATGGTGTGGTATAAATTTATTTAAAAAATATATATATATTATTTAATTGGTCTTGTATACTATATTATATGGCCGATTTCCATTACGTATTTATGTAATTTATCTTTTAAAATATTAAATTAATTTCTTAAATTATATACCATATTATATGTCAATTTTAATTTTTGTCCCAAATTTGTTCAAGTAATTTTTATTTTTTTTTTGATTAAAAATAATTAACATTTTAAATTTAATGAGGCCTTTCTGTATATATATTCAAAAGATGATAGATGGTGGTCATGAATAACAAATGAAGTATCGTTGCTTTTTGGATATATTTTATGTATTCAGTAAATTCAATTCTTATCTAATATTTTTGTTAATTTGTTTTTTTTTTTTGGTTTTTTATTAACTTAAAGTCCATATTTATTTAATTTATGAATAATTTCATTTAATTTAATGAATTTCGCGTCTTGGAATATTTTAAATCCATTCAATATGATATATGAGTATAAATTGGACAAATGTACAATATATTCGGCAATCAGATTTTCCGAATATTTGGATCAAATTTTCCGATAATGCCAATAGAATAGTTACACACATTTAATGGTTATTTCAATAGAAAATTAGTGATATAGTGATCTATATATACTTTAATTAATTCATTCTATTATAAACAGATTTTTTTTTGTATAAGCACTTGATTATGAATAAAATACATGAGCTATAATAGAATTGGTATAATAAAATATATTTGGTTTATTTTAGATAATTTTATAAGGATGCGATTTGATAGATATTATTGAATGTTATTGATATTAAAAATATCTGCTTTTCTTATCTATTTATATCTTAATATATATTTAATAATTATACCTTTGCAATAACAAAAAAAAAATACTTGATAAAAAACCTCATTATTTAACATTGAAAACATTGACAAAGAGATTTGAATAATTATAACTTTATATATAGATATATAATTCGTTATACAAACTTTAAATATATATGTTTATTATAAAATAAATATGTCAATTACATTATTTTTATGATCATTTAAATTACTATTATATTCATTAACTAAAATTCGATATTATAAGATATGTACCTATATAAAAATTGTTAAATTATCTGTAAATACAAAAAACAATGAAGAGACAATGAAGATCGTATTTAATCGATATGCTATAAAAAAAATTAATTTACTGTAAATACATCTCTATATATACATATCGAGTAAAATATAAGAAGAATGTGAATTGCACAGGTGTAATTCAATGTAATTTTTATTTTTTATCAATACACTTCTTTCATATATAAGATATTTACTATAAATAATATATACAACATGTCATTTATCTGTAATTTATCCATCAAAGTTGTAGTACATTTTTAAGTATATTATTATTATTATTATTATTATAAACCACGTTGAACATCGTCGTTATTCTTATATATGTTTATTGTACGATCAATTTCATAAGAATTTATATAAAGTAAAAATTTTTATTTTATCATAAAAGGTAATCAATTTTAATAAAAAGGTTTTTTTTTTGTTTTTGGTATATTCTCATTTTTTTTATGTACACATTTTTAATATATAAAAAACAGTTGCTATATACATTATATATATTTTAAAAACAATAATAATATAATTATGATGCATGTGCTTGCACAAATGTGCATAAATAATATTACAATATATATTATTGTGTGGCACACGTATATTAATATTTTATAAAAAAAAAATTATTTTGTTTTTTGATATCAACTTTATATATATTATTAATCGATCGCCACTATAAATCAATTGCAGTTTTCAGTTCAAAAATTTCCTATATATATACATTTTTTTAATTTATTTATGTTTGATATGCGAATATATGTTTGTGATACTTCATTCATTAAACATATATATATTTTATAAATATATTACTCCTATAGTACCGCATGAATATGTATATATATATTATGGAAATTGGCTCAAGTGTATATTAATAAACAGCAGGTTGATAATTATTTTGATATTATATATACACTTTTATATATACATACGAATATATTTAATTATTATTAAAACTTTGTGTTTTTTGAAATATATATATATATATACTTAAAAACTTGTACTAAAAAATAAAAGATATAGTACGTTGATAAAACAACGTAAAAAAAACAACGAAAAAATTAAAATAAGGATAAAAAATATGTATATGAAAAATAAAATTATGAAAAATTAATGTATGTGCAAAACATTTCCTTTTAATTATTCATTTATTTTATATATATTATATATATATATAGACTTTTTAGCGCTACTGCATATAAAGTTTTTTTTTTTTTTGTAAATAACGATTATATGATATGATATGATGTATATTATTTATGTCTAAAACAAAATATATTTATATTTATATAATAAAATCTATGATGCATTTATATAAAATGTATATAAAAAATTCCCGGTTATTTTATTATATGCATTATAATATCATTATAAATTTAATCAAAATCATAGATCTTTAACCAATGGAATTTTATTTAATATTTATAAAGGAAAAAAAATAAGCAAAGGGTGTGGTAATTTAAAAATTATAATTTTTTTTTTTACTATATAGTTATATTTATTATACATACATGATATATGTATATATACGATGAGAATCAAAATTCTATTCTATATCTACGTATATTTAATTTTTAAAATGCGGACTTCCATTATTATATATATGTATATGCATTTAAAGTACTTTTTATTTATCTATATTTTATCTTGTAATATAAGTATATAGTTTTATGCGGTACTTTAGAATTTTCAAAACAATATAGAAAGGTACGTACGACAATATAAAATGTATATATATATATAGAAATGGAGACAATTTGCCGTCATTATATATTGTTATTATTTTATCAATTTAATGGTCGTATTTATTAAAAAAAATTATAATTAATCCTATATATTAGTAAAATAATATATATCAATATTTAATTGTAATTTTTTGTCAGGTTTTTGTTTTAATTCCCAAGTGTGATCCACAATTTTCAATTAAATTTTAACTTGCAATAGTTTCACATATCATAAATCAATCAATTTTAAATTATGCTAATCTTGAATTATGATGTTTGTTACGGAAGCACCTGAATTTGTCCAAAAAAAGATAGTGAATTGAAATTATCGAATAGCTAAATTATTTTCTTATCACCGCAACTAGCTAAGACTATATTCTCAATGATTTAAAGTTTTCCTTTGAGGAGCATTTGTGCGAACGTGTGTATGAATAAATGGATATATAAATGCATTGATTCATTTTTCGGTTGATAAGTTTATTTATTCATGGATTGTATTTTATAAGTTGATTGATTGATTAATATGGATTGAATGATATTAATGAATTAATTAATTAATGGATTCCAAAATGAATGAGTTGATTGATTCACGGAAAATCTCAACAATTTCCTTTGAATCAATTAATCGATTTAAAAAAATTGTATTCTCTATAATAAATAATCAGAAATTGATAAAATCTTCAAGTATGACAGTTTTAGTTTTAATTCAAAAGTGTTTTAATTATTGGAAAATGGGAAAATTTTTATTTAATCGTCTTGATCATAAAACTTCTTTTTTTTTTGTCACGCTCCACCGCGTTGATCTTATATTTAAATTTCATCATATAAAATATACACTTTACATTATATAAATAATATAGCGATATATTTTTATGTCTTAATTATAAATTACCATCAGCAGCAGCAGCAGCATTGCATTGAATTGTTAAAATGCAAATTTTTCAAGTTAATTTATAATATTTATATTAATTTAAATTCAACGATATAATAATAATAATAATAAATAGTTTAAAAACCAAATGAAATTATAACAAATACAAAATTACCATAACTATATATAATAAAATTGCTCATATTTTTTTTAAGTATTTTATATTTACATATATATTTAATACAAATATATATTTTTTTAATAGGTTTTTTACCTATAAAACCCAGTGTTTGTTAAAAATCTAAGAATTTTTTTATATTTGTTTACATTACAAATAAAGTTTTATCACCCTCTATATGGTATATGTGAAGTATAAATATAAAATATTGTATAGAAATAATGTTTATCACATATTTGCATTTATTTAATTGCTATTTTGTATTAATTGCATAAATATGAAAATGTTAAATATAATCCTGCGGTAGTATATATATTCTTATTGTTTGGTATATAGTTTTTATGTTTGAAATAATCCCGCCTATGTATGATATTTTACGATACATAAATATGTGATGAAAACTTATAATAAATTATTAAAATTCTTTTTTTTATATTTGTTGGGTAAAAACCATAAAATAAATGATTTTATATTTGATGATTTATTTATAGTAAACATAATAATTAATTAAGCCCGGATTCAAGTGTGAAATCTCTCGAAAATTAAATTTTTAATTCTGAAAGCTTAGGGAATTTTGTTTTGTGTATATTAAAATTTTCTATTGAAAACCATAAAATTAAAGACCATAATTATGGCAATTTACTTATCTTAATATAAACAGTAAATAAACTTGACCAATCTTCTTTAGACAATAGAGATTTCAATAAAATTATTTAAAACAACAACTGGAATTTATCTCCCATAATTTAAGGACTTCGTATTACATTATTTTATGTTCCATTGTTCCATTCAAATTCATCAACATTCCATTACTTATATCTATATATACAATATATTTATAATAATTATTCAAATTTTGTTTTATAAGTTGTTTTTATTTAATGTTAATTAAAACCTTACTCGTTTATTTATTATATGTTTTTAAAATACAAAAAACATTGATTCAAAACAAATTTTAATTATATTGCGTATATTAATTGTAAATTAATTTTTTTTAAATGGTGTTGGAGTACCTTGAGCTTGACTAATAAAATACGTTATGTGATATTGTATTAATTGTTTTGCTTGTAACATTGCCGGTGAATCACGTTCACTTATTGAATACATATCAGCACGATGTGATGCACCTATTCAAAGCAAAAAAAAAATTAATTTAACAAACCCATATTTCGAAATTAAAATTCTATATCAAAATTGATTTCTGATTTCAACATTTAGAATATATATATATAGAATAATTTGTTTAAAGTTCCCAATTGTTTATTGTTTATACATTTACCTGGTATTACAATAGTCGGTGATTGATGATTTAAATCATGTTGAATTCCCATTGGACGCCATGGATCAAGCATACCATGAGTAAATATAACATTATTTACATCTAAACGTAAACCACCATATAATACATTAATACGATAAGCATTTCCGTGCATTGTTTCATTGTTGAATCTATACAAAATATAAAGAAAACCAATTATTTGACCATAATTTTGTATATAAAAATAATTTATAATAATAAAAAACTCACACTGGTCCATAAATGGCATTACATAGGCGATAGTAAAGTTCCACGGGAAAACTTGAACCGAATGGTTGAAAACGTGAACCAGATGTTTGATACCAACCAAATTCAGCACATGTTTGGTAAATCCATTGACGATAACCAGTATACGCAACAACACTATCCCAATTTGTATGCGAAAAGAATTCAACGGCCGATTCAAAATGTGTATCAAAACATTCACCATCGGTTAAGAATGGTACAATCCATTCGGCAAATCCATCAAAATCTGATTCAGCCTCAGGATTCATAATACCAGCACACATTCCTTCAATTTCACCAGGTCTATATTAATAAAAGTACAATTAAAAATGTTTACTTTACCTAATCGTCAGTTTTTCTACGATTAGATTAATAAACCAATGAATTTCTATACATATACTTACAAATGATATTGAACAAAACTTGCAATAACATCAGTTAATGAACTGAAAAATATCCATATATCATCTTCATCATGGAATGTTGAACATAATTGATATTTTTCATTAATTTCATCGTATTCACCACGTTCAATCATTTCTTCCATTATGCGAAATGCATTTTCGATACGATTAAAACAATCCCATCCGCTAACGTCTAAGATAGCCGCTCCAACAACTTCTTTATATTCAATAAAATCAACTTGAGCCAATAGTGGTGCACTTGATGACCAGGCCCCATCGGATAAATGTGGATATTTTTTATGGAACCATGCAACCATGGTGGCCGAATATGAACGTCCACATATTATAACGGGTGCATTAGCTAATGCAGGATCTTTTTTAATTTCAACAATAAAATGAGCTAAATCGGCCAATGCCTGATCAATTGTCAAATAACGTAAATTTTCAACTGATGCATCTCTATATAGAAAAAAATCACACTTTTTCATTTAACCACATATCAAAAGAAAATTTTAAATATTTACTCTGTTGGTATGCTTTCACCATAATATCTGTGTTCTGTATAAAACATATAACCTTCCATTTCTCGGGCCATATCAAACATATGACCGGTCATGAGCCAACCAGGTGTTATTGTCCATTCACCACCAACCATTATAAAAATTGGTCCACCCTCTTGAAAATAATCTGCATTTTTATAATATCTCTATATAAAAGATTATTATTATTCTTATTATAAAAATATATGAGCCGAGTTTTTCTTTATAATTTTACCATCATAAATGTTTCATGATTTGAAGGATCAAAATTATCTATACGTTGTTCAATCCAATCAACTTCTACGGCCCGTATAATTGATTCATCCGTAACTATCGGTGCAATTTGTTCATGATTCAATGATTTATATTTATTTGTTTTGCTCATTCCAAATAATCCATTAACATCACCAGTTAAAATGGTTAATAGATTTACAATTGCTAATAATTTCCATAACATTTTTGCTAAATATACCAATACACAATCATATATTGAATATATAGAAAATTATACACGTTTTTTGTTTTTAATTTTTAATTTGATTTGGATTTATATTTAAGATACATACCGTTTTTTCTTTCGTTTGTTATCTTCCAATAATGAATAATAACCAACAACTGAATTGTCTTAATTGAATCTTATTTTTTTATTTATACTAGTATATATAATCAATCGATTTGATAATAATATTTTTGATAAGTTTTACAATCAGCTATAGCATTTTTGCTTATATATAAATTATTGTTTTTCGTAATATATATACCATATACATTAATCTTAATAATATTTAATGATGATTAAATAATGTATATTTATTTATTATGTTTAATTGGTGTGTGCGGTGTGCATTTTTCCTAGAGATACCATGTGCGTTTAAGTATAAATTGTATTTTGTTTGTTCAGAAATCGTGTGTAAAAATGATCTTTGTGTTCAATGTATTAAAAAAAAGCCCTTGTAAACTATATATAAATAAATAATAAAACACCTAATACTATTTGATTGAAATAGTTATTAAATTGAGAAAATTTAATGAATTTAAATAATTAGATTCATCAAAGAATTCCTTCCGATTCAACCCGAAAATCTCGAATCAACTGGAATATTTTATCAGTCAGATTTTCAATCTAATCCCATAGGAATTGAATTCAGTATTATCTTCATTGTATACTAAACAATATCTGTTAGAATTATACAAACCGTTTGGTTAATAAACTTTCAAGAAATCCATATCAAACTAATTGATTTGTTAAAATATTTCATATATAGAAAGTTGATTCAAAAACGGAGAATTCTTGCACAATTGTCCCAAGGAAAATCCAAAAAGAAAATGAATCATTCCCAGGCAAAGTAGTTCAAATACCGTATATAGAAATAATATATAACATTATCATGATAAATGTCTGGTAAAATGCTTTCCAAAATCCTAACGCATTTTCAAGAAATCACTGTGCGATTATAATTTATAATCCCATATGCTCATATTTATCTCACTTATAATGCAAATTTAAGTTTATCGAAAATTATTATGTTCTTATTATATTCATTTATAAAAGATTCGAAATTCGACATATTTATTGACAGATTCACAACCGGGACAGGCCTTATATATTATTACAATCAAATAAATTTAAAGATTTTATTTCCATTCATGGCGAAAAGAAAATATATAGCAGAAATTGGGATTCATTTCCTTTACTATATAGTGCTTTGATTCCTTTAGTAATATTTTAAAATATATAAAAATAAAACACGCATTGCGATATAATCATTAATATGTTAGAAATGCATTTGTACATTCACAATTTAATTTTATTAATTTTAAAATTAAATTAAATCTTTAATTTTTGAATGGTGTCTCTTCACCTTGCGCTTGATTTATCCAATTCGATATATGATATTGAGTTAACATTTGTGATACACGTAATTGTGGTCTTCTATAATCAAACAAATCAATTGATTGCAAATCATTGCAATGTGATGCTCCTATCATAAGGGAAACAATTATCATTATTAGAATTCTCATTTAAAATTATCAATCTTTATTTATATAATTCGTATATATAATATATATGTACTAACCTGGAATGACCATCGTTGGTGTTAAATGATTTATATCCATTTGTATACCCATTGTACGCCATGGATCTAACATACCATGACTAAAGTAAATATTTGTTGCATCCATTTGTAACCCACCATACATACGATTAATACGTTCTGCATTATTGTGCATTGTGTCATTGTTAAAGCTGTCAAACAAAATTAATAACATTTAAATAATTAAATAATTCACATAGAAAAAAGAAAATTAATTTCAATATATATATATATATTACACATCTCCATAAATTTCTGTACAGTAATCATAATATAATTCAACGGGAAAACTAGAACCAAATGGTTGGAAACGTGAACCGGACGTTTGATACCAACCAAATTCAGCACATGTCTGATAAATCCATTGACGATAACCGGAACGAGCCGGTCCTGAATTCCAATCATCTTGTCTAAAATAATCAACGGATGCTTCAAAATCAGCATCAACACATCCGCCATAGGTTATAATCGGTATAATCCAATTGGCAAAACCATCTAAATCATTATTAGGCGATGAACTCAAAATATCTGCACATATACCTTCAATATCACCGGGTCTTTTAAAAAAAAAAAATAAAAAAATATTATAATATATTTGCCTACCGACATAATCTTTTTGATCATTTATTTGTTTTAATTATATAAACTTACTCATGATATTGAACATAACCGGCCATAACATCCGTTAACAAACTAAAGAATGACCAAATATCATTTTGAGTTTCCAATGGATAACATAAATTGAATTTATCTTCAATGATATCCAATTGATTATTGTCAACGTATGACTCTAATTCTCTAAAGGCATTCTCTATGCGATTAAAACAACCCCATCCACCAACGCTTAATATTGAACCACCAACAACTTCTTTATATTCAATAAAATCAACTTTTGCTAAAACCGGTGCACTTGATGCCCATGCACCAGCCGATAAATGTGGATATTTTTTACGGAACCAAGAAACCATTGTGGCAGCATATGAACCACCAACTAATATAACCGGTGCATCTTCTAATCCCGGATCTTTTTTAATGTCAACAATAAAATGTGCCAAATCGGCCAATGCCTGATCAATTGTCAAATAACGTAAATTTTCAACTGATGCATCTCTATATATATGATTATATAATTAATATTTTAAAATATATGCTATAAAATAAACTTAAATGAGTTGAGATTAAAAAAGATTTTTATAGACTGTATTATATAACATTTATCACAAAAATTCAATAGATAGATAAGTTTTTTTTTATAGTATTATAAAATTTAACTTACTCTGTTGGACGACTTTCACCATAATATCTATGTTCGGTATAAAACATATATCCTTGTTCGATAATAGCCATATCATACATATGACCACCTTGTAACCATCCTGGTGAAATTGTCCATTCACCACCAACCATTATGAATATTGGACCACCTTCATAGAAATACATTCCATTTCTATAATATCTCTAAATTAGAAAAATTATTTTCAGAAAAATAAAGAATTATTTTCAACCATTTCTCATTAAATCAATTTTATTAACAAACAAAAAAAATTACCATCATATATGTATTATGATTAGATGGATCAAAATTATCAACACGTTGTTCAATCCAATCCAATTGTACGCTACGTGCTACATCGGGATCTGAAGATTTTGGTGGTGGTGGTTCACGAAATAATTGTTTAACTTTATCCGATCGGCTATAACCAAATAATCCATTTACGGATTGATTTGAACCCGCCAATATGGCAATGGTTATCAATAGAATTTTTATCGCTAACATACTTTAATATATATGTATTAACGATTATGTAATATATAAATTAATGGGAAAAAAAAGATCTAATTAAAATCAACATTATATAATATTAAATATATTAATTTTTGTATATTTTGGTCAAATTCTAAAATGCGATATATAAATTCAAAACTGATTGTTCCGAAATATTATAATGAATTTATAAATAGTTTTAAAAATTATTTAACAACCGTACTAATTGTTTTTTTTTTTTTGCATATTATTTAAAATAAATATGAAATTAACTTACCTGTGCGTGTTTCAATGTTTTCCACACTGAAATTATTCAATTATAATTGCATCTATGCGACGTGTACAAATTGAAAATTCAAGTACCAAATTGTGATAAGTATATTAAATATCTTCTTCTTTTTTTTTGCGATTGTACAAAACAAATACTTGTGCAATTTTTTTTTTTTTTTGTATATTTTCATGTGTATTGTATTTGAGTTTTCATGTGTATTTCACGCATATGATTATCGCAAAAAAAAAAATATGATCATTTATATAGGCTATTGATAATTTTCCAATCACAATTCCATTTTAAATGAGAATTATATTTCCAAGTATATGATCTAAATGTATTTTAGTTGTAGTTATATGGGCTTATACAAAAGGTATACATTTATTTTGGGTGCAGATGTTGAAGACCATATAACAAATGTACACCAAAATATATTGTATTGTTATGCTATGGTTTATATTGTTTAGCAAAGTATATGTATTGGTTGTCATATTGATATAAAAAATATATATACAGATTTGAATGAAAGATTAAAAATTATAAGATATATAAGCACATTTATTGTGTTTGCACCTAAACATACCATTTTGTATGAGGTATATTAATTAAAATTAAACTAGAAACGAATCAATTCTGCTCGGTTGACTAATCTTTCTGTGTTTTTTTGTTTCATTTGATTTGTCTTAAATTAAAACAGAAATAGATAAAAGAAATCGTACATTGTATATAAAAATCAAAGAAGAATTATAGTGATTAATTATTTTACGATTAATCCCACAAATATTTACATATCAATGGGTCTTTAAAAAATACTTTTAATTTATATTAATTGAAAATGCATTACATCGATCCTGATTTGTATTAGATTTATTATTATGTTTACTAAATGAAAGATTTTTGTTTTATCTGACTATATTAAAAAGCATTTTCTGCTTTAAAAAGTGACCTAAACATAGTTTATTTTCAATAATTGCATGTGTTTCTTATAAATTAGCAGTTTAAAATAATATGAATTCAAATTAGAAGCTATATAGTATAAGTTCAATATCTAACAAGCGGATTAGGTATTTGTATATTAACGATTTTCTTTTAATTTGAATTTTATCATGATACATATAAATAAGATATTATTTGATTGATTGAAATGTATTTGATCGTCACCAAATGTGAATTGTTTTGTCTTTAGAAGATTTTCTCAAGTTTAATCTCAAAAGGATTAAAGTAAAAAGTAAAGTTTTTTTTTTAAATCACTCATATTTATAGAATTCGTATTAAATAGTGTAAATGTTTCGATAAAAAATGGTATCTCAATGGTAAAGTTACTATAATAGGATTTTCATTGACAATTTTCATTAAGATAAAGTAATAATTATGCCATGTTCTGCTCTCTGAACTGATCTCAAACAAATCGAATTTTCTATTTAAGTTTTGTATTTTTTGTAGACGTTTCCTTGAGATATTTTCTGAAAAGGATCATCTTTAATTGAATTCCATATAATATTTTTTTTTAATCCGTTATATTAAAGAAATCCAACAAATCCTGTCCTATATATTTTTTATATTATCTAAATATAAAGAAATAAAATTAAATTTTCTCTTGTGAACTTTATAGTAAATATGCGGGATTTAAAAGAAAATTGCATTGAAAATTTTCCAAAGAAAACCTATTTAGAAATGTCAGTATTATGCAAATTTATTATATGTTCTATACCAATTTTATTTACTATAAAATTTCTATAACCTTTTTAAATCCTTTTGCAAATATCCTCATTTTCATACATAATTTTTCTATATATATATATATATAGTATATACAAACCGAAATGATCTTGAATTCTTCTAATGGAAAATTTGTATAGCGACATTTCCAAATGATTTTCTTGAGAAATTTTCAAAATCCTCTTTTTTTACCAATTTTCTATAATATATATAATACAATGAAATGTTGTATATAAAAAATTTATAATCCACATTGATGAAAATATTTTAAAATATGTCGTTTCAATATTCAATATCAATTATGTTGTTTTTAAACTATTTTCATTAATAAAAAAATCAATTGAAAAATATTGGTATAGTCAAGGCCAATCTACGAGTAGAATAGTATATATATATATAAATCACTTTTAAAATTGTGTTATCTGTTTTTATTATTTAATATATATATCTCTATTTTATGATTACTTTATGATCGAATTACCTATATAAATATTTCATTATCATTTCAATTCTTTACCAAAACAAATAAAACCAAACAGAATTAACTAAGTTCGTATACAGATTAAATAATAAACCTTATATAATATACATATATATAAGTGAATTGATAGAGCAGGTAATCATTGTCGTGTTATCTGTATCAGCAGCCGCGCACCAATATGTTATTATCAAATTTGATTAGAAAAATATCATGTGATAATTATGAAATAATATTATTGAGTATTTTCATTTTTTAATAATATATTCAATAAAATTATCTAAAATCTAAATACAATAGACAAATAAATTGTTTTTTTTTGTTCACTTCATTTTCAATAAAACATTGATTTATTTTAATTTTTTTTTTCTATTTGTTGTATAGTAAAAATTTCATAAAATTTATTTCATAAATAATATTTATCTTATCATCTCATTTAAATTTTTAATTATTTTAATTTCAACATCTTCTATTATATATGTCGCCTATATATACTAATATATGATGGTATATTGAATGATTTATGATGGTACACCTTCTGAAATCCATTCAGAAATGAGGTCTTGAACTCTTCTCTTGGCCCAGTACATCTCAATTGTATCGGCGGCATCTAATGATAGTAATTCGGCACCTTGACCATATCCTATAAAATTTTAATGAATGAATTTTAAATTAATTAATTTGATTATACAGTTTTTTTTTATCGTTTTTCATTTGTATATTGTTATTATTTTTATCGTCGTTTATTACCTCTAATAATAATTGCATCTGAATCGGCATTTAATCGTTCTTGAATACCTAAAATTCTCCATGCATCATGCATACCATAAGTATAAACAACATTTGTAACACTATGTAAATTTAATCCACCGAATGCAACATTTGTACGATCAACATTAGCTTGAAGTGTTTCATTGTTAAATCTATTTTGTTGAAGAATATTGTATAAGAAATTAGTATAAAGTAAAACTTGTTGTAAAAATTTGATTAGAAATATCATGTAAAAACTCACGTTGGTCCAAAGATATCTTCACAAATCATATGGAATAAATGGATTGGGATTAAATCACCAAATGGATGGAATTCTGAATTGGATGTATGGAACCATCCTAATTGTGAACATATTTGATATGTAAATTGTCTTAAACCATATACAGCGGCATCTGAATCTAATGATTCGTCTTGTTGTATTTCAATTAATTCATCATAATCAATTGGTAAGCACGGGAATGGAATATCATCGGGTATAATTAAATCAATTAAATTGGCAATACCGTGAATTGAATCTTCACCTTCCGAAATAATTTCACACATTTCTAAAACATCTTCTACCCTGAAATTGAAAAATGAAAAAAAATAAATAATTTTTTACAAATTGTCCAGGTTTTGTTTTTCATTTATATCTGATCGCATCAATCTATTATTATTATTATTATATGACTTTTGATTCGAAATTTTACCTTCCAATAACGGCGGCAAATGATAAAATTTCACCAACCACTTGATTTAAAATATATCGTTCGACTTGTGTATCAAGTGGATAACATAAATTAAAGATATCAACTAATTCATCCATATCGTCATCCATTAAATCTTCCAATTGATCAAAACCTTCATCGATACGATCATAACATTCTTGTCCACCAACCGATAAATATACGGCACCAGCAACATCTTTAAATTCATGGAAATCAACACGTGCTTCAACGGGGGCACTGACAGCCCATACACCCTCAATGACATGGGGGAATTTTTGACGTGCCCATACGGCTAAATTGGCTGAATAATGAGCACCAATTAAAATAATTGGTGAATTTTCTGCACCTGGTGTTACATAGAAATTTGTAATGTATTCACAGAAATGAGCAATATCGGCAATAGCTTGATCAGCATTTAAATATCTTAAATTATCAACTGATAAATCTCTATTCAATAAAAACGTATATAAATTAAAACAATGTCATCTCAAAAAAAAAAGAAACAATCATAGAAAAGTAAAATTACTCGGTTGGGAAACTTTCACCATAAAAACGATGTTCCAAATAAAACATATATCCTCGGAATTCACGGGCCATATCAAACATAAGACCAGATTCAATGTATGATGGTTCAATACTCCATTCACCACCGACAAAGATAAATACTGGACCACCCGGTTGGAAATATTCACCATTCATGTAATATCTCTGTAAATTATTTTATTAAAAATTGTATACTTATTGAGACAAAAAAAAATGTTGTATTATGCAAAAAATAATATACCTGATCGAATGTATCTAAATTTTGTGGATTATATTGGTCAACGCGTTGTTCAAGTGAATTCAATACTACGGATGATGGAACTGTACCATCATTGTTCGTATTTGGTATTGGTTGTAAAATATTTGGCATAAATGGAGTAACAATTTGTTTTGGATTTAATTGCAATAAACTTTGAACGTTATGCATTGATGTGAGTGCCATCACCACGGTGGTGGCTAATATTAATGTTAATTTTCCCATGATGATATTTGAAATTGGTCTTTTCCTATATTTTTATTTTTGTATATTCATAAAATAAAATATTGATTTATTAGTATTTAATAAATAGTTAAATGAAAACTCTCACAATATTTGAAAAGAAAAACAAAACAAAACACTTTACAATAATTTTAATTCAATTAATTATAAATCTTCTATTTGATATATAGACTTTAAAAAATATTTAATAAAGAAAAAAAAACACAACGAAATTTAATTTTTCAACCACGTCTCTTACTGAATTTAATTAATTTAAAAACTTATCGACGACTTACCTATTCAATATCAGAATTCGAATTATAACAATTAATTGAAATAATTATTTATATTCTAAAAACAAAATTAATATATTAATCCTAAAAAGTTAATTATATGGCATGGAGGCGGCGATAAGGCGATAAGATTTAAAACAAAAAAACAACATGTACCAATAATACAATTATCATATATATCTTTATCTGTTTTTTTTTTTTTTTTTTAATAAGTATGATGATAAGCGTGATTATAATATACACAAATCTTACGAAAATTAATCTCAATAATAATAAATAATTATACATATGTATATGGTATATGATGATGATTACGTAAGAATGTGACATTTTTGAGTTTTAAAATCAATTGTATTTTTTTATATATGACTAACCAAAATCAATTAAAAAAAATATATCTATAACACCCTTCTATATCATAATAATAATATCTATATCATAATAATAATAATAATAATAATAATAATAATAAATTCATAATCTTTCTCTCTATATATTAATATTTCATATATATAAACTACAGTTTATTAGATATTATTGATTTTTGTGCCACCTTAAGATGATAATTCATTATTATTTTTGCTTTATTTATTTTTTTTACCTAGTCATCATTAACATATTATGAAATTGACATTAAAACTGCCTTAAAATATAGAAAATATTCATGATTCAGTTAAAAATTACATAAATAATGTTATGATGATGATTATATGTAAGTTATATATACGGTCGCGTTGTCAAATCTATAGTTTCAATTGAAATTTTATAACTAAAAAACAAATTTATTTATTCGAATATATGCCATTATAGTTTTTTTGAAAGAAGGTAGAAATATCTTTCTTATCATTGGTCATTTGAATTGTTGATGTATGCGGTTTTCATGAATATTCCTAGAATTTTCGTTGAGGAATTACTTTTTTTCTTAAAATCAAAACGCGGTCAGATTCATAATGACATTAATATATTATCAACATATACTATTGATATCATATTATGTAATGTGTATTAAAATTGTTATTGTTTTCGGTTTAATTATTATTGTTTTATGAAATACCAGAATTTAAATGCAATTTCTATTTACAACGAACTTTTTAAAATTATTTTCGTTTTTTTAATCCATATTTAGAAAATAATCTTGGTATATTTAACTATACCTAACTAGGGTGGGGTGATAAGTCTGAGTTCTATTCATTTTAAATTTACCATTGTAATTATAGAGAAGGGTTTTAATTTCTATTTTACGCAGGCTTCCACTATAATAATTATTAATTTTGATCTTGATTTGATGTTCATTTGTATCCTCAATTTTCGTTTACTATATCCTGATTTGAATGGTATATAAATGGCATTATATTTATGGAATACAGCCTTCCTTTGGGGGTTTTCAACTTCTTACTTTCATACAAAGATTCAATTTTCATTGAAATCAATCAGTTTTTAATGTGCGAATAATGTCGGTATAATGATACTCATATATCGTTAAATTACTTTAAGGATTCTCCATTTACAGTATACCTATAACTATAATCGTATAAGGTTTGTAAAACATCAATAATATTTTATTAGATACAGTACCTTTTAAAAATAAGTAAATTCTGAAAAAGCATAAAAATACCTTTTATCAATGACATTACAATTATCAATAAATGTTGGTTTATTTATCCGTAGTTTGAATTCAATATATTGTCAAACATAAAATTGAAGGCAACGGGTTATGATAATACAAGTTAAAGGAAAAGAATGATATATTATTCTCATATAGTTATATAGTTCAAAAATGAAATGAAAACCAAATTCATTCTTTCTTCATATTTGTATTGGTCCTTTCCGAAGTGAATCTTCAATTATCGTTTTAATTTTTATTGTAATTTATAATGTATTATCTTTATCAACGAAAAATTAAATTTAAGATTTCTATGCGTAAAATTAATTAGAGTGTGTTCGATTATTGGAACACACTCTAATTAATTTTAATATAATATATATTATTAACATTGATAGTTTTTTATTTGTATATTATTGATTGCTTGGCCGGGGCGATAGTTTTTTCTATATCATTTGATTTACAAATCCTTTTATTTTTCTATTACAAAATATGTGCATTTTCCATATACCAATCTCATTTGAGTGAATTTAATAGACACGATTTAATTATATATTTACTGTGTAATTTAACTTAATGTTAAAACTTTATATATACTTTAAATAATTATAATTGAACTGGTTTTTATTAAACTAATTTGTTAAAATATACTATTTAATATTTTATATTTAAAATATATATCACTATATATGAATGCGATAAAATAAAAGCAATCCATTATTAAGATAATCATTTGGTATGATCATATATGTTTATATGTAAAAACTATTTGATTTATAATTTTTTCATTATCAATATTCACAATATAAGATAATAAATTGAAGGTGATGTAACTTTTGTAATGTATTATATATATGGATTATATGGTTATTTATATATATATATATAGCGTTTACTCTATCTTTACCTATTAATTACAAAAAACATATAAAATAAAAATTATATATTATTTATAGAATTGTAGTTTTCATGAACTTAAAATTTATTTATATATTCCATTGCTAATGAATTTAAATGCAATCTTGTTATCTATGTGTATTGAATTTCATTTTAAAATACATTTTGAGATTTCTATGGGATATTCTTATGTCCCCCCTTGTTGGAATCTGTTGACAAAAAGTAACCATTTTAGTGAGGGAAAAGGCATTAACAATCCTAGAAATTAATCGATATCCAATCCATTCAACTGAAAAATTTAAGAAGTAACAATTTAGTTAAAATAATAACAATAAAATCTATATATAATTGTCATACATTTTTATTATTCATAAATTATCAATATATAATATTAAACAAAAATCTTTACTCAAATGCTGTTGTTTTTAATTTTATATATTGGTTTTTAATTTAAATTATTAGGAATTGTTTGTTTAATTAAAATTATTTTTAAATAAATCTTTCTCTGTAACCTTTTTTTTTTTTTAATAATAATCTTACATATTAATTATTAATTTTTAATTTAATATTTCTGGCTCTACAGTTGTTTCCTCAGATATTCCTCCTTCGGTTGTTGACTCACTGGTTTCTTCGCTTGTTCCTTCGCTTGTTTCTTCACTGGTTTCTTCACTGGTTTCTTCACTAGTTTCTTCACTAGTTTCTTCACTAGTTTCTTCGCTAGTTTCTTCACTAGTTTCCTCGCTTGTTTCTTCGCTTGTTTCTTCACTTGTTTCCTCGCTTGTACCTTCACTGCTACTGCTGCTGCTGCTACTACTGCTGCTGCTACTACTACTGCTACTGCTGCTTGAATCCTCACTGCTACTGCTACTGCTACTACTGCTGCTACTGCTGCTGCTGCTGCTACTACTACTACTTGAATCTTCACTACTGTTAGATTCTTCACTGCTATCGGCATCTCGTACCCATCGTCTTATTTGTCTTTGAATATCTCGTTTAAGTTCAGCCATTTGACGTGTATCACTATCACTCCTTGGCTCAAGATCAGCACTTTGTGAATATCCTATGAATATCCATATACAATTTTCCATATCAAAAAAAATAATTCATATTATTTCTAATATAATAAATAATCAAAAAAAATATACCTCTAACAACTTCTGCCATTGAATCACGATTTGGTCTATGTTGAACACCAACCGTACGCCATGGATCATTTCTACCATGGGTATAAATAACATTTGTAACTTCGTCTAAATCAAGTCCACCATTGATTACATTAAAACGATCCGAATTTGCTCCTAATGTTTCATTATTAAATCTATATATATATATTGTATAATGATAACAAGAAACACATCAATTTTGTTTTGTATGATATTGTCAATACATTTTTTTTGGTTTTTCTTCTTATAAATTTCCAATTCACTTACAATTCACCTAAAACATCGACACACACTTGATGGAATACTGACGTTGGGAAACGATCACCAAACGGTTGATCTTCCGATTCGGATGTATGGAACCAACCCAATTCCGAACATAACATATAGGTCAATTGACGGATACCCAATTGTACGGTTTCCGAGTCCAATGCAGTTTCACGATCGAATTCAATGAAACCATCATAATCAACTGGAATACAACCACCTTCAGCTAAAATATCTTTAATTAAATTGGCAACACCATAAATGGGACTTGGTAATTCTGGATCACCCATAAATTCGCATATATAACCAATTGAATTGTATCTGTAAATTATTCACGTGTATACAAAAAAAAACAAAACGTTGTATTATATAAAAAATTCAAAAACATATTTGAATATCCTGTATACAATTCAAAATACATACGCTGAAAATTCAACAATTTGTCCTAAAATTTCACTGATATATTCAAAGAAAATGGCAATATCCATTTCGTTATCCAAATCGATTGCATCACATGTTGCAAAAATATATTGTAATTCTTCAACTTGTCCATTTTGTATCATTTCTTCCATTTCGATAAATGCAGTTTCAATAGTTGCATAACATTCATCACCGCCTTCATATCGATAAACATCACCAACCAATTCTTTATAATCCATATGATTTACAATTGACCATAGCGGAGCACTTGATGCCCATACACCATCAACTAAATGTGGATAATTTTGTCTTGTCCAAACGGCAATACTAGCCGAAAAATGTGAACCAATTAAAATTACAGCTGTTTCATTTGTGTATGTCGATTGAACGAATTCAATAAAATGAGCTACATCAGCAACAGCTTGGGCTGTTGTTAAATATCGTAAATTTTCGACAGTTGCATCTCTACAAATATGAATTTTATTTATTACTCGAAAAATTAATTCAAGGAATTAGTATTTTAAAATTTAAAAACAAAATAAATGTATATTACGGTGTCGGAATACTTTCACCAAAATAACGATACTCCAAATGAAACATGTATGCATCTAAATCTTCTGCAATGTCATACCATAAACCCGATTGAAGAACTAATGGATCCGTTTGGAAATTACCACCACCCAAAAATATCAAAATTGGACCATCACCATCGTAAAATTCACCATTTGAATAGAATCTCTATAAATTTTACATAAAACCAACACAAATCTAATTTATAATCAAATTGCGATTAAAATAAATTTTAAATTACCTGTGGAAATGTATTTAAATTTTGTGAATCAAAATTATCAATGCGTTGATCAACAAATCCTGATTCAATATTTTTTGGATTAATTTTCTCAGGATGCGATTGTTTTAAATGACGTGCTTGATATTGTGATTTTAACAAATGATTAACTCGAAATGGTGACATGCTTAATGCATCCGTTGTGCTTATGATCAAAACTGATGCACTGATCAAAGCAAATAATAAAGTTATTTTATTAAACATTTTTCTTTTATTATTCACCTCTTTCCTTTTATTACAACAAAAAAACTTTAATTTTGTTAAATACTATTTTTAAAAAAAAGGTTGTGATGTTTTCGGTTTAAAATCTATAAATTTACTATAAATAATTTTCCCAATTCCATTTAGTATATATACCTATCGTCAGTCTATATGTATTTATATACATTGTAATTATTTTCATTCATTTTGCACCCATAGAATACAAACGTGATCGAAATGATGATGATCGATTATAAAACTTAGGTATTAAACAAAAAATGTTTAAAAAAAAAAATCATAAACTAAACTAAAACATAAATTATTAATACCCTTTAAATTAATTGAACAATGTCTAAATATTTATAATTTTTTTTATATTCAATTTATTTTTATATACATATATCAAAATCAATATACTAAAGACATATATACTAAAGCTCTATGCTATATGTACGTTAAATATAGATGCCTATGAATCATTCATTCATTCATTCATTCATTAAAAAAATTCTCTATAAACAAACAAAAAAATCTGCGATTTTTCATCAAACCAAAACACAAAAAAAAGCGTGGTTTTTATTTATATAAAGAAAGAATCGATCACATCAATTATTATTAATTATAAGATAACTATATTTATATTTATCGACTATTTGCGATAACATTTTTTATTATTTTAGATATAAATCATTTATTTGTAAGTTTTTTTTTTTTTGTTTAATTATTTAACTATATATTTACTTCTGCAATGTATATATATATATAAATATATACAATACGCACCAAATAAGTACATTAATGTGTGGCAATGAAATACAACCCAAAAATTAATTGATTTGATTGATTATGAATTAATAATAATAATCATTAACGCATATTTTTATAGCTTCTATAATACAAATTGTTTTTTTTTATTGTTGTTTAAAAAATATATTCTCCTTTAAAACATTGAATTTAGTCATAATAGTTGTGTGGTTTATAAAAAATATGTTGTGAACCTTTGATTTGTTTTTTAATTTAATTATATTGCTTTGTTAAAAATATTTAATTTTGTTATCGTGGGTCGTGAACAGCAAATATACGTTTGGGTTTTTTTTTCTTCTGTACATTGTTCTGTACACTGTACATTCAATTATTTTGTTTTTTTTTATATATTCTTACAATTTAGTCTTCGTATTCTTGGAAAATTAAGTGATAATTTCCTAGTTTCGCGGATAAGCCAACAATCGCAAAATCGAATGCACAAAAAGCAAATTCCACTAACTTTTCCATTTATATTCAGAGTTTCCATTTGCGTAAGGTGATTCAATTAAATCCAAATCAATTATTCAATTAAATATAGAAAACACTATAGATATTAGTTTTTTTTTGTTATTAAATAACCGGAAAATGTAACATATAGAAATCAATTATTCTATATAAAAAACAGTTTTTAGTATATTTTATATGGAAAATTTGACCAAATCAATTTCTGAGTGCGATATCTTGAAAATTCGATGACCAATCGTTTTGCAAATTTTACACGATATTTATAATGCGTTCTAAATGTTCTCTGTAAAGTATTGAATAGGGTTTCCTTGGACGGACTTTATCAGAATTGAGAATTTTCCGAGATTTTCACGATTTTTAGTATATTTTATATGGAAAATTTGACCAAATCAATTTCTGAGTGTGATATCTTGATAATCAGATAACCAATCGTTCTGAAAATTTTACACAATATTTATAATGCATTCTAAATGTTCTGTGTAAAGTATTGAATGGGGTTGCCGTGTGCTCACTTGCTTAGAATTGAGAATTTTCCGAAATTTTCGCAGTTTTTAGTATATTTTATATGGAAAATTTTACAAAATCAATTTTTGAGTACAATATCTTAAAAATTCACTGAACCATCGTTTTGAAAATTGTATACGATGTTTATAATGCATTTTAAATGATCTCTGTAAAATATTACGTAGGTTTGCTTTGGTGAAATGTTATCAGAATTGACCATTTTCCAAGATTTTCACGATTTTTAATATATTTTATATTGAATCAATTTCTGAGTATTATATCTTGAAAATACGTTTACCAATCATTTTAAAAATTGTATACGATGTTTTTAATGCATTTTAAATGTAAAATATGCATCAAATCCTTTGAATAAACTTACTCAGAACGGAAAATTTCCCAAGAAAAAGACTATTTTTAGCATATTTTATATGGAAAATGTTACCAAATTTATTTCTGATTGCGTTTTCCTCAAATTTCGTAAAGTAATCATGTTGAAAATTTTACACAATATGTATAATGTATTCTAAATGAGCCCTGTCAAATATTTAATGAGGTTTCCTTGCCGGATTTATTTAGAATTGAGAATTTTCCGTGATTTTCACGATTTTTAGTATATTTTGTATGGAAAATTTGACCAAATCCATTTCTGAGTACGATATCTTGATAATCAGTTAACCAATAGCTCTGAAAATTTTACACGATATTTATAATGCATTCTAAATGATCTGTGTCAAATATTTAATGAGGTTTCCTTGCCGAATTTATTTAGAATTGAGAATTTTCCTAGATTTTCGCCGTTTTTAGTATATTTTATATGGAAAATTTTACCGAATCCATTTCTGAGTGCAAGATCTTAAAAATTCGTTCACCTTTCATTTTAAAATTTTTATACCATTTTTATATTTCAATTTAAATAATAGATTCTTCTTCAAGTAACAATAAGAAATGATCAAAGTTTTGAATGTCCATATAGTATCATTTTATATAGCATTGAGATTTGATTTTGTTGGTCAAGCATTCAAGAGAATGCGAATTTATAATATGTTTTGATAAAAAACTGAAATTCACAACTTTAGAATAAAATTTTCGTCAAGATAGATAAAGTATAATAGGCCAATATTCTGAAATTCATTGTAGGAATAACATAAACGGAAAAAATCTGATCAATCTGAAAATTAAATTTAATTTGATCCAAGTTATAAATATTATATACATACATTGATTTATTCATGCTAATCAAATCCTTGTATAGATAACAATCCAATTATATATAGAGTCTTTAGAATCCAATCCGTAATTTATTAATATATCATATTAACAATCTTTATTAAAAATGTAATTTTAAATATAAAATTATAATTAAAAGATCTTCAATTGATTTTATTTTACCAATGATTTATTATTAAAAAGTATTTATTATTTATTATAATATACAATTAATATATAAGCGTCAAACTCATTCACTTTAATTTTTACAATATAAATTATCAATTGGATGCATTTGCCCATTGGGCAATCACTTGTTGAATTCTCATTTTAACAAATTGCATCATTGGAAAATCATATGGTGCAATTGTATTTAAATCAAAACTTTGGGAAAAACCTATATATTTATATTAACAAAAATAAAAAAAACGATTAGAATAATTTTTATCCGATTACAATCGAAGACATTATTATTTATACCTGGAACTAAATGACCTTCTGCATATGGATTTAAAGTCATTTGTATACCCATCGTTCGCCATGGATCATTCATACCTTGTGTATAGATAACATTTGTAATATGATGTACATTCAATCCACCCAATTGTATATTAAACCAATCGGAATTTGATTGTAATGCGTCACCGGTAAATCTTTTATAAAAATAAAAACCAATTATTTATTTGTAAAAAACAACCCACAAAATCAAAATCTTTATATATACGTACCTTTCACCAAAAACATCCATACAGAATTGATGGAACAATTCAATTGGAAAACGTGAACCAAATGGTTGAAAACGAGAATCTGAAGTATGAAACCATCCGAATTCAACACACGCTAAATAACCCCATTGACGAGCTCCCACTAATACATTTTGCGAATCCAATTGATATTCCCGTTCAAATTCCACAAATAAATCATAACTCAATGGGATACAACTACCTTCAGCCAAAATATCTTTTATTAAATTAGCCACACCGTAAATTGGTCGGGCAAATTCTGGATCGGCCATGAATGAACAAAGATTGTTAATTGTACCAGGTCTATAAATTAAAAATAAATTAATTTAAATTGACGCAACACCCTACACACAAAAAATTAATTACTTTAAATAATAAAACCAAATCAAAAAACTTACGCAGCAAATTGTACCGATAATCCCAATACTTCTGTAACAATTTCAAATAACATTGCAGTATCCATCTCATGGTCTAAATCAATTGGATCACACAATCCAAATATATATGATAATTCTTCACTTTGTCCAGTCACAACCATTTCTTCCATTTCATTAAAGGCATCCTCCAATAACTCATAACATTGTGGACCACCTTCGACAGCAAATGCAGCACCAACAATTTCTTTAAAATCAATGTGATTTACCTTTGATTGTAAAATGACACTTGATGCCCAAACACCATCCACCAAATGTGGATAACGTTTACGTGCCCAAACGGCAATGCCAGCCGAAAAATGTGAACCAATTAAAATAATCGATGAATTTTCACGTTCTTGTTTAATTCCCTCAATAAAATGTGCCGTATCAGCAATCACTTGTAATGTACTTAAATATCGTAAATTTTCAACTGATAAATCTCTATATTAATAATAATACGTACATGAAATAAAATGATATATAAATTAATGATTTGCATTTGTTTTTATTTTTTTTTGCAAATTCATCATTTGCAATAATCTAAAATTGAATATATAATTACGGTGTCGGGATACTATCACCAAAATACCGCATTTCCAAATAATACATATCACCATTTAAATCTTCAGCAATTTCATACCATAAACCTTCTTCCATTGTATGGGCTCCTCCATCAATATAATTACCATCTAAAAATATCAATACAGGACCACCTTCTTGATAGAATTCACTGTTTTTAAAATATCTCTACATATAGATAATTGATGTTCAAATTAGGAAAAACGAAGTTTAAACGGAAATTAATTTAATTTTATATATTATAATTTAAAACACTTTTTTATTTATTATATATACCTGTTCATATGTATCATAATTTGATGGATCAATATTATCGATACGTTGTGTTTTATAAAGTGTTTCAACATTACGATTTTGTTGATTGGATGATGCTGATGTTGAATGTTTAAGTAATGAATTTTTTTTTAATAATTGTTTAAATGAAAATAATGAATTAAATCCATTTGTATATGAAATTGTTGTGAAAACCAATAAAATGGTTATAATTAAAAAATTCCTATTCATTTTTGTATTTTTTTTTTTTTAAACTTTATTCTTTCACTATCCGCGCACTGCTGATACACAATATATAAAAACCAATTGTGACCTAATATTAAAATGTTTAAAACCAAATTACCAATTTAAATCATTTCTTATGAAAATGTCAATTAGATAATAATTGAGACTTTAATGCGCTGATATAAATACAATTAAAATTTTATATTATAGATAGAGAAATTACAAATCAATTGTATTTAATATACAAAAAAAAAAATATAATAATTCTTTCTTTCATCAAAATCAAAAGGGATGGAATTGGTAATTTTGCTGTTTAATAAACTCTCTATTTGTCTTAATTCATGATCGATGTATAGAAAAATTCTTTGTGGGAACACGCAGGGAAAATTTTTAATGAACTTTTCGTTTTCAATAAGAAATCTTTTTAAATATACATAAATATTAATTTTTGTGAATAACTTTCGAGTACTTGATGATGGAAAATCCGTTTTTCTTTTACTATTTTTTTAAAAGAATCGTTGAAGCAATGCGGAAAAGGTTCTATTGGAATTTTAATATTAAAACATCAAAATAAGTATATCACTTTATCACAGCTCATCCTGAAAAAAATTCCTAGAATTCAATCAAAAAAGAAATAAAAAACAATATTATGATTTCTAAATCCACCTCTTACAATATAAAATCATATACAATCGTTAATCTTATAAACGCATTTGCTGGTTTTTTTTGGTTTTGTATTTGCAATTTTGATTAGCAAAAATTATAATAATTTGTGTCTGAATTTTTAATCTCATTTTTTTTGTAAGATTAAAAAATTTTAACATAAATTTTGACCGCATGACTTAAATATGGTTTTTATATATTAGCATTTATATGTCATGTTAGATAAGAAATTTTGAAAATTATGTGTGTTTTTTTTTCTTCTTCTATTACTAATCATAAATGAAAGTTAAAATCAATATATAGACTATAGGTATATAAATTAATAATGTATATTTGAAAGTAAATTAAATATTATATAATTTAAATATGACTTTGCATTTATTGTGATTCGCCGATTGTTTTTTCTTTATATTGATAATTTAGTTATCTGTAATACAAACGGTATGAGATTATAATTAACCACCGTCCATATATAATATTATGAAATCAATAATGATTTTGTTATTTGTTAAAAGATACAACAAAAAGATTGCATTCACTTATTATTAGTCATTTGTTTTGTTTTATTAATTGGTAATACAATGCCTAGTTAGTCATCATTATAATGATAAATTGTGAATTAATTATATATATAGATACTGATGTATTACATATATATTATTAATTTAAAATTATATATATCGATTTTCCAGATAAATATACATACATTTTCCATATCAAAAGAAAATTTTTTATATATTTAAGAAAAAGTTTTCAAAATTTACGTTTTTCCAAATCAAAATTAAATCAAATAACATCGCGTTCAATAATAAATTAAAATAAAAAATGAAAAGAAAATGTCATACGGTATTTATAATGCATTATAAATGATTGTTATAAGTAATTGAACGGGGTTTCCTTGGACAGACTTAATCAGAATTTAGTTTTTCCAAAATTTTCACCATTTTTAGTATATTTTATATGGAAAATTTTACCAAATCAATTTCTGAGTACGATATCTTGAAAATTCGTTGACCAATCGTTCTGAAAATTTTACACGATATTTATAATGCCTTATAAATGATCTCTAAAGTATTGACGGTGATTTCCTTGAACGGACTTGATCAGAATTGAGAATTTTCCTCGAAAATCTTGATTTTTAATATATTTTATATGAGAAATTTAACCAAATAAATTGCAATATCATGTAGTAATATCATAGTAATATCATGAAAATTCGTTGACCAATCATTTTCAATAAAGAAGAACATAAATGTCACATATATTATATAGATAATCTTTATATTTTAATTTAATAAAATTTTAATCACAATTTCTCTTATATACTTTATAATTATATATTAATAATAAGTACACACATTTATCAAATATCAAAATATCTAGTACAAAAGTCATTGTTGTATATTAATGTATTAATTCAATGCGTGTGTTGAAAACTGCGAAAATATAATAAACAGACGATAAAAAAATGAAAAATAAACAAAAACAAATAATTAACGTAACAAAACGCGATAATAAACTTATTACATTTGATGAATTTATCGCGATTTGTATTCTTATATTTTGTTGTTTAAGAAGAAGAAGAAGATGTACTCGCACTCGTGCTTATAAGGAATTTTTAATTTTAATTCTTAATTTAATAATTATATCATATATATATATAAATAATTGTATACAATTTGTAAAAATCTGTAAAAATTCCTTTTGCATTCTCGAAAATTATTTAATTAATAATAAAGATGTGTTAGTTTTGTTTTCATTATTTTTTTACTACATTACAATTAATTTCTTGATTTTAAATGTCACTATAAATTGATTCCATATAAGATATATTTCAATTGAAAAGAATATAATTTAATTGATAAACTATTGAAAAAATAAAATGATAATGATTTTTTAATTATATATCTGTATGGAGAAATTAAACCAATATATTTTAAATTCACTATATCCTATTTTTGTTTCATTACATAAAAGATATCCTTTTGCATAATTAAAATTTATTATTATCAATAAGAAATATTAATAAGATATATAGAAAACTTAATTATATATATATAGATTATGAATATTATTAAAATATATATATAATAAGCCTTGTAATTAATATAATAAAATGCGCGATAATAAATTGAGATAAAGAATAAAAATATTAATAATATATAAACACCATATTTTTTTTCTTATGTTGTTATATATTCAAAAGCGCGTAAAGCGTTATGAAAATTATTATCCATAAAAATTAAACTGAAATGTATAGGGCTAATAACTTTTTTTTTGTTTATGCACCTGCCAAATTTTATATATATACATATAAAACTCACATTAAATAGTATAGTAATTACAATATAAAGAAGAAATAACAACAACTATATACAATAAAAAAAATTGCATTCAATTGCAATTAAGATAAATATGTGAACAAATAAAGTGACATGGCTTAATATATATATATATATATATATATATTGTATTATTATAATATATAATATTATTAAAGTCTTCTTGAATTATATATTATATTTTATTTTGCATTATATATATTATAAAATAAAAGACAATCGCGTTCACGCACATTCATTCACATTATTCACTTTATCTTCATTCAAAACAATTACACGTATGTAAATATTTACTATAATTATTTATGTTAATTTATTTTTTTATAAATAAATTCATAAAAATTGCATATTGATATAAATAAAAATAAATTTCCATATCGCGTTTCAAGAAAATATTTTAAATAAAATTTAAAGGACACATCGCACTTCTTCATTTTTTGTTATTATAATATGCAATGTGACAATTATCTTTTTTATTATATTAATGCAAAAAAACAAATGTATTCAAACGAAAACAGTTTAATATCGAATATATTATCATATATTATTGGGATATGATATCGTTAATAAAAATTATAATAAAATGAATTCATTTATCGCTTAAAACAAAAAAAAAAAGCCGTAAATAAGCTGGGACTCTTTATTTATATTATATCTTTATCTTTTTTAAGTAACTATATAAATTGATAATATAATAATTACAATATAATTATTTTATATAAAACATTAAAAATGTTTATAATAAATATGGAAATGGAAAGTTCATTTAATTTTAGTATTTTAGTTAATATACATATTTATCGTATATATATATTAAGCATATGCCCGAAATAATTATAAATATATATGTGTAATTGCATTTTATCATTTTAATTATTTATTATAATATAATTAATATATTATTTTATAATTTTTATTATATACATTTTTTGTTTTAATTATTTGTTTTACATATCCATTAATATGATATTATTTACATTACATTACGGCAGTATTATTTGCATTATAATTCAAATAAAAACATCTTAATTTAATATATACATTCATTTGTTTTATATTTTTAATTAATCAAAATCGATCTCTTTAACAAATAAATGCTGTTTATAAAATAAAGATCTATATTATGTGGGAATACAAATTATATCTGTACTTATATACCTATATATATGAAATTCAGTTGAATTTGACCCCAGTCAAATCCCATAAAAATGAATAAACCACCGAAAGAAAAGTAATTTTATGCTCTAAAAGAATAAAATAACATTCGATAAAATTTCAAATAAAATCACTTTATAAATTGCAATCATTTCATAAAAATTGTCAATACTCAAACACTTTCCAAGTGAACCAATCCATTTTATTATTTAGTTAAAAAGATCGTAAAAAATTAGTTAAGGTTTCCTAACATCATTTTAATAGCTTTCATATGAATTTTCCGAGATTTTCCATTTTTAAGTGAAAACATATTTTTTAATGGTAAATTTTTGAAAATACACGATATTTTAAAATGATTGTCATTTCCTAACCAGTTAACCATTCTGAATGAATAGACCATCAAAAGAAAGGTATTTTTATGCTCTAAAAGAATAAAATAACATTCGATAAAATTTCAAATAAAATCACTCTATAAATTGCAATCATTTCATAAAAATTGTCAATACTCAAACACTTTCCAAGTGAACCAATCCATTTTATTATTTAGTTAAAAAGATCATAAAAAATTAGTTAAGGTTTCCTAACATCATTTTAATAGCTTTCATATGAATTTTCCGAGATTTTCCATTTTTAAGTGAAAATAAAACATATTTTTTAATGGTAAATTTTTGAAAATACACGATATTTTAAAATGAGTGTCATTTCCTAACCAGTTAACCATTCTGAATGAATAGACCATCAAAAGAAAGGTATTTTTATGCTCTAAAAGAATAAAATAACATTCGATAAAATTTCAAATAAAATCACTTTATAAATTGCAATCATTTCATAAAAATTGTCAATACTCAAACACTTTCCAAGTGAACCAATCCATTTTATTATTTAGTTAAAAAGATCATAAAAAATTAGTTAAGGTTTCCTAACATCATTTTAATAGCTTTCATATGAATTTTCCGAGATTTTCCATTTTTAAGTGAAAATAAAACATATTTTTTAATGGTAAATTTTTGAAAATACACGATATTTTAAAATGATTGTCATTTCCTAACCAGTTAACCATTCTGAATGAATAGACCATCAAAAGAAAGGTATTTTTATGCTCTAAAAGAATAAAATAACATTCGATAAAATTTCAAATAAAATCACTTTATAAATTGCAATCATTTCATAAAAATTGTCAATACTCAAACACTTTCCAAGTGAACCAATCCATTTTATTATTTAGTTAAAAAGATCATAAAAAATTAGTTAAGGTTTCCTAACATCATTTTAATAGCTTTCATATGAATTTTTCGAGATTTTCCATTTTTAAGTGAAAATAAAACATATTTTTTAATGGTAAATTTTTGAAAATACGCGATATTTTAAAATGATTGTCATTTCCTAACCAGTTAACCATTCTGAATGAATAGACCATCAAAAGAAAGGTATTTTTATGCTCTAAAAGAATAAAATAACATTCGATAAAATTTCAAATAAAATCACTTTATAAATTGCAATCATTTCATAAAAATTGTCAATACTCAAACACTTTCCAAGTGAACCAATCCATTTTATTATTTAGTTAAAAAGATCATAAAAAATTAGTTAAGGTTTCCTAACATCATTTTAATAGCTTTCATATGAATTTTTCGAGATTTTCCATTTTTAAGTGAAAATAAAACATATTTTTTAATGGTAAATTTTTGAAAATACACGATATTTTAAAATGATTGTCATTTCCTAACCAGTTAACAATTCTGAATGAATAGACCATCAAAAGAAAGGTATTTTTATGCTCTAAAAGAATAAAATAACATTCGATAAAATTTCAAATAAAATCACTCTATAAATTGCAATCATTTCATAAAAATTGTCAATACTCAAACACTTTCCAAGTGAACCAATCCATTTTATTATTTAGTTAAAAAGATCATAAAAAATTAGTTAAGGTTTCCTAACATCATTTTAATAGCTTTCATATGAATTTTCCGAGATTTTCCATTTTTAAGTGAAAATAAAACATATTTTTTAATGGTAAATTTTTGAAAATACACGATATTTTAAAATGAGTGTCATTTCCTAACCAGTTAACCATTCTGAATGAATAGACCATCAAAAGAAAGGTATTTTTATGCTCTAAAAGAATAAAATAACATTCGATAAAATTTCAAATAAAATCACTTTATAAATTGCAATCATTTCATAAAAATTGTCAATACTCAAACACTTTCCAAGTGAACCAATCCATTTTATTATTTAGTTAAAAAGATCATAAAAAATTAGTTAAGGTTTCCTAACATCATTTTAATAGCTTTCATATGAATTTTCCGAGATTTTCCATTTTTAAGTGAAAATAAAACATATTTTTTAATGGTAAATTTTTGAAAATACACGATATTTTAAAATGATTGTCATTTCCTAACCAGTTAACCATTCTGAATGAATAGACCATCAAAAGAAAGGTATTTTTATGCTCTAAAAGAATAAAATAACATTCGATAAAATTTCAAATAAAATCACTTTATAAATTGCAATCATTTCATAAAAATTGTCAATACTCAAACACTTTCCAAGTGAACCAATCCATTTTATTATTTAGTTAAAAAGATCATAAAAAATTAGTTAAGGTTTCCTAACATCATTTTAATAGCTTTCATATGAATTTTTCGAGATTTTCCATTTTTAAGTGAAAATAAAACATATTTTTTAATGGTAAATTTTTGCAAATACACGATATTTTAAAATGATTGTCATTTCCTAACCAGTTAACCATTCTGAATGAATAGACCATCAAAAGAAAGGTATTTTTATGCTCTAAAAGAATAAAATAACATTCGATAAAATTTCAAATAAAATTACTTTATAAATTGCAATCATTTCATAAAAATTGTCAATACTCAAACACTTTCCAAGTGAACCAATCCATTTTATTATTTAGTTAAAAAGATCATAAAAAATTAGTTAAGGTTTCCTAACATCATTTTAATAGCTTTCATATGAATTTTTCGAGATTTTCCATTTTTAAGTGAAAATAAAACATATTTTTTAATGGTAAATTTTTGAAAATACACGATATTTTAAAATGATTGTCATTTCCTAACCAGTTAACCATTCTGAATGAATAGACCATCAAAAGAAAGGTATTTTTATGCTCTAAAAGAATAAAATAACATTCGATAAAATTTCAAATAAAATTACTTTATAAATTGCAATCATTTCATAAAAATTGTCAATACTCAAACACTTTCCAAGTGAACCAATCCATTTTATTATTTAGTTAAAAAGATCATAAAAAATTAGTTAAGGTTTCCTAACATCATTTTAATAGCTTTCATATGAATTTTTCGAGATTTTCCATTTTTAAGTGAAAATAAAACATATTTTTTAATGGTAAATTTTTGAAAATACACGATATTTTAAAATGATTGTCATTTCCTAACCAGTTAACCATTCTGAATGAATAGACCATCAAAAGAAAGGTATTTTTATGCTCTAAAAGAATAAAATAACATTCGATAAAATTTCAAATAAAATCACTCTATAAATTGCAATCATTTCATAAAAATTGTCAATACTCAAACACTTTCCAAGTGAACCAATCCATTTTATTATTTAGTTAAAAAGATCATAAAAAATTAGTTAAGGTTTCCTAACATCATTTTAATAGCTTTCATATGAATTTTCCGAGATTTTCCATTTTTAAGTGAAAATAAAACACATTTTTTAATGGTAAATTTTTGAAAATACACGATATTTTAAAATGATTGTCATTTCCTAACCAGTTAACCATTCTGAATGAATAGACCATCAAAAGAAAGGTATTTTTATGCTCTAAAAGAATAAAATAACATTCGATAAAATTTCAAATAAAATTACTTTATAAATTGCAATCATTTCATAAAAATTGTCAATACTCAAACACTTTCCAAGTGAACCAATCCATTTTATTATTTAGTTAAAAAGATCATAAAAAATTAGTTAAGGTTTCCTAACATCATTTTAATAGCTTTCATATGAATTTTTCGAGATTTTCCATTTTTAAGTGAAAATAAAACATATTTTTTAATGGTAAATTTTTGAAAATACACGATATTTTAAAATGATTGTCATTTCCTAACCAGTTAACCATTCTGAATGAATAGACCATCAAAAGAAAGGTATTTTTATGCTCTAAAAGAATAAAATAACATTCGATAAAATTTCAAATAAAATCACTCTATAAATTGCAATCATTTCATAAAAATTGTCAATACTCAAACACTTTCCAAGTGAACCAATCCATTTTATTATTTAGTTAAAAAGATCATAAAAAATTAGTTAAGGTTTCCTAACATCATTTTAATAGCTTTCATATGAATTTTCCGAGATTTTCCATTTTTAAGTGAAAATAAAACACATTTTTTAATGGTAAATTTTTGAAAATACACGATATTTTAAAATGATTGTCATTTCCTAACCAGTTAACCATTCTGAATGAATAGACCATCAAAAGAAAGGTATTTTTATGCTCTAAAAGAATAAAATAACATTCGATAAAATTTCAAATAAAATCACTCTATAAATTGCAATCATTTCATAAAAATTGTCAATACTCAAACACTTTCCAAGTGAACCAATCCATTTTATTATTTAGTTAAAAAGATCATAAAAAATTAGTTAAGGTTTCCTAACATCATTTTAATAGCTTTCATATGAATTTTCCGAGATTTTCCATTTTTAAGTGAAAATAAAACATATTTTTTAATGGTAAATTTTTGAAAATACACGATATTTTAAAATGATTGTCATTTCCTAACCAGTTAACCATTCTGAATGAATAGACCATCAAAAGAAAGGTATTTTTATGCTCTAAAAGAATAAAATAACATTCGATAAAATTTCAAATAAAATCACTCTATAAATTGCAATCATTTCATAAAAATTGTCAATACTCAAACACTTTCCAAGTGAACCAATCCATTTTATTATTTAGTTAAAAAGATCATAAAAAATTAGTTAAGGTTTCCTAACATCATTTTAATAGCTTTCATATGAATTTTCCGAGATTTTCCATTTTTAAGTGAAAATAAAACATATTTTTTAATGGTAAATTTTTGAAAATACACGATATTTTAAAATGATTGTCATTTCCTAACCAGTTAACCATTCTGAATGAATAGACCATCAAAAGAAAGGTATTTTTATGCTCTAAAAGAATAAAATAACATTCGATAAAATTTCAAATAAAATTACTTTATAAATTGCAATCATTTCATAAAAATTGTCAATACTCAAACACTTTCCAAGTGAACCAATCCATTTTATTATTTAGTTAAAAAGATCATAAAAAATTAGTTAAGGTTTCCTAACATCATTTTAATAGCTTTCATATGAATTTTCCGAGATTTTCCATTTTTAAGTGAAAATAAAACATATTTTTTAATGGTAAATTTTTGAAAATACACGATATTTTAAAATGATTGTCATTTCCTAACCAGTTAACCATTCTGAATGAATAGACCATCAAAAGAAAGGTATTTTTATGCTCTAAAAGAATAAAATAACATTCGATAAAATTTCAAATAAAATCACTCTATAAATTGCAATCATTTCATAAAAATTGTCAATACTCAAACACTTTCCAAGTGAACCAATCCATTTTATTATTTAGTTAAAAAGATCATAAAAAATTAGTTAAGGTTTCCTAACATCATTTTAATAGCTTTCATATGAATTTTCCGAGATTTTCCATTTTTAAGTGAAAATAAAACATATTTTTTAATGGTAAATTTTTAAAAATACACGATATTTTAAAATGATTGTCATTTCCTAACCAGTTAACCATTCTGAATGAATAGACCATCAAAAGAAAGGTATTTTTATGCTCTAAAAGAATAAAATAACATTCGATAAAATTTCAAATAAAATCACTTTATAAATTGCAATCATTTCATAAAAATTGTCAATACTCAAACACTTTCCAAGTGAACCAATCCATTTTATTATTTAGTTAAAAAGATTATAAAAAATTAGTTAAGGTTTCCTAACATCATTTTAATAGCTTTCATATGAATTTTCCGAGATTTTCCATTTTTAAGTGAAAATAAAACATATTTTTTAATGGTAAATTTTTGAAAATACACGATATTTTAAAATGATTGTCATTTCCTAACCAGTTAACCATTCTGAATGAATAGACCATCAAAAGAAAGGTATTTTTATGCTCTAAAAGAATAAAATAACATTCGATAAAATTTCAAATAAAATCACTCTATAAATTGCAATCATTTCATAAAAATTGTCAATACTCAAACACTTTCCAAGTGAACCAATCCATTTTATTATTTAGTTAAAAAGATCATAAAAAATTAGTTAAGGTTTCCTAACATCATTTTAATAGCTTTCATATGAATTTTCCGAGATTTTCCATTTTTAAGTGAAAATAAAACATATTTTTTAATGGTAAATTTTTGAAAATACACGATATTTTAAAATGATTGTCATTTCCTAACCAGTTAACCATTCTGAATGAATAGACCATCAAAAGAAAGGTATTTTTATGCTCTAAAAGAATAAAATAACATTCGATAAAATTTCAAATAAAATCACTTTATAAATTGCAATCATTTCATAAAAATTGTCAATACTCAAACACTTTCCAAGTGAACCAATCCATTTTATTATTTAGTTAAAAAGATCATAAAAAATTAGTTAAGGTTTCCTAACATCATTTTAATAGCTTTCATATGAATTTTCCGAGATTTTCCATTTTTAAGTGAAAATAAAACATATTTTTTAATGGTAAATTTTTGAAAATACACGATATTTTAAAATGATTGTCATTTCCTAACCAGTTAACAATTCTGAATGAATAGACCATCAAAAGAAAGGTATTTTTATGCTCTAAAAGAATAAAATAACATTCGATAAAATTTCAAATAAAATCACTCTATAAATTGCAATCATTTCATAAAAATTGTCAATACTCAAACACTTTCCAAGTGAACCAATCCATTTTATTATTTAGTTAAAAAGATCATAAAAAATTAGTTAAGGTTTCCTAACATCATTTTAATAGCTTTCATATGAATTTTCCGAGATTTTCCATTTTTAAGTGAAAATAAAACATATTTTTTAATGGTAAATTTTTGAAAATACACGATATTTTAAAATGATTGTCATTTCCTAACCAGTTAACCATTCTGAATGAATAGACCATCAAAAGAAAGGTATTTTTATGCTCTAAAAGAATAAAATAACATTCGATAAAATTTCAAATAAAATCACTCTATAAATTGCAATCATTTCATAAAAATTGTCAATACTCAAACACTTTCCAAGTGAACCAATCCATTTTATTATTTAGTTAAAAAGATCATAAAAAATTAGTTAAGGTTTCCTAACATCATTTTAATAGCTTTCATATGAATTTTCCGAGATTTTCCATTTTTAAGTGAAAATAAAACATATTTTTTAATGGTAAATTTTTGAAAATACACGATATTTTAAAATGATTGTCATTTCCTAACCAGTTAACCATTCTGAATGAATAGACCATCAAAAGAAAGGTATTTTTATGCTCTAAAAGAATAAAATAACATTCGATAAAATTTCAAATAAAATCACTTTATAAATTGCAATCATTTCATAAAAATTGTCAATACTCAAACACTTTCCAAGTGAACCAATCCATTTTATTATTTAGTTAAAAAGATCATAAAAAATTAGTCAAGGTTTCCTAACATCATTTTAATAGCTTTCATATGAATTTTCCGAGATTTTCCATTTTTAAGTGAAAATAAAACATATTTTTATTATTTAGTTAAAAAGATCATAAAAAATTAGTTAAGGTTTCCTAACATCATTTTAATAGCTTTCATATGAATTTTCCGAGATTTTCCATTTTTAAGTGCAAATAAAACATATTTTTTAATGGTAAATTTTTGAAAATACACGATATTTTAAAATGATTGTCGTTTCCTAACCAGTTAACCATTCTGAATGAATAGACCATCAAAAGAAAGGTATTTTTATGCTCTAAAAGAATAAAATAACATTCGATAAAATTTCAAATAAAATCACTTTATAAATTGCAATCATTTCATAAAAATTGTCAATACTCAAACACTTTCCAAGTGAACCAATCCATTTTATTATTTAGTTAAAAAGATCATAAAAAATTAGTTAAGGTTTCCTAACATCATTTTAATAGCTTTCATATGAATTTTCCGAGATTTTCCATTTTTAAGTGAAAATAAAACATATTTTTTAATGGTAAATTTTTGAAAATACACGATATTTTAAAATGATTGTCATTTCCTAACCAGTTAACCATTCTGAATGAATAGACCATCAAAAGAAAGGTATTTTTATGCTCTAAAAGAATAAAATAACATTCGATAAAATTTCAAATAAAATCACTTTATAAATTGCAATCATTTCATAAAAATTGTCAATACTCAAACACTTTCCAAGTGAACCAATCCATTTTATTATTTAGTTAAAAAGATCATAAAAAATTAGCTAAGGTTTCCTAACATCATTTTAATAGCTTTCATATGAATTTTTCGAGATTTTCCATTTTTAAGTGAAAATAAAACATATTTTTTAATGGTAAATTTTTGAAAATACACGATATTTTAAAATGATTGTCATTTCCTAACCAGTTAACCATTCTGAATGAATAGACCATCAAAAGAAAGGTATTTTTATGCTCTAAAAGAATAAAATAACATTCGATAAAATTTCAAAAAAAATCACTCTATAAATTGCAATCATTTCATAAAAATTGTCAATACTCAAACACTTTCCAAGTGAACCAATCCATTTTATTATTTAGTTAAAAAGATCATAAAAAATTAGTTAAGGTTTCCTAACATCATTTTAATAGCTTTCATATGAATTTTCCGAGATTTTCCATTTTTAAGTGAAAATAAAACATATTTTTTAATGGTAAATTTTTGAAAATACACGATATTTTAAAATGATTGTCATTTCCTAACCAGTTAACCATTCTGAATGCATAGACCATCAAAAGAAAGGTATTTTTATGCTCTAAAAGAATAAAATAACATTCGATACAATTTCAAATAAAATCACTTTATAAATTGCAACTATTTCGTTAAAACAATTCTATCAATTAATATGACAAAAATTAATTATATACCATTTATTTCAAAACCGTCTCTATATAAATTCATATATACGTATTAGTTATATTAGATGCAGTGATAGCAATTAACAAAAAAATGAATGAATGAATAAATAAATTCAGTAAAAAATACTATATATAGATATTATAAATATAAATATCCTTCATTATTATTATTATTATTATTATTATTAGATATTGATTGATTAACATTATCATGCAATATATAATATCCTTATTCCTATTTATATATCACTATATATGGTAATAAGCAAAGTAAATTGTTTTTTTTCTATGTTGGAATATATTTTATTTACCTGCATTTTAATATTTATGATACCGCCCTATAATCTATAAAAAAAAAAATTGCAGAGGCAGTAAAGAGCAAACACTATATAAAAATAATACCTTTATAGACTTATACCTCTATATGCATAAATAATATTTTAAACACCACCTTATTTACAAAAAAAAAATACCTGCAATTAATTATATTGCTATTATTATTATTATTACTGCACCGGGACCCAAACAATCTATTTTTAAATATTTAGGTATTTATTATTTATATCATTTATTCAACTATTACATTTATATATTTTGCAAAAATATGTCACAAAGTTGCGTGCGAAAAACCTATATTTCAATGTTTAAATGACGTTGTTATTTTTTTCATCCTTTTGGCATTTAAACATTGACCAAAAGGATGTTTGTTTTTTAATTGACTTATTTATTTATATAATGGGATCATCAAATTTAACAGAATTTCACAATTCATTTTGGATTAATAATTTAAAATGTAAATGTACTTTATTATTGTTTCAAAGATAAAAAGGATTTGTTTTTTTAAATACCTTAATACACAGATCGTTATAAAATATATAGACATTAATCAGAATTATAATATAATATATATTGGAATATGCGAATGATTCATTTATGATCATCTTCATCGCATATCTATGTATTTATATATATATAATATAATTAAGCACGTAGGTATATTTATAGAGTTATGTGACTTAATCATGGTGATAGTTACAATTTATAAATCCATATTTGATTGAGTGCTTCCGAATTCAAATAAATATAAATAACCTGCAGCACATTTATAAATTAACAAAAGCGAAATACATAAATTGAACATAATAAAAAATTTTTTATATCTTATAATGTTATATTCAACTATTATTATTATTATTTTGCTATAATTTATCTGTATTTATGTAATTTTTAATTAATTTATATTTATTTTTTTACTCTATTAATTGAGATAACGCCAATATATCGCAGTTTTAATATTTCGTAAATATTTGTTTTTTGTTTGTTTTATATATTGATTTCAAAATCTTATCTTCAAAATTTGAAACAAAAACAAAAAAACTGAACTTTATATTATATATATTTTGTTTTCATATATTTATTATTTCTAAATATTAACATATATAGAGATTTAATTACATTTAAGGTTGTCGTGATCGTCATATCTCTTTATCGCAATGTTTATACAGACATCATATAATAATTTGTTGATTTATTTCAAGCTATATATTGATTATTATATGATTATTTTAATTTATGTCTTTCGATTAATATATTAGTCATTTATTAGTAATTTTGTTTAACCCGTTTTGAAGCCCAATAACCATTATATCAATTATTTTGATACTTGTACAACACAAGCATATCCCTTTTATGCGTCAGGATTCAATACACCAGGATAATTTCATTAATATCACATATTCATAAAAATAAGTTAGTAATCCACTGGTTTTCATATCAATTATATAAGAAATTTTACCTAATCACTATCGAATCATATCTCAATAACGATTATATCAATTATTTTTATACTTGTACACCACAAGCACATCCATTTTAAGCGTCAGGATGTAATACACCAGGATAATTTCATTAATATTACATATTCTTAAAAATAAATTAGGTTTTCCTATCAATTATATGAGAAATTTTACATAATCACTACCGTATCATATCTCAATAACCATTATATCAATTATTTTGATACTTGTACAGCATAAGCACATCCCTTTTAAGCGTCAGGATGCAATACAACAGGATAATTTCATTAATATCACATATTCTTAAAAATAAGTTAGTAATTCATTGGTTTTCATATCAATTATATGAGAAATTTTCCATAATCACTATCGAACCATATCTCAATAACCATTATATCAATTATTTTGATACTTGTACACCACAAGCACATCCATTTTAAGCGTCAGGATGTAATACACCAGGATAATTTCATTAATATTACATATTCTTAAAAATAAATTAGGTTTTCCTATCAATTATATGAGAAATTTTACATAATCACTACCGTATCATATCTCAATAACCATTATATCAATTATTTTGATACTTGTACAGCATAAGCACATCCCTTTTAAGCGTCAGGATGCAATACAACAGGATAATTTCATTAATATCACATATTCTTAAAAATAAGTTAGTAATTCATTGGTTTTCATATCAATTATATAAGAAATTTTACCTAATCACTCTCGAATCATATCCCAATAACGATTATATCAATTATTTTTATACTTGTACACCACAAGCACATCCATTTTAAGCGTCAGGATGTAATACACCAGGATAATTTCATTAATATTACATATTCTTAAAAATAAATTAGGTTTTCCTATCAATTATATGAGAAATTTTACATAATCACTACCGTATCATATCTCAATAACCATTATATCAATTATTTTGATACTTGTAAAGCACAAGCACATCCCTTTTAAGCGTCAGGATGCAATACAACAGGATAATTTCATTAATATCACATATTCTTAAAAATAAGTTAGTAATTCATTGGTTTTCATATCAATTATATGAGAAATTTTCCATAATCACTATCGCACCATATCTCAATAACCATTATATCAATTATTTTGATACTTGTACACCACAAGCACATCCCTTTTATGCGTCAGGATGCAATGCACCAGGATACCTATTTCCAATTCTAATATTAAAGTCTTTATTCACATTTAATTATTTATTGTTTTACCATAATTTGAATATCAATCATCAAATTTATTTGAAAATAAATCCTTTAAAATGTTTTAGAAAAAAACCCGATAAATTTTTTCGTAATTCCCCTAATAATTTTTAATGCCAACAAATTCCAAAATGGTTACCAATAAATTATTCCAATATATCTAGCGAGCGAATGACAAACGAAACCGTAAACAAAAAACAAACAAATCAATAATAATAAAATAACGACCGAAAAGTAAACAAGTTGTTTTATTTTTTTGCTGGTGCAAATTATATTTTATTTATTTTAATTTAATTGATTAAATATTTAATAAATAAAAACAGTACATTTAATTAATCTAGTTTTTATTTTCTGTTTTATCTTTTGTGTCAAAATATCAAGATTAGTTTATGAACAATGTCTGAAGTTTATGAGCATCATTGATGATGCTGATGAATCAACAATAATAAATGAAACCGGCGACGATTCAAATTTATCAACAAATAATAACACCATGGATGCAGAAGATGCTGATCAAATTTTAGAACGTTTAGAACAATTACGATTATGGCAAGAGTCACAAAAACGTATTCTACATGAAAAACAATTAACACAACGTGAACTATTAAATCTGGAACAACAAAAATTATATGAACTATTGGGTTTATCATTTAATAATAGTAAAAATGAATCAACAATTGCATCAACAAATATCAACGATTCCCATTTAAATAAAGATAAAGAAGTTCAATCACAATTTCAATTGACTAACAATAGTTTACCATCAATGAATATTAATAATAATAATAGTGATCCTAATAAAATGTCATCATTAGAAAATATTCCGAAACGTCCATTTCTAAAACGTGGTGAAGGTTTAAAAATGCGTTTTAAAATCGATCCAAATAAATTTAATTTAAAAAATTTACCAAAATATAAATACAGTACAACGAATTCAGGATTACGTCCTCAGAAAAAACAGCAACCGGATGTAGGATCAGCGTCAAAATTAAATGAAATTGAATCGACAACCAACAACAGAAAATCCAATCAAAATAATAATTTATTAAAATTTCATAATCCACAATCACAATCGTATAGTAAGAATGTAAAACTGATGGATGAGATAAAAGTAAATGATGAATTGGAAGAATCATCTATAAATAACGATAATCAAGATGATGATGATGAGGATGATCAGGATCAATTGAAATTAATAGATAATTGGACAAAAGAAAATGTTATCGATAGGGTGAAATCATCAATGGATTGTAATACTAAAAATGAAAAATGTTCAATTGTTTGGTCAAATCTATTGGAATTGAAAGATGAACAACAAGAACAACAACAACACCAATCACATCCCATAAATACAATTCATGATATTTCAATGGACACCCAAAATGAATTGGATGATTTAAATATTTTTGAATTACTTGAAAAGAAAACGGAAAACTCTAGTTTTTCATCAGATGCAAGTATAATACAAAAATTTATATATTCAAAAAAATTAAAAGAAAATCAAATGCAAATGCAAATGAAAATATCGAAACCTGATGATCCCCTAATTGATTATCCAAAAAAGAAATTACCAATAAAACCATATCCATTTGATATTGATACAAATAAAATTTTATCGAATTCAAATGATGAACGCAAACAATCAAAATCAAATTCAAGTTCATCATCAACCACAACAACAACAACAACAAACAATTCATCGGATTCAGAATCACCGGATGATTCAACATCCGATGATGACTTTAATAATAATAATAATAGAAATTATAAAAAATCTAAAAAACAACAAGTTAAATTTTCCGATAATATTGAAATATTTAATGATTCAATTTTACCATCATCCGAAATTGATGAAATATCTTCGATAACTCAAACATCAACACCACAAAAAAATGATTTACAATTTTCCTCATTACCAACAGCCAGTGTAAAATTGAAAAATTCTAAACTATATGATAATGATCCGAATGATCTCAAAAAATTTCAACGATGTGATGCTCAACCAACAACAACGACAACAACAACAACGATGTTTAATGAAAATAAAAAATGCCAAGTACAGGACGATGTGGACGATGAAAAAGAAACAATTACATTAAAAACACAATTACGTTTACGTTTACAACAACTTGAAAATGAAATAAAACTATTTGAAAGTCAAAATTTGACATTGACAAAATTAAAACAAAAATTTGAATTGGAAAAAATTGAATTTGAACAAGCGAAAGAACAACAAATGGAACAACAAAATGATGAACGTATACAGTTTGAAGTGTATTTGCACGATGAACGTATGAAATTGTTAGATGAACGAAAGGAATTTGATTGTTATAAAAAAGAATGTTTACGTAAACAACAATTAACATTAAATCGTCGTGATCGTGATGAAATTTCTAAATTAAAAGCACACATTGAGCAATTACAAAAGGAGTCCACGGATAAAGATCAAAAACATACAGTGGCTCAATCCCGTGTACGTGCCCAATTACGTGTATTGGAAAAAGATTTAAAAGAAAGTCGTCAACAATTGGAACAATTACAAATGGATAATAAAAAATTAGAAACTGAAAATGTTCGGTTACGTCGTCAAAATAATAATAAAATGTTAAGTGAAATCAATAGAAATTTACAACAATTACGTATTGAAAAAGGTGATGGAAAAGATAATGAAAAAAAATCAACTGACGTCGCCGCAACCACCGCCACTAAATCAATTACAAATAAATCAAAAAATCAATTAATTACCGCAAAGGTAATTTCACATAATCGTTCACGTAGCGTACCAAATTTATATGAAACCAAAATTGCTGGTCGTCGTAATAAACAACAATTAAATGAATCTTTATCTTTATCTTCATCAACATCATCATCATCATCTATTTCAATAGCATTCGACGATGACTTGGAAGAAAATCAATTAAAAGGAAAATCTTCAATTTCAAGTTATATAAAAACCGGTCAATATGATGTTGTAAGTAATTCAAAGGAGGATGAAGATGAGCTGGTTGAGGATGATAAAAAAGATAAACCAATTGATTCAAAAAATAACTCAACTACATTAAAACGTGAAATACAAAATTCAGATGGTAGTAAAAATATTTGGTATCCAAATGGTAATTTAAAAAAAATCTCATCCGATGGTATGCTCATTACAATGTTATATTTTAATAAGGACATCAAAGAGACGAATATCAATGAGGGTACAATACGATATTATTATGCAGAAACAAATACATGGCATACAACATATTTGGATGGTTTAGAAATATTGGAATTTCCAAGGTATGAAATGTATTTTGTTTTAATAAATACTTCTTCTTCTGTATAAATGTGCTTAAGGAGACGGAAATCTCCCTAAATTTGCTCAATGAAATTCTGCATAATTTGATAGGGAAGCATTTCCTTAAGCAAATGATTGAGAATTTCCTTCAGAAAATATGATAAAGAAAATATGCGTAATTGACTTAATTCTTTTTTTATTATTTGCTTATTCCATACGTAGTGGTCAAACGGAACATCGTCATAAGGACGGTAAAGTTGAGGTACATTTTCCGAATGGATCAATACGTTTGACAAATCCAAATGATAGGGAAATCATTGAGGAATGGAAATACTCGGATGGAACATCAATTGTACAAAAACGTAATGGTGAAAAAATTTTACAATTATCAAATGGTCAATGTGAAATTCATACAAAAGAACATAAACGACGTATTTATCCAGATGGTACAATAAAAATTGTATTTCCCGATGGTAGCCAAGAGACCCGGTATTCAAATGGTCGTATTCGTTTACGTGACAAAGCGGGAACATTACTTATGGATTCAGGTGAATTTATTTAATTTACATTTTATTTAAATTTACAATACACAAACAAACGTACCTGAGTATAGAACATATAGAGAATATTTTAAGTGAATTTTTTTTAATGGAAAAAGGTTTCGAAAAAATCTCTCGCTTCCCTCTAGCAAAAAGTACAAATAATTTAAAATACAAAACTTTTTTACAATTTCAATTAGATTTAATTTAATGACTTTTTTTTTTATATATATAAATTATTTATTATTTATCCTTTATGAGAATTGGCGGCGACCGTCGTCGTTAAACATTCATTTAATGTTATTTTATAGTTAAATGGACGTAAATTATCAATTCCATATAATTTTGTAATACAATTTCGGGCCGCTACATCAATTGCATTATTTAGATTTTCACCAAAACCTACAAAATGAGAAACGAAAAAAACAATAAGAATATTTCGGTTTATTTATTAATAAATAAATAAATAGTCGGTAATTACCTGAACCCAAAAATTGTTTATTACTATAAATACCAATGTGATAGGTAACTAAAATTGTATTTCGTCCAACTTCATTAATTATTCGTGGTTCTGGCGGATGCCATTCATTTATCTTACACAATTCCGATAACATAACCATTGGATTATAAAATTCCCATATTTCATTTATATCCTTTTGATTCAATTGAACGCATATAAAATCACGAATAAAATTAAATGTTATCGGATTATTATTAATATTAATATTATTATTGTTATCATTTGAATTGTCTAATGCACCAACAATTGCTTTGAATGTATTGGCTAATGTTGTTTGTTCCGGTGGATATTCCTGTGGAAAAATATAGGAAAAATTATTATTAATGATGAATCGTGATTGAGTTGGGGATTAGCTCAACAGGAAATATCATTTTCTGAAGGTCATCCCTTCTTCCAGAGATGATGTGGTGAGGTTAACCAAAAATCTGCGAGATTGATGTTGTAATTTTAAAAGTGAGTACTCTTTTTTTTTGTATTACTATTTCATTTAACTAAATAAAAATCGCGAACGCTCATAAAGATACGGTAAGGAGATGTGTGATTAATTTACTTACCGTTGTTAATATTAAATCGGAAAAACCTAAATTTTTTGCAATATGCGATAACATTTCATCGTTCACCAGATATGCATGAATTGAATTAATGCATTCGTCAACATTGACAATTGTGGGCAACAATTGTGATTGTAAAAATATTCGTACATATTCTGTAATGCATTGATGACCCCTTTCAATTAACCATTTATTATCGGTTAAATTTGTTTCGGGCACTTCAATACCAACAGCCTGTTGTTTTTGTTCCTCTTGGTGGATATACGAACGTGTTATAAATGCCTGTTGTAATAATTGATCATTAAATTTTTCATTTAAACGTTTCCCGAATGCATACAATTCCGATTGATAATTCCATTCGATAAATTTTGCTCTTGGTTGAGGCACTTCCAAATGGTGAACCATTTCTTGACGTCGTTTTAATGTTATCAATGTGGGTGATACCCAACGTTTTATATTACGATTTATAACTATAAAAAAAAAATAAATTTAATTAATTAATTATAATGTTTTTTTGTTTATTAATTTAAAAAAAAATTCATCGGCCAATATTTTTTGTATGAGGTTATGCGATTTTTTTTTAATAAATTTAATTCTTACCGGTTGTATTTATTATTTGTTTATTATTATTACTACATATTAATCGTACAAGTGTATTATTTAATTTAAACATAATTAATTTAATTTAATGCCGTGTACATTAACAAAAATAAATAAATTAATTTTTTTTTGATTAATTTATGAATAAAAAAACAAATTCAATTGAAAATAAAACAAAAAAATTTATGTAAATAAAAAAACAATAATGGCCGAAAGTGTCAAATGTAAATTATGTAAAATTCACAATAACAATGAATTTTATATCGGCCATTTTAAAAAGGGGAAATGATTATGGGTGATTGTTCATTTTAGCAAAGATTTTACCAATGGTAATTCATCGGGTTTATTCCATGGTAAAATACTTTGGTAGTTTGGGCTAACAACCATTAGATGTCGCTAATTTTTTGGGGTTTATTTTGGTATTTAGAAATTTTTTTTTTTTGATTTTCTTTAGTGTAAAAAAAAATGATAAAATCAAATCGAATCGCATCGTTGCAAATTTTTATTTATTTATTTATTTAATTAGAAAAAAATACACTTTAAATTAATAATAAATTAAACTTAATTAAATTAATTATTAATTACAGATAATAACAACAATATCTTTTAATTTTAAAGATACATAAAAACAATTGGGAAAAATAAATCAAAATTTGTGAGGATTTTTTTGGAGGTTTAACCATTTTTTTTTTGTGGTAATTTTTATTTTATTTTTCTTTTATTTATTAAATTTAATTAATTATTAATTAATATTATTATATTGAAAATTGTCTTTATAGTTATATTGATCGGTAGAATGATAAGCTGCAGCTGGAATATTATTAATAATTGTACAAATTATCATGAACAATTTCAAAGAATTTAAAGATTGGAATCATTACGAATGGATTGAAATAATTTCGGATAGAATGAATACAAACATTTTATGTAATCATAATCAAGATTTCAATAATCCAATACTGGTGAAAATTGTAATTTAACAATCAGACCAGAATAAAAAGAAATGTAATTCCAAAAGCATCTCACAACGAATTTGTACTTTGAATGATAACTATAATGGCATGATTATATGATGTTTATGAATTAACAAATTCATCGGATAGCAACGAATCAATTTCCAATTATGCGGCCTGCCGATTAACTCCGATTAAGGTAAATTTTAATTTATTATTATCTTTTCTCATTGCAAAACTAATAAGTGATATTCTAATGAATTTTTAAACATTTTCTTTTATTATTAGTTTGCTTCTTTGGCTGATGCTACTTCATTTGAAACTTTTACTGTTGCTTCTGCTGTCTTTTGCTGCCTTCGGCTCCTCTGTTACTGCTACTAAAAATCCAATAATCACAATAAAAATGACGAAAAATTACCCAATAAATTAATAAATTTAAGAAGATAACAACAATTAAACTGGGAATGATTTATTAGAAATAACATTAAGAAATAACAAAATCGGGATAGTCAATTTAAGGAATCAAATAAACAAAACAATCAACACAAAAACCCAGCAGAAAGTTAATAAGAAAAATACGATCGCCAGTTTATAAAACAGAATTGAATAAAAATTCATCAAAAGTTTATAAAACATAATACAAAAATGTATCAGAAAATTAAAACACTTAATCCAAAGCGATTCTAATCCAAAAATCTGCAGAATGACTGAAAAACGGCTGCTTTTGAAAAAATACCATAAAAAACCGTCGATTTTTGAAGATTTCTATTAGGATTGCAGAAATGATTTTAGTAAAAATTATTTTGAAATTGTTTTTGTTTATTTTATTTTGTATATATATTTTTAAAACCTTTCACGCTTATAAATGTTTTTATATTTCTTTAACATTTGTATATTAAATGATTTTTTTAAAAAAAAACCTTACACACCTAATAAATGTTTTTTTATTTCTTTAACATTTGTTTGTTAAATTTTTTTTTAAAACCTTACATACCTAACAAATGTTTTTTTATTTCTTTAACATTTGTATATTGGTAATATTTTTTTTCACAATGAAAAAGGTTTCAACAAAAAATATTACCAATAAAATATTTTTAATATTCTGCGATTATGAATTATGCGATCCTAATCCAAAAATCCCGAGAACGACTGAAAAACGGCTGAAAAACGGCTGAAAAACGACTGCTGTTGAAAAAATATTTAAAAATTTCAATAAAAATACCTCAAAAACAGACGATTTTTGAAAATTTCTATTAGGATCACAGAAATGATTTTAGTAAAAATTATTTTGAAATTGTTTTTGTTTTATTTTATTTTATTTTGTATATATGCCTTTAAAACCTTTCACGTTTGTAAATGTTATTATATTTCTTTAACATTTGTATATTTGTAATATTTTTTTCACAATGAAAAAGGTTTCAACAAAAAATATTACCAAATAAAATATTTTTAATATTCACTGATTATGAATTATGCGATCCTAATCCAAAAATCTGCAGAACGACTGAAAAACGGCTGAAAAACGACTGTTGTTGAAAAAATATTTAAAAATTTCATAAAAATACCTCAAAAACCGTCGATTTTTGAAAATTTCTATTAGGATTGCAGAAATGATTTTAGTAAAAATTATTTTGAAATTGTTTTTGTTTATTTTTATTTTGAATATATTTTTAAAACCTTTGGCGTTTATAAATGTTTTTATATTTCTTTAACATTTGTATATTAAATGATTTTTTTTTAAAAAAAACCTTACACACCTAATAAATGTTTTTTTATTTCTTTAACATTTGTTTGTTAAATTTTTTTTTATTTTTTTTTTAAACCTTACACACCTAACAAATGTTTATTTTATTTCTTTAACATTTGTATATTGGTAATATTTTTTTTCACAATGAAAAAGGTTTCAACAAAAAATATTACCAAATAAAATATTTTTAATATTCTGCGATTATGAATTATGCGATCCTAATCCAAAAATCCCGAGAACGACTGAAAAACGGCTGAAAAGCGGCTGCTGTTGAAAAAATATTTAAAAATTTCATAAAAATACCTTAAAAACAGACGATTTCTGAAAATTTCTATTAGGATTGCAGAAATGATTTTAGTAAAAATTATTTTGAAATTGTTTTTGTTTTATTTTATTTTATTTTAAACCTTTCGCGTTTACAAATGTTATTATATTTCTTTTAACATTTGTATATTTGGTAATATTTTTTTTCACAATGAAAAAGGTTTTAACAAAAAATATTACCAAATAAAATATTTTTAATATTCTGGGATTATGAATTATGCGATCCTAATCCAAATTGGATTACAAGATTTCTTTATAATTAATTTATTTATCTCCCAACCCCCCACAAAAACTAAGATAAATTATCATTTAAAATATTAATTTAATATTAGAAGGATATTTTATTATATATTATATAATATTTTTCTTTTTAAATATAATTATTATTAATTTTATTAATATTATTATTTTAATTTTCATTATTAATTAATAGACTGAAAATATTTTTAAAATTATATTTTAATTAAAATTTTCTATATATAAAATAAAATATATTGCCATAATTTTCATATTAATATTTGTTTTGTTTCGTCGATTTGTTTTTTCAATAATTTTTAATTGTATTAAAAAGTTAAATCTTTAAAAAATATTATTAAATTTTTTTTTTTTTCTTTTTTGATATAAAAAAATATATTCGTTATTTTTTTTTATTATTAACTTTTTACTCTGTACTCTATTTATTTTTTTTTTTGTATATTTATAAAATTGATTTTAATCGCACTCTCTAAAAATAAATTCATAAATTGGCCAGAAATAAATTCATTTATAATAAAATATAATTATAATAATTAAAAAAAAACACTGGATTTCTTTTTGTTGTGTTTTGCGTTTTGCATAAACAAATTTTTTTTTTTTACCCTTATTGAATTAATTAAAAAATAAATAAATATCTTTCATTTATAGAAAAAAAAAATTAATAAATGTCTTTCGAATAATGAAACATTTAATTATTTATATTAAAATTATTTCTGTTAATTTCATTTATAATAAAATAATTGACGCGCCGCCCATAAACAAAAATATATTCATATATTTGATTATCTGGCCGTTGACACACTTTTTCTTCTTCGTTTCTTCTTAAAATTTACTTTCAAATGTGTTTTTTTTTTTTTGTTTTGTTTATCTCCTGAGATAATCTCTTATATAAAAGAACAAAAATTATAATTAATATTTATAATAATAATTGGAAGTTGCTGATTATGGAAACTGATTAATTAATTATGGAAATTCACAAATTGTTTCATTTTAATCAAAAAGAGGAAGGAATTTTGGTAAAAATAAAAAAAAAAAATGTATACAAATAAAAAAAAAAACATATTAATAAATAAATGCCTTTTCTATCGACCACCACTGCTGCTGCTTCTGCTTATTTTCCATTTGTTTTGAATTGATTTTTAGTTTTTCTTATGAAATATTTCAATAATAATTAATAAAATTTCAATAACAAACAAATCTTATCTTTTAGTTTCATTTTAAAAACTTAATTGAAAATAAAAAAAAAAGTGTGATTTTTAACAATAGAAATATAATACTTTTTTGTGTTTTTCATAAAAACACCATTTGATTATAGAAAAAATAATAATAATAATCATATAAAAAATTGTTAAAATTGGAGTTACCTTGCGGATTTAATTTAATTGTAGCTGCAGCACATCAAAAAAAATACAATATATATAAAATAGAACAATTGGAAAAGTCCCAATCACTATATATTAAAATATAATCTTAATATTTACTATAAAATAGAATTAAATTCAATATTCGCAATAAATGATTTAAAAAAAAAAAAAAAAAAACAATAATAATAAATAAATCAATATCGTTGCCGTCTCCCATTCATTATTTTCTGTGTCACACCGCGACACACCGTGCCTAATTTAGCTTGTCTTTAAATACTCAATAATTATCAACTACTATAATCCAATAAAATACTCATCAATTCTTATAATTATCCTTAATCAATCATCATCATCATCATCACCACCATCATCACCACTACCACATGACATAAAATCATGATGTAATATTTTTAAAATCTTGTGTTTGTGTTGTGCTACGTAAAACGTCTAACCAACGATTATACGTATGTTCACTTTCAGCACGAAAAAAATACACATGATTTTTAAATGATAATTTAAATACATATTCTTTTTGTACAGAATCTTGATAACCGGGTGGTCCAACCGTATAGCCTAACAATGGCAAACTTGCCAATGCACATTCATCTTGATAATTCTTATAGAAATACAAACAAAATGATGTGAATACAACCCATAATTTTTGCCATCCTGAACTATTTTTAAATTTACGTAATAAATAACCAGATAATTGATTTTCCGCCGATATTAAATGATCAGTTAAACCAACTGTTGCACCACGATGCCAACATACATGTAATGCTGTATTACTACGTGATGGTGGTGCTTTACTTGTTGTTCCAACAACATTATTCGTCATCTGTGATGATAAATTATTATTATTATTGTTAATGCCACAGGTTTCGAGTCCTTCTTCGGATGAACCTAGACAATGCGACAAATAAATGGTAAAACAATTTGTTATTAATCCAGATATTGAGAAATAATTCATAGATTTTAATATATATCATCATTTATACTTACTACAATTTTTTAATGGACCAATTGATAATTGAACATGATTTTTATTTTTTATTTCAAATGTTGCTCGACCCAATTCAGCCAACCATAATGTTTTTTCTGCTGTTGTACCGGCACTTACCTAAAATTTACGTTTAAGAATAAATGAATTAATAATGATTGAATCAAAACAAAAACGATATAGAGTAAAGGACAAAACTAAAATGAAGATTTGGTAATGATTGATTGACAAAATTAAAACTGTAAGGAAATGGAAAGAAAAGAAAACAAATAATGGAAAGATCGAAGTATGGATACAAACTATTGCTGAAACCTTTCCACATATAAATAAATAATTGGAATGACCATTAAATTCTTATAAAAATTGTGATCAATAATTAATTCTGAACACGATCACGAAATAGGAATAAAGATAACGATAGGAAAAAAGAAATAATCTCTAATCAAATCGATTGCCTTTATATTGCAGATTACGATGCAAAAATTCCGGCTGGTGAAGTCGGGCGATTACGAAACATTTCGATATGTTTTACTTTACACAGTCGCATACTTTTAATTATACAAATTTAATGCATTTCTTAAAAGAATTTAAAGTTTCTGAATGGATAATTTAACTTAAAAGAATAAAATAGACTTTAACCGAACAGATTTTATCAAAACAACAAACCAAATCCTTTTCAGTTTGGATTATTAAAAACAATTAAAAAACACATAAAATTATCTATTTACCGTTATTGCACGTTGTCCACCAAATATAACAAATGTATTATGTTCTGCATTTTCAGTTAATAATGATCGAATCGGTACATGACCTAATATTTTAAATGCTTGATTCACCGATGATTTACTACCATATAAAAGTACATCAGAGAACTAAATCAAAAATAAAAATAATAAATTAATGATAAGCTCGAATCATCAATTAATTGTCAATGGCAAACAAATGAAGTAATTTATTTTTTACCAAGAAAAACATTCGTTGTTGTAATCCCCTTTTGGAATGTTTCAACAGGCATCCTTGTCGTATTAGTTTACGATCGTTTTGTACCAAACAATCGAAACCATCCAAATCACGTTGTAGCTCACTGAGCAATTGATAATTTTCAGCATCCGGCAGTACACTACGAACTGTTTCATTTAATCGTGAAAGCATCACTAAGGCACCTTGACAATCCGTTCGATCAATATGATTTTCCGTATAATGATCTAATAACACTGAAATGAAAAAATAAAAGAAAGAAAGATTTATATTAGATTTGGGAATTCGTGGATTTGGGGGAAATGGAAATTATATTTATTAATTAAATATAATAACTTTAAACGTTTTACTAAAAAATAACCCTAAGCAGTGAGTGACAAATCTGTAATTAATCTTGGTTTCTCAGATGCATAATAACCCAAAAATATCAAAATCACAAAATCAACTTACTTTCCAATATCAATTGATAGTGTAACAAACGATAAAATGGTTTTAACATTAAATAACCAATTGGTATATAGCAAATTTTTTGTTGTTCAAAATCACGAAATATTTGTTGAAATCGTTCATCATGTTCAAATAATTCATGTAATTGTTCCAAAATATCTTGATAATTTTCAATATATTCTTCGTAAATCTAAAACAAACATAATAGTTATAATTGTTATAATTGATCTGGAATTCTATTATTATTATTATTATTATTATTATTATTATTATTAATATCGTTAAATGTATTTACCGGAAGCACAACCATATTTGTTAGCATAACGTCACCGATACGATGGGCATCATGACTACCGTGACCCTCCCACAACAACAATCGATGTTCTAAATCACGTAAAAATACATTATGATGTTGTATTAATAAATCAATTTGATTGAAAAATGTTGATAATTTTTCTAAATCATCCGGTGATAATTCTTCACGAAACCACTAAAACATAAATAGAAAAATTAATATAAATATATTGTGTTAATTTGTTTTAATGTTTTTTTCTGATTGTATCCCAATTATTAAAGATCAATTACTCTGTAATTGATATATAGATGAATTCCCACTTAAAAAGAACTTTCTAGGGCGATACTCCTCTTTATAAGATTACTTCTCATCGATGGGATTAAAAAATTTTATTGCAAATTTATGTTAAAAAATTCTGGATTACTGTCTCTGGAATAATTTCAATTCTATCTTGATTTGATCTTGATCAAAATCTATGGATTTTATTGGATATTTTCGGTAAGTTTAGATAATGCAATTTAGACACGATTCCAATTGAAATAAACTATTTGTTTTTAGATGAGAGAAGATTCTATTGAAAGTTGATTATTGAACAGGGATTTTTCTCATTGAAATCTATGGATTTTATGATAATTTTTGACATTTCAGACCAGTTTTAGATGTCAATTTCAATTATATCTTTTTCTAAATTGGAAAATTGACAAAAGAAATTCCGTATACAGTTAATTATTTAATTAAAAAATTATAGAAAACATTACAAAGAGGTTTTGAAATGACAATAAAGGATGATTCTAAAAATGAGATTTTATCTAGAAATGGTCGTCGACTTGTAAAATCCAAAAACATTACTCGGCCAAATTGAAACGACCACAAAAAGTTCTTTTTAAGATAGATTTTTTGTAAAATAAATGGATTTTTAATCAAAATTACCAAGCAAATCTAAAACAACCTCATGAATTTTGAATGATTACGGGAGATATGCAGTATAAGAAGACTCATTCAAACGATAAGAAAATCATAATTAATTAAATTAATTTTTCGCTATACAACCAACAATCTGGTTTTAGCGTCCAACAACAGCCTTCTGTTGTTAGTTTCTTAATTTGTGTCTTTTACGGTGTCGGTAATTAGCCGTACGACCAACCGCAAGCGGAATATACAACTCTGCGTTAAAATTCAGATTCGAAAAATAACCGAAAACACAAAACATATTTTATGCATTCAGTAGGATTCGAACCCACGACCCCAAAATTCCGTTAGAATTTTAGGTTGGCATTTTTAACATTTACACCACAGAGTTATAAGAAAATCATAACGAATTGAAAAAAAAAGATATCAATTCCTTTAAGAATACGCCCACAGTAATTGAAATATAGACAATTCTCAAGGAAACGGCCACGAAATTTCTTATAAAATCATAACGAATTGAAACGATGGATCGTTACTTTTAAGAATACGCTCAGTAAATGGAATATAAAAAAAATTCTTAACAAAACTACAACGAAATTCTTTTAACAGAATCTTTTACAAAACAAAACAGAACAAAACAAAACAAACAAAAAAACCCACTTACATTATTTAAAATATCCAAATCCTTTTTATACGTTCGTTCGGTCATTAATATTTCTTTAGCCAAAAAATATGCACGATCTGTTGGCCATTTCTATATATATATATATATATATATATATTGAATAGAATAGAATAGAATATAATAACAAAACAATACATTTATAAATATAAATTAAATAATTAAATAACAGAAACAAATTAATTATTATTAATTATAATTCTATGAGTTAACAAACCTTTTTTTTCATTTCCGAATCATTTGATTCTAATGATATTGATGTTTGATTATGATTTGTCATTGTTGTTCCAACACCACCACCACCACCACCACCACCATTCATAAATTGATTTGTTAGTCCATGACCATTATTATTATTATAATTTGTATTTGTTGTTGTTGTTGTTGATGTTCCCGTTGGTGATTGAATTGATCCATCTTGATTGTAACGATTTTGTAACAATTGGGTTTCCGCTTGTACAACATCATAAACACCACCTTCGGATCGTGACAACGATGATGATTTATCTGAACCTAATGTTAAATCACCACGTCCATTATGATTTGTTATCAATTCACCACGTCGATTTAATGATACATTTCCATTTATACCATGATATATTTCTAAAGTCGGGAATTGAAAGAAAGAATTGAAATGGATAAATGGTTTTTTTTTTTCAAATTTAAATGTTTCTTATTATAAATTAAAAAAAAACTAGCCTAAATTTGTTTTTAAATATAATTTCTACATCTAATTAATAGTCTAATTAACAACATTATAATTAAAAAAAAAAAACCTTACCAAAGAATTCCAATATCGTATTTCTACTATTTATTTTGAATAGAAAAAGTGATAGAGAATTTTTTTATTATTGGAAAAATTTGTTAGTGAAATAAATACTAAGATTTTTTTTTTTTAATAAATCATTTTAACTAGCCCCAGTCAGTAATTAATCGGAATGAATTGACCAGTGGATAAGAAAGGTATTTTTTTATGTTCTATAACAATAAAATAGAACTTTGGAGGATAGAGTTGCAAAAGAAATTCTATAATGGAAAAATTACCAAATCATTTGGTAATAATTCGTTATTTTTCCTTCTCATGAGTGAAAATCAAGTCCAACAATTTTGATTTAATTCGGTAAATTAACAATCAAAAATTCAATTTACTATTTCGATTTACTGTCGATTGTTTTCATCGTCCGTCAAAGGTATTTCAATTAATATTCTAATAGAATGAAAAACATCATATATATTATTGTTGGGATGTCTCAGATTTAACGTTTTAAACGTATTTTGATTTTGTCTAAAATCTATTGATAACTGGAGATTTTTTTTTAAGAAATTATATAAAAAAAAACTAATCAACCAAATTCAAATAACTTAAAATTAACTTAAAAATAATTGAATTAAACTAAAAACATATTAAAAAAAAAATAATATATATAAAAATAAAGGTAAAAATAAAATATAAAAATGAATTAAAAAATAATTATAAAAATAAATTAAAAATAAAATAAACAATTAATTAATAAATAAATAAATAATTAAATAAAATTAATTAATAAATTAATAAAAAATTAATTAATTAATAAATAAATAATTAAAAATTATTATGAAAAAAACAAACTTTTCTTTTACATTTTTATTTATTTATTTTTTTTTTTTATATATTTTTCATAAATATTTTATTTTTAATAAATTTTTTTTTATATATATATATAATAATATAATTAAATAATAATAATATTAAATGTGTGTGTGTGTCTGTTTGTGTCTTTTTTTTCTTTATATATATTAATTATTTATAAATATTTTAATAGTATTTTTTTTTTTTGAAGAATAATAATAAAATAAAATCAATTAAATTGAATATAGATTTTTTTTTTTGTAATATAAAAAAAGGTTTTTTAATAAAGAAATTATTATTTAAATATAAATTTTAATGTATAATATAATTAAATTGGAAATTTTTTAAATAAATTTTCTAGATATTTTAGATATTAAATCAAAAATCCGTTTTCCAATAAAAAAAAAAAATATTCCACTAATAAAAAAAAACTATTAAACTATTAAGAATCAAAAAAATAAAGTTTTTAAATTTTAAATAAATTAAATTTTTTTTAACTATATATTCTTTATAATTATTAAATTTCTTAAAATATTATAATTTATATAATAATAATAAAATAATAATAAAAATCTATTAATAAATTTTAATTTAGATATATATATATAAATAAATAATTTAAATTTTGATTTATTTCTTATCATTATATAGAGTTTTTTTTTTAATTTAAACTTATTTGGAAAAACGAAAGAAAAAAAAACCCGAAAAACATAACACACAATTTGATTAACAATTTTTTTTTTAAATATAGATAATAAAACAAATAATCATTTAATAATTAATTTAATAAAAAACAAATAATCATTTAATAATTAATTCATTTTAATTATTGAAATTAAATCACAATAATAATAATAATAATAATAATAATAATATAATTACAAAATCATTTTAATTTTTATAATATTTTAATTAATAAATTAATAATAAATATTTTTTTTTTTTTATAAATTAATTTTATTTATTTTAAATATATATTTATAAATATAATATAAATAAATTGATATATATCGAAAGAGAAAACAATTTTTTTTTTATTTAATTATTTAGTAATTATTATTATTATTATTAAGAATTTAATTTAATTTTTTAATCGTGTTTTTTATTAGTTTTTTGCGTTTTTTTTTTTGGTAATAAAATTATTGTGGAAAAATTGGTTTTAAATTTTGTTTTGTAATATAATAAATATATATTTAAAAAAAAAAATGTTTATAATAAAAACGTATATTTTCAGTGATTTTAATGAAAATAATGTGATTGGTTTTTGTGCGTGGTTGGATTTTTTGGATAAAGATCGTATAATAAATTTTAGGATTGCAAAATGGAGTGGCGATTGGCTAAAAAGGTCGAGTGTTAGGTTAGGTTGGGTAAAAAAAAAGGTCGAGTGTTGAGAGGGTGTTAATTTTTTTTCGTTTAAAGCAGAAAATTATCGTGGATTTTTATTAAAAAAAAAAGGGAATCGCGCGGTTTTGAATACAAAAAATATTACTTTTTTTTTTTTTGGGTGATTTTAATTTTTTAAAAAATATTACGAATATTATTGGAAAGAAAAAAAAAATGTGTTATTGATTATTTTTAATCATTATAAGTAAATAATATATAATTGAAATGTTTAATTAACAAAAATTCTTTCTTGTTTTTTTTTTTGTTATAAGGAGAATTTTTGTGGTGATTTTTTTTTTTTTTTTTTTTGTGGATTTTATATGAATAAAAATGTGAAAAAAATAATTAAAATATCGCCATTATTTGATTTGATATAACTTCATAAATCAATAAATTCACAATCAAAAACATTTCTTTTTCCTTTAAATTTAATAATTATTTTAATGTTTGTTATTGTTATATAATCACACAATCGCTTTTTACTAAAACATATTCATTTTTTTCAAACACCCCACTCACGTACGGTATCAATAAAATTTGTAATACCAAACAAAATCCATCAATTGATGGGGATCGATTCGTTTTTCTTCTTTCAAAATATCGCAATTTATCTTATGTGTTTAATTAAAATTAAATGGAAATAATATGGTTCTGTTTTTATATTTATATTTATAAAATATATAATAATTGAATTAATTATATTAAATATATATTTTTTTCATTTCGTAATTCATAAACACAATTGGAAATTATATAATTTTTTTTTTTAATAAAATGTCTTATATATTTACAAATCTTTGGTTTTTTGTCTTTCGTCCGTTTTGTCTTTTGGATTTGTTTGCTCTTTTTTTTTTTTTTACTTTTACTTTCATTCTAATAAATATATCAATTAGTTTAACGACGTTTTTTAAATATAATTATGTAGAAATGTATTTTTTTTTTTGTGTAAAATTACTTTTCGAATACACAATAAATACACTCCTTTTCCAATACACAATAAATTAAAATACAAAAAAAAAAAAAAAAAACAGTTAATAAATTTAAATAAATAAGTAAAATTATTAAATTAATTTTATCTGTTTTTTTTTTTTTGGTTTCGGTTTTCGAATTTAACATTTAAATTACAAATATATTTTATTTAATTGATTTAAATTTAAATTTAAATTAAAAATTTCATTTATATATATATAATTTTCAAATGAGC